>JBBPBQ010020324.1:8033023-8055546 GCA_037974755.1 Cicer yamashitae
TTATCTTAAGTTATCATTTAAAGTATTTCATCTATTTGCTACAATTTTTTTGGATAATAAAATTTCAAAAAATGATTAAAATAAAAAGCTATATTTTGAGAAACTCTTCATAAAAATCATTTTTAAAAGATATAATTCTTACAAAAATGTAATTTTAATTGTGTTAAAATCTCTCATAACGAATATCTAAATTATTTAATGTCAAAATTATTTTTTTTAATCGGTAACAAATGAATCTAAAATAACTTTTTTATTATTTTTAAGTAATTTCACATGAACATCATTTTTTAAAATATAAAATCTAAATCACTTTTTAAAAATTCATACAAAAGGACTTATTGTCAACTTGATCCCTAATTCTAAAATTCTAATTTAATTTTAAAAGCTTGATATAATATGATTTGAACAAAATTATATATGTAATATAACATACTATGAACAAATATCATCCAATATAAGAAAAATATGTCAAGAGGATCTTGACGTCAATATGTGATCTTTTTGCATTGTCCATAAGTTTGTAAAGTTAAAAGAGAACTCCTTCTTCTTTTTAATTTAATGCATTGCTTCGATTCTTCAACTTTATACTTGAAAAGAAAGATATGATATTCCTCTCTTTTTAGTTTTTACTTTATAATCTTTCTTTTTTGTTTTTTCGATCTTGTATCTGCTTTTATTCAAGGGAAATTATGAGTAGAGTTCTTAGTTAAAGCAACTTCAACGATGAGTTTTTTCTTTTTTTTACTAAAATTAAATAAATGAGTTGTGTAAAAAAGATTATTGTTTATATAAGTAACTATCATTAACTAAAACAATGACATTAATAAAAAAATCTGACATTTACGCATTTGAAATATTAGTGGTCTTTAATCAAAATCGAATAATCTAAAAAATACATGTTTTTTTTAATTTTTATTTTATAATTAAAAATATTGAGGTTGAATTTAAAGTGTCTTATTTATACCCCACTTCTCAAATAATATGAAACTTTTTAATATACCAAAATAGTATTATATTAAAGCTAAGGGTGTCCATCTTCGTATGTGGCTTAGACTTGTTCCCCACAAAAGGCAACATTGATCCTAAGGTGAAATCTTAAAAGATCCAATGAGAGTAATTAATCTCTTTATGGAATTTTCACTATCACCATTAATGTCGATTTCTGATGATACTACAGATAGAGGAAAAAAGCACTGAGGCTAAAACGGTCTCATGTAAATGGACCTATTATTCATAATGATGGCTGAAATAGGGCCTAGGCCCACTTCGAAACAGATTCCAAGGGAGATGGACCATGGCAATACAGAATTCAGTTGAAAAGTAGTCCACCAATATTTGATTATTAAATAAAAATATGTATTTATTATACTTTAAATGTTTTTATTCTGGCATGTTACCGTAAAAGTATATACTTTTAGTCCATCAAAATTAACTACCACTACTAATTAAAAAATCAAAACCTTTGTACCCAAAAATAAGAACCTTTTCTTTTGAACAAAAATAAGTTGAGGAAGTGCAAACCAATGGAATATGAATCAATTCTATTTTTATTCTTCTTGCTTGCATCTTCTAAATTTTTTTCCAACGGTATGGGAAATAGCTGTCACCATGTATTAGAAGTAAAGGTATATTTTTTTCCTGGAATTCAACTTGAAGTAAAGAACTAAAATAGTCAATTAATGAATTATGTATGTTATCTCATCTACATAGATACAAGAGAGAGAAAAATTGATATATTTAGTTCAAGAAATTATGTTAATTAAATATAAACAAATTCAACTAATTCATTATATTCAATAATATCACTACTATGACTAAAAATATAATATCACTACTAAAATATTTTAATGACTCTACTCTCATGGAACAAATTTTCCATAAATTACATAGTAGTAAAATTATTTTAAATAATTTCAACCATTAATTTTAGATCAGATAGTTTAAAATAAATACAGGAAATCCAATTCCCTTTTAGCAACACAAGTGTGAGTTGATTGATCGCAATATCTTGCAGATTTGCAAATGGGACATGGAGTGTCATGGAGACTCTATATATAATGAGACCATAAATAATGTAAATAAATAAATTGAAATAGACATTGGGATATTTTAGGTTTGGAAGCTGAAATGCCTCACGTTCCTGATCTAGTGGACACAAGAAAATTTGATTCGCAAGTCATTCATGCTCAGAATCTTATACATATTTAGAGATAAAGTCATGTTGTTTGACGCGAATAAAAGCAAAGCCGAATGACTGAAGGATTTGAAGAACCCCACAATGTATATTCTGTTTTATTCAGTCACTCTAGATCGAAATTAAAAAAGAAAAATAACATGTACTTGCATCAAATTCATACTTCCTCTAATTTCAAATATAACGAAAAATTGGTATATATAGCTTAAAATTTTAAATTTTAGTTAACTCATTTTTTTGTATATATAAAACTAAAATCGTAGGTTATTATGTCAGAAAAATGTGTAGATCTCTATGTATTGTAACATAAATAAAGCATCATTATCAAAAGTTGAATTAATGGTATGTAAACCACTACTAGTAAATTGAAGAAGCGTCCCAACTTAACTAAAATGAATTAATCTTTGTCCAAATGGGCCAAATTCATATTCACTCGGCAGCATCCACTTTGCAATGGGCCGAGTTAGCGTGCATAATTAAACACAGAAAATTTTATTTGTAAATCATATTTATACTCCTACTCTCATATTTTATATAAATTTCTTTTTTCTTTTTTTCTTTCTTTCCAAAAAATATTTTTTTTTCTTATTCTACTAAATTAAAATTGGGTTCAATAAAAAACGAAAATAATTTTTTTATCATAAATGTCTTTCAAAATATTTGAACTTTATAATACTGAAATTTTTATTAAAATTTGCCGGAATACATTTATGCTTCAAAAAAATATTAAATAAAATTTCTATAACGTAAATAGTTTTCAGAAAATTCAAAGTTCGTAATTGTTTTTCAATTATTCTGAAAAATTTTAAAAAAGTTTTTCTTAACACAAATATTTTCAAAAAATTCAAAGTGTGTTCCGAATTTATTCTTTAAGTTTTTCAAACACATTTATGTTCTGGAAAGTTTTCCAAAACACAAATTTGTACTAAAAAATATAAAATTTAAATTTTTTTTTTAAAAAAAGTACATTTTGAATTTTTATTAAAAAAATGGGGGAGGAGTATAATAATAGCAAGCACACTGAAGAAGAAAATGTATAAAAAAAAAATTTAGTCAATTATTATTTTGAACGTGATACAATTTTTTTTTCTCTTCCTTGTGAAATTTTGAAAGTTTTTTCTCTCTTTTGTGAGAGTTTATTTTCTTCTCTCATATTTTTGAAAGTTGTTTCATTTTTAAGTCTGAAAAGTGCAACTCAGATTCACGACTTCATCATCTCTCTAATGTTGTTGACAACAATGACAATGGAATAAGAGTAAAAATAAATCTCTCTAATTTGTGTTTTATCTCAGTGACATCATACTATCATAAGGTCACCTCTGATTGATCATCTCTCACCTCATCCACCACCTCTAATGTTTGTGTTGGTATTATTATGTTTTTTTGTTATGTTTCTCTACTGTGTTTTCTTGCTATTTTTAGTTTGTATTAATTTTGTACTTCATGAGTTCTAATGACTCGTTTTTTCGGTATGTTATTGAGTAAGGAGATTATAGAGATTATCACAAAATTCAGCATTGTCTCAACCTTACAGATGATTGTTCAACACATTGTTTGATTGATCATGTCATAGACCACCTAAAGTCATATGAGCAAATAGTAGCAAATATTTTGTTTTCTGTAGATGAATGGTCGGATTAAAGATTGTAGATCTTGCATTATTTTTGAGTTGACCATATGTAGAAAAATTTGATTATTAGGATTAAAATTTTGGTTTTTTTAATTTTTCATTGGCTTCTGAAATTTTGTGTATATTGTTCGAATTTTTTACTTTCTTAACCATTAGTTTTGATCTCAAAATATGAATGGGGAATAGGTGAGAGCAAGTTGTGCTTACCTGACCAGTATTGCGAATTTTTAGCAAAATGTGTGAATTCATATGGATTGAGTATTATCAGACAATGAGAGACGGTTTTGGGTTTGAAATTATGGTCCATGGATAATCGAACTCAACCAATCAAGAGGTAGAAAGTTGAAAATTCTAGGTATAAATGATATGGTTTCACTTACTTAGTACCTTTTCATCTTTTTTTTATGATAACTCAAATTACTCAATGTCTTTCAATAACACTCAATTTTCCCACTCATACAAGAGTCACTTTGAAGGGAAAAAATGGCAAAAATTAACCAAAAAATTTAAGACAATTTTTTACTTCAAAAAATGAATTGAAATCAACAAAAAAAACTCCATGAAAAACGACACAATCAAAGATTGATAACCCAATCTAACTCATTTGACCCGTTAAACCAGCTTACCCACAACCCACTAAAGCTAGTGACATAATCAGTTGAAATTGAGCCAAGATATGATATGACATAGTAGATTTTGGTTGGATTCATAAATTTGGACCATAATTCCATAATCGACTAGATGTCTACGTCAACAGAGAATGTTCCAACTTATAATCAATTTTATTGTACTATTTTTATTTTAATATTTAAATTATTTTTATTTGTCCATTATAAAAAAGGAGAAAATGTATTGACAATTTGAAAGGGCTCATAATTAAATTGAAATTTAGTCCAAAAAAAAAATCAATTGAAATGGTAATTAAAATATTGAATTATAAAGGGCTAGAATTCAATTGAAATGGTAATTAATATAGCGTGCACATTAAATATTTTTTTCTAAATTTATTGTTTTATCAAAGATAAATTAGAATGAAGAATTTGAAATTATGTCAAAAATGAAAATTTGTAATTATCTTTTAAAATTACATTAACTCATAAAATATCCTCAGGTAAACAGACTCACAATGAGCCAAATTAGTGAGCGAGGATGAAAGACATGATGATGTGATGAACTATTTAAAAATAATTTGTAATTAGAATTTCAATTAACCATATTGAATCTTGAAAGCTGATGCCAAAGCCAAAGGGTGTGGCCACCTACTGCAAAGTAAAACTGATAATTAACTTTAAGCAGCTGCATCATTGTAACTTTTCTAATCATACAGCATCCATTTGGCACTGTAATATAATAATGAGTGTGCTAAAGAACAGTAAAATTCAGAATGAATGATACTACTATATATGAAGTAGTGAAATGAGAGAGTGAATTTAATCATCAAAGGGCCATTACATAGTAATAAGGAGGAATATAAATGATGACGATCATGAACATGAAACGTGCGGCCATCATGAACCAATGAAACGATCCATCTTTAATGTCAGACATATCTTACCCTTTCCTTCCTTTCTTTGAACACTTTTTCTTTATTTTATCAGATAAGTTGGTGGGGTGGGCATGTCCTTGCAATGTATTGTTACTGTCTCGCCTACTTCTCCTTCTCACATTAACTCTATCATTCATATTACGCTCATTTTCTTCAAATTATAATCAACTAATGTAATTCTACAAAAATTATTATATACGGTAACTCACATTAATTCTAATTTTAATATATTCATTAACATTCATTTTTTCTTTTTATATATTTTATTTTTATTTTATTATTATTATTTTTAAAGGAAAGACAAACTTCGACGTGTTCTCTATCCGTCTTTTTCATTGTGTTTTGTTGTATAGTGTTTGATTATATTTTGGACTATTTATTTTATTTTAATTAGTTTATTTCAGTTTTATAATACCATATATATTTTTAAATTTAAATTTTGAAACAATTTTGGTTATAGAGTTTTTTATTTTATTATATTGTTTATTTCAACTTAAATTTGAAAAAAATAAATTATTAAAAATAAATTCGATCAAAATAAGAAGTTATTTTTACACAGCAGAAATTATTATTATTATTATTACTATTATATATAAAGTGTGATTGGGGATTTCGCTTTTTTTAGTCAAGATGTTTTCACTTGTATCCAAGGGAATTGTTTTACAATTATTATTGCATTTGATTTGACGTGTGCAATACATTAATTAGCCATGGCAATGTGGCATTATACTATAGGAATGAAGTTTAACATACACTACGAGCTGAAAAACCGTTAGCGTACTCAATATTCAAAAAAAATGGAACCCGAATAACATAAAATAATGAATTATGTCACTGTCATTGGATATAAGCCTAGTAGAAAATGTATCTAAGGCATCAATCAAGTTGGAATTAGGACGATTTTGGTAGTTGATAAAAAAATTAGGTACAATAAGTCTTTTTACTTTTAGTAAAAAAACTTTTTGAACAGAGCTACCTATTCTGTTTCATGAGAGGCTAGAATGGAAGGGTTTCTTCTCTTTTGATTATTATTACTAGTATTAGTATTTACTGAGACACTACTCACTCACTCTCACTTGCCTGAATAACCAGGTGATGGGTGAGTGTCGTAGAAGTAGTAGAAAAATAGAGATTGAATGAAGGAAAAAGGTGTGGACACCATCCAATGTCACCGAATCTATCACGTGGCTCACCAGTCGAGGCTCTCCTAATCTCTTTCCCCAATAAAACATTGAATGAAAAGCCAATGTCACCACACCTGAGGCCATTTACTACTGCACTTTGTACATTTTTTAACCTTTTCCATTTTTAAATGCCATTGCTGTAAATATAAATAATGTGCATTTTCACCTTCTCTGATTTACAGTGATTAGTAAAACTCAAAACACTTCTGCTGATGAAGAATAGGCTTAAAAGTACATCAGAGATGCCATTTGCAGATGTTATAAGACACTTCTTGAATTTGGGTTTTTACCTACGGTCTAATCCGAAGCTCCCATATAATAAATACGACAACAAGTTTAGGTTCCCTAGGATGCAAGATATTCGATTTCGGTAACAGGTCTACACGTATCTCGCTCAACAGAAAGAAAAATATCTTGGAAGCCTTGACGCAGTTCCATGCAATAAAAATAATCAGAACAGACAACAGAGAGAAAATATCTTGTGTTTCTAATTTAAATTATTTAATCGTATTTCAAATGAAAAATAGACCACTTGTGAAAAGAAAACACCTTAATTATTGACAGATAATAATTGTTTCTTCCATTGAAATGGCAAAATCCTTCTCCTCGCAGAGCCATTCATCGGTTCACCTGCGTAGGGACACGATGGCCCATTTAGCCACCATTGCAATTTTATTTTCCACAGTTCTCATAATCGAACAAGAGAAACGAAGGCATAAACATTGCAAACAACAAACAGGATGTACTTGAATATGGATTTTATTCCTTTGCAAAGGTTAATAATAACAACTTGTCCACCAATATCTTAATATTCAACCAAAGTACATGCATATAAATTATGCAAAAGTCCTTAAAATATCATAATAAGTAAAAATAATTTAACAAGTTTAACAACTCTATTTGATACCACATACAACAACAAAGTTCCAGTTTTATTTGTGATCAGAATCCGTAGCTCAGCCAAAGTGTAAAAAATGAATGGCAATAAAGCTCAAGCTCTCTTTATACCCACCCATCCTGCTGTATCTAGCTCAAAATCCAACCATAACAGCAGCACAGGCCGATCATCAGTTCAAATTCATTGTAGAGTAGGTTGAATATGTACCCGCCATCAAACAAGTCCCACATCATATGCTCATTATTGAATAGCATAATCATTCAACATAAGCGAATAGCATAATCATTCAACATAAGCAGAATCATCTTCCATTGTCCATACATAACCAGGCATGTCCGATCTAGGCCCAGAAATCGTCCTGTATATGTATAGCTTCTCAACAGGACTACTCTCTGGCCTAGAATCTGGAGGTCCTCTTTCATCAATGACTTCAACATTGAGTCTTGGCAATTTCTGACCCAACAGCTTACATGCTCCATAACTCACTGAGCAAGAGGACATCCAAAGGGATCGCATTGTCTCCAACTTCGCAGCGTTGGCTAAAAGAGCTTTGTCACCAAAGGGGCAGTCCCTGATCTCCAGCTTCCTAAGGTTGTCACACCCAGACAGCACATGATGGAGTCCTAGATCACTATCTCCAGCAAATGCCACAGAAAGCATCTCAAGCTTCTTCCCATACGTCCCAATATACTCAAAAACACGGTCAGTGAGAAGACCTGAGAGGGAAAGGCGCTGAAGATTCTTACAATGCTCAACAATAGCTCCAAAACCAGCATCCAGAGGTTGAAGGGTAAGATAGTCAGGAGTACGAGGTTCAATGATACAAAGTCGAAAACGAGTCATATTAGGCCTGTTTCGAGCAATTGTATTTAGGGCAGCATTGGACATTTGTCTACAAAAATATAGAACTGAATGGAGCTTGGGACAACCTTCAGACACAGAAACAAGGCCCTGCTCTGTCAATGCTACATTTGGATCTAACCCAAATGGGTCAGAAGGAAATACCCTCAACTCTCTCAGATCCTTACAAGATGCAGCAAGCATGTCTAGGCCAGCATCTTCAATGTAATCCAGCACCTATATATAGCAATAACCTTAATCAGCATGCATTTACATTACAATTTTGGGATAGTGAACCAAGGTACAAATATGACAATGCATTAATGGAAAACATTATATGAACCAGACATACCCATAACCGCTGCAAACTTTCACATTGACCAACAAGTTTGATAAGATCCAGGCTTTGGATTGTAGCATAACTCAAGTTTAGTGATGTAAGCCTGGAGCAGACAGGATAGACAGCTGGAAGGTAGGATGGTAGCACATCCCAAAAGCCAGACAATCCCTTCAATTGCTTGCACCCAGAAAATGCTGTGGCCAGGTTTGAAAAGACCTCCGGCTGCATCTCAGTTGTGTAGGCTCCAGTGCCTAACTCAACCAGCTGCGGAGCCCCACGAAGAAGATTGGCAAGCCTATCAAGGGGGAAAGCTCGACTGAGGCGGAGAGTCTGCAGGTTGGGGCACCTGCTAACCAGACGCTCTAGTCCATGCAAATTCACCTCGCTTGCTAAGCAAGAGATGTTTAGGGAAACCAAGGATGTGTATGAATCAGGAAAATGGCTTAGCCAATGACCGCAAATGTCGTCCACTTCACTCTCCCGCAAGTCCAACTCCCTCAAATTCCTACAATTACCATTAGCAGCAAGTAGATTTGTCAATGACAAGTTAGAGCGGCACACCAGCTCAGAAACCAGAAATTCTTTAGCAGACTGAACGATCAAAATTAGACTCCACCGTCAGCTCATCTAATCGCCATCAACAAAAACCCACAACCCAATTTTTACATTTACACTTTAACATTTTAGATGCAGCCTGGCATGCATAATACAAAAAATGGGACAGAAAGGAAACTTAAAAGCTCTATCAGATCTAAAATAAATTTTCACTTAACTTAAAAGTTCGTAAAAAATAAGTTATTCGGTTTTTCATAAAAGAACCTAAGCCAAATATGTAAATTTTTCTGAATGATAACGAGTCCTTATAATTTCTAGATATAAATCCTAAGTGGGTCATTATTAAAAATAGTACTCCTATATTATTAGCAAATAATCTGCATAGTAATTTCTCCCATCAGAATCCCAGATTAGCAGTTGTAAAAAAAAATCCCTAATTTGAATATCGTTTTTATATCCGTATAGCAGTATAGTGTAGAGTTGTAGATAAGAAGGGGCAATGAATAAAATATGCAAAAATCTGAACAATTCATTTCACTTAACAGTCCTAAATAAATAAACAAACAAATAGAAGAGGCAAAAGTGAAGAATGACTGAGAACGACAAAGACATAAATAAATAAATAAGTAATTAAAAATAAAATAATAAAAAAAGAAGGAATGTGAGAGAAACGGAAAAGAAACCTGCAATTGGCAGCAATGGCAGCAAGTCCATCAGTAGTGAAACCTTCACAAGAAGTAAGAACCAAAACAGTGAAGTTTTTAAACGATTTAGCGATAAGGTCCAAGCAATCATCAGTGATAACCATCCTCTTAAGCCTGATCTCTTGCAAACACGGATACGCAACAGCCATAGCTTTGATCCAAGGACAAACATAACCACCCCAACCTTCCGGTACCAAATTGAAGTCCGCAAAGTGCGGTTTCCCTTTCAATGTTATAGATCTCACCTTCGGAAACCGTTTTATCACCATCGCCGGACTCACCGCGTAACAGTTACCGACGAACACCCTCCGCCTGCACCACCGCTCGATCTCGTACCATGACTTGCATACAAGAGAGATCGAGCCTCTGTCTGTATCCGATTCAATGAACGAGAACACGTGTTCGAGAACTTCTTCAGGGAATGAGTACGCTACTCTCTTCATGACGACGTCGTTTTCTGAATTAACGATGAAAAATCTTCAGGTACGTTACCGTACGAAGAAGTAAGAAGCCTTCCCTCGTGGTTATAGTAGGTTCCAGTGTTTAGATCTGAGACGCCATTGAAGAGCACTCTCGTTTTGCCAGAGATAGAGAAAATAGATTGGAGAGAGAGAGGATAAGGAGTTTGTGTTGTGATTGTACTTGTATACCCAGTAGTGAGGTTAGAAAGTAACTAGGGTTAAATAGGTGTTGTCGTGTGGTGTTGTGGTGGGGTTTTCTGTCATCGGCGATTGCGGTGGTGACGCGTGTCAACGAATAAGTTAGACCCGTTGGATTGTCTGTTGAAGATTTGAGGCAAATGAAGGAGAAGGAGATGGACGATAAATTAGTGATAAATGATGAAAGAACGGTTGGATGGTTGGGGATTTTTTGATGAGGTGTTATCATGTCTAGTGTAATTGGTGTGGAACTGTGGAAGGGAATCTTATGATTCTCATTGCACCGTTTGATCTTCAAATATGGATGCTAATGTAATGTGGACCTCATCTTCTTTTTTGGGTAGGATTAGGTATTATTTGGTAATTTAATAATTTACATAAAATATATCAGACATTTGTGAAATAAATTTAGTATATTGAATTAACAGTTTGAAGAGTATACGGTAATCATCTGTCCAAAAAGTTGTATAAGTGTCTTTATACTTGTTAAGAATTTAAAAAAAATAAAAGACCAGAATATCAGCAATGTTATATATTATGAATGTTTATTCCGTGAAATGTCAAGAAGCTGAAGTGCTTCGTTTATTAAAAAGAAAAAGGACCAAAATAAGACCAAAAAAGAAAGAAGGACCAATTTTAATTTTAGGTTTTGTGAAAAACGTGATTGGTAATGTATTTGAGTGATCAATAAAAAGTCTTGGTGATGGAATTCTCATGACATTTATCATCACCTGACTAAAAATTATATAGTAATTGAAAATTTGTTGTGTCTAATTTTAAAATTAAAATAATTTACATACAAAAAATCTTTATTAATTTTATTTATATTTTATTATAAATTGAGTGTAAGATTAGTGTTAATAGTTTCACTTTATACTTCATTTAAAATAAAACATTAGCAAAAATAGTAGTTAAAAACTTGATATATATAGACTAAATTTTTAATAGGATTTAAATTTTTAACTACTTTTTTTTTGTTTATATTTCATTTTAAATAGAGTATATAATTTTAAGCACTGAAATTCAAAATTATTTCATCAATTTTAACTCAAAAAATATTTATTTTTACAAGTAACTCAAAAAGTTTTAAACAATTTAAAATGACGAACTCTTGTTATGTGACTGAAAATAATAGTGCTTTCAAAATATTACTCCTTCAATCATATAATAAGTGTCATTTTAGTAAAGAAAATTATCAAAATAAATATCATTCTTAATACAAATTTAAATTTTTTTGCTACAGTATTGTTCAATAATTACTTTGTATACAACTTATAAAACATTATTGTGCTTTATATTAATAATAACGAAAAATTCATCAAAAATTAAAATAAAATAATATAATTAAATAGTTTAAAAAAATATATTTTATTTCTTAATACCAGTATAACAATAATAAATGACATTGAGGAAGTATTTATCTAGAGGAATGAATGAATTAGGTGAAGAATGGAAATGATGATAACATGGGCGTCCAATCATATGTGACTGTTTTCATTCTAATTTTCTGACAGTAAGATATTTGTTTCCACAACAGTTATATCAAACTCATTAACTCACACAATCGGCCAATCTACCCAAAGTAATGAATTCACGCTAGCGCCTGTTCTAATCATCAATTCCATTATTTACCTTATGGTACTATATCAGTATATGAATGAACGAATGAGCCAGCTATCATATTACAAATCTTTCCCATCAATTCATACAATTCTTTTTTTTTTTTTTTAAGCAAATAGTCATGAAATACTCTAGGAATGTTTTTATTTATTTAACTGTTTTGCGAATGGATTTTTTCCATTGATTTAAAATAATAATAAATCAAGTGTGTTGAATAAAAATGAATTATAAAAATTAAGAAAAAAATATTCACCGGTGAATTTTAAAAGCACATCAGAAAAATCTATTATTAGAATTCGTAACAATGTACGAATATAAAAAATGCAGTGGTGCAATGACAGTTTTTTAAAAGATTATTTATACACATTAATTGCAAGTAATTTTATGTAATGCTACTCATTTTGTCTTCGATCTTTAGTCATTTAAATATTTTATTTTTATTCTACAACTTTGATTCTTTTATAAAATCAAAATTTAATTCTTTTTTCTTTTTATATTTTTAAAACTCAAAAAATATATATTAAATAAATTTTATTTTTATTTAATAAATGAAAGGTTAAAAGAACTAAACTAATTTAAATTTATTATTTTTTAACATGCGTCAAACTCTTCAAAAGCTAAAGTTTAAGATCTAAAAAAGTAATTACTTAGGTGGCATGAGCGTAAAAAAAAAGGTATTTATTTTCTTTATTTTGTTTTATGGCACTTGTTAGTATGATTTTTCTGAAATATCTTTGGCCTTGTTACATGAATGATGCTGAGTTGTGGACTATACATTATGGAGTGGTTCTTGCCACTAAAAGATGGTTCTCAAGACTAGTAGTAGAGATCGACTCTTGCACGACCATATATATATGTTGCAAAAGGGAGTGTCTATTCGCCATGCTACACCCTTTGAGACAAATCAATGTAAGAGCACATAATCTTTTTTAATTGTTGTTATTACAATATTAAATAGTCATTTTAACTTTTAAATATTATAGTCTTTTATAATCATTGAAATTACCAAAATTATTAATATATTTTCAAATATTTCTCATATTACTAATTTTATAAACAAAATTTATTAATAAAAAATAAATTTTATGATTATATTAATTAATTAAATATACATTTAAAGACCAGATAAATAATAAATAATGTATTAAAGTTTGTTTTTATAATTTCAATGCATTTAAAGATTATATAACAAGAGACAAAATCAGTTTTTTTTTTTTTTTTGTTATGATAGTAGAGGCAAAATCTATAACATAAGTTTTTCTCTTTATTATATACCTACTTTTTTAATATATTAAGTATTAAAAATATTTTGTTTTTTAAAATCATGTGTATATACCTATTTTTTTAATATATAAGTATTAAAAATTTGTTTTTTAAAATCATGTGGAGGCGATTTGCCTACATAAACCCATGAATCTGTCCTTGATCAAACGGAGGATAGGATGCTTTTCGAGAAGCAAATACAACTGTTAATGTTTTATATAAGATTAAGTCTTAACTTAGATGGTTCTTTTAAAGTATAATTTTGTTTTAGTTTTTTTTGGTTGTTGCTCTATTGGAAGATCGACTCTACTATAAGTTTATTTCTTTAGAGAAATTTAGTTTTTCTTAAGCTTCTGGCTCCATTTTATTATATATATATATATATTAAAGAAAGACTTCAGTGGTTTCACGAAATTAAAATCACCATACATAGAGAGATGAAAGTAGTTAAGTCGTCTATGTCTTTTAACCATTTGTATCAAATTGATTGGTCAAATCTTTCAATTATTATCAACAAAATGAACAATATAATACACAAAATAAAAAATAAGTTAATATTATATATAAACTTTTTTTAATAAATTATATAATACATTAACGAAGTACTTAAATATCATTCTTTAATCAATGATCAAAATTTCTTACTTAATAATAATATCATAAGTGCGGCAACACGAGTTTGATCTTATATGAATAAGTTTCGTTGTTAAATTCTATAAGTAAATAATTGTTATATAAGTAAAATTATGTTTATGGTCCTTCAATTCTGACTTGTTTTTCGGATTGATCTTTTAAATTTTTTATCAAATACATTTTTAACTATGTTAGAAAGAAGCTTACATGATTGTTAGACTATGACATGTCCATTATTGAAATGAAAACTTCAAATCACCAAATTATTCTCATCAGGATCATAATGGTATACTATGATAATTATTTTTTTTATAATTATTTAAGATTAAATAAAATTTTAGTTCTTATAAAAGTTTAATCCTTTGTTTTAAAGTGATCGTTATAAAAAACTTATTCAACTTTAAGCCTTCAAAATTTTTGCGTTGAATCAACTAATGTGTTTTTTTTTTAATATATTTTTTTAACAGATAAGTTAAAATCATTAAGTATGGAAATAACAAGCAGTAGAAAAAAGGGACACCTAGAGGCCATTGGTAGAGATGAGGGACCAAGCCGTGTGAGGGAATGTGGAAGATTGAATGATAACACCGATGAAATTGTTTAATACAAGGTTTATTGTATTTTTTATCGCTTTATTTTTATTATTTGCGAAATTGATTATTTATTTTAAAATCTAATATTTTTTATTTCTCTTATATTTATTAACTAAGAAATAATAACATAATATATTTTTAATGATATGATGATATTGATAATTAATATCAAAAGAATATAATTAAATTCCTTTAAAACTTTGTAGAAAAATGAATCCGAGAGTATTCCAACCCCAAAATGACTTTATTACAGTTTACAATTATTTTTAGTTTGTCATATATGTATTTATTAAATCAACCATATTGAATTTTGATTATCCTATATATTAATTTTATTAATAGGAAAAAAGAAGTAATATTTCATAAACATAATTAGAAAATACAAAAATATTTACATACTGCAATAGACCATAAAATAGTAAAATGTTATTTTTAAGATAATGAGTACTCTCTCTGACTCACAACAATAGTCTTATTTAACTATATTACGTAGATTAAAAAAAAAATTGTATCATATATACCTATTTTTTAGAAGAAGTATGTTAACAAGTTATAACTAAAAAATAGTTAAATACATTCAAAAGTGTATGTTGCTAAAATATTCCTTCTAAAAAATAAGTGAGTGTACATTAGCAACTCCCATAACCATGTGCTATGATACACATGCTACTTTTTTAGAAGGAGTTTATTAACTAGTTATAACTAAAAAAATTGTTACGTACATTTTAAGATGCATGTTGCTAAGATACATTTAAGGTTAGACCTAACTTAAATTATAAAATGATATTATAGTCTATTCAATACTAATTGACCACATACTATGAGACACCATTATCGAGTCACTGAGATTATACTCCAAATGTCTAGTTTAAGTGAAGACAACTCTTATTATACAAATCGATTTTAGTTATGCTATGTAACGAAAATAACTTGTTCACGAAATCTGCAACATAACAACAAAACTGACCATACAAGATCATATTGTTAAAATAAAAGGAAAATTATGGTTAAAATAGAAATTATAAGTAAAATATAGTATAATTTATTGATTTGATTGAGTCAATTATCGTAACATTCAATTTTATCCAATTAATTTTATAGAGGTTGAGTTAGCAAAACTTTTTAAAGAAAAAAGTTAGCACAACCCAAATTTTGAAAACAATATATATCGAGGGAGGTGAGTTGTCTTGCACGTATAGCTCATTTTATTATCAGCAAGATATCGTGATTAAGATTCAAAGATACCTTATTTAATTGAGATAATTAATTAATGGGTTTAATATTAAGCCCACGCACGGTTCTCCGGGAATCTCTCTATGATCCCTCGAACGGAACTGGCTTGGACTTTATTATGTAGCGTTGTTTAATTTAAGGTAGTACTTCCCATTATATTGATTTCATAAATGTTTCTGTTTCTGATATTTGAAAAACAATAGGAGTAACTCTTTCCTAATCCACGTTGAAATGCAAGTAAAATAGGGTCAACTCATATGAAATTCATTTGAGCAAGTAATTACCATTAGCTCTAAGAACCGATATTCATGAGAATATGAAAAGAAATAGTTTTTTTTTTTTGCTAACCAGCTGTAATTAGATAAGAAAATATTGTTTTTATTAAATACTAGTATATTTATTGTATAAAAATAATCATAACTACTTTTAAAAATAAAAACTCCACAAATTATAACAAAGACATTAGTTGAGGAATCAAAATTTAGATTTTAATATTTAAAGTTAAAGTTGTTATTGTGTATTATACTTTTCAATATAACTTTTGGTTATTGATCATTCCTTAACTAGTGTGGATACTGATTAGTGATTAGCATGACTCTAAAAACTTTTCATATATATTTGTATTCATATATAGTCGACTGTCCACCCATTAATTAATTTAATTTATTAATACATAAGAGCTTCGATTGATGAGAGACATTAAAATTATTGTATTGTATTGGCTTGCTCGTGCTCTTGTTGATTGTTTTGAATAAAATATAAAATATTCGATTTTTATAATGTTTTAAATGACTTGGGTTTCTTGTTTTGTGGAAATACCCTCCTGTACACGTGAAGTGGTGCAAACCAAGGTCGAAGATGTGAAGGAAGAAAAATATAATTAATTGATTAATAATTAAATTAAATGAAATAAATGCAGGGGAAGAGTAGAAGCAAGTAATTAAGAACCCCCCCATCCCATAGTAATATATAGATCGGAATGTATGGCGGCACACATGCTGATTAATAGTATCATAAATGGGATGATGATGATAAAGACACAGCTTTGCTTCTATATAAGGAATTGACATATTGAACACGACTTGGGCTGCTGTAAACAGCTCAATCCTCTTAACTTCACTCTACCGACAAATTTAATTTTACTTTAAATCATCGTATATATAATTCACAACTCATTCACCCACCTTAATTACTTGATGTTGATGTATACATACGTGAGGTTCACCCATTAGCAATGTAGTAGTATTTTTGAAATGGTTCGACTCATTTCGGCATGCCACGGTTGAAGTGGGTTGATACGGAAGACTAATTTTTATCTAAATAAAAAGATAATTTTTATTGCAAATTTATGTATACTTTTTAGTTTTTTATTTTACTTTTAAATCTGCATATAGCTAACAATCAACATATTTTAAATATTTTATTTTATTTTATCATTGACAAGTCAATCAATAGATCGACTAATCTTTAGAAGGCGTAAAGTGAAGTTGAATTTTCAATCCAACTTCCTGTTTCATTCTAAAGCGAAATGAATAGTCATAAACAAAAACGGTTTGAATTGTAACTCTTTTAAAATTTAGCTCTTGCACTTTAAATGATTTTTTACTCAAGATTACATTTGGTAATCAAAAGTTGATTAATAAGTTTTTAATTGATCAGAACGTTTTGGACATTTTATATGAAATTAAAAGTTATAAATAAAAACAATGATAGTCAAATGTGATTTTGCCCATGCAAATAATTAAAGATAAAAAAAATAAAAATATCACACATAAAAAGTATACAGATTCACCCAACTTGAACAACTTCAGTCTTCACATTCGTGATATTTTCACTATGTGTTTCAGAACCATAACGTTCTCCTTTGCACTTTTTGTCTATCAAACCTTGATCAATTACAATCTTCACCTTTCAACCTAGAAACGATTTTTACAGTCATTTTTCAACTTTGAAATGATTTTTACAATCACCTTTAAATCTTGAAATAATTTTTACAAACACACTTAATATAACACAAAAGATAGACTTGAGCCAATTACAATGTGTATGGTTAAAATGTTTGAGATCTAATGATTCTGAACTCTTTGTTTAAGATTAACTGAAAGCAAAACTCAATAAGGATGTTCCAAATATTTAGTGAAAAGAGTTGATGTTTGCTTGAAAAGTTTTTTTTATCTTGAATAAGTGAATATTGATTGTATATAAAACTATTACATTTGTCTTCTGATTGATCTTCCTTTATAGATGAAAAAAAATTAAAAAATTAAATAGCCGTTAGACACATTAGCCGAAAGTCAGATATGATTTACACATACTAAACAAATGTTTATATTATTGTCCAGAATGTTCTTGACCAACCCAGAATGTTCTTGCTTTTGAGTTTAAAGGAAAACGTGAATAATTGTGATAATGAGCTCTCAAAAGTCAGTTTCGTACTGTATGTGATCAGAAGCCTGCATAACGTATAGTGTACTTGTGTCCTTGCTCTCAGCTCATCAATCAAGAGATCAATTTGGAGACTATTTTAATCATTTGGACATTCAATTTGAGTCTTTTAATTAGAGGTGTAAGTGGACTGGGTAAATCCAATAAACCCGAACATCCAAACCAAATCAAACAAAAAATTACCCCTCATTTTATAGTCTGGGTAAAAAACTGAGCCAAACCAATATTAATCAAAGATCATTGGTTTGTGTAACGAATTTTAGTTTTAAAAACCAATAAAACCAAACCAACATTGTTCACATTCCTTTGCACCTTTTGTCTTGATCAATTACAATCTTCACCTTTCAACCTATAAAGAACTTTTACAATCACCTTTCAATCTAGAAATGATTTTTACAAATACATTCAATCTAACATAAAAGATAGAGTTGAGTAAATTAGAATGTGTATGATAAAATTGTTTGGGAACTAATGATTCTCAAAGCTTTGTTTAATATTAACTTAAAGCAAAAATCAATAAGGACGATCCAAAGATACAGTGAAGAGAGTTGGTATTTACTTGAAGAGTTTTTTTGACTTGAACAAGTGAATATTGATTGTATGTAAAATTGTTGTTTTTGTCTTCTGATTGATCTTCCTTTTATAGATGAAAAGAAGATTGAAAACTCATATAAAGTTGAATATAGTTGTTAGACACATTAGCCAAGTGTCAGATTTGATTTACACATATTAAACGCATGTTTATATTACTATCCAGAATGATCTTGACCAAACAAGAACGTTCTTGCTTTTGAGTCTGAAGAAAAACGTGAATGAGTGTGATAATGAGCTGTCAAAAGTATGTTGGTATTGTGTGTGATCAGAAGCATGCATAGCTTTCTGCATAACATAAAGTGTACTCGTGTATTTGCTCATAACTCATTCATTTGGAGATCAATTTGAGGATCAATCTGGAGACTATTTAAATCATTTGAACATTTAATTGTTCATTTGATCTTAGCAATCTTTTGTGCGATTTTGACATTCTTATATTACAATTTGAACTTTCCAAACTGATATGTGTTGACTTTATCTTTTATAAAGGACAACTAGAATGTTCTTCTGAATATTCTCCAGTTATTTTGCTCTATAATATAATAACCAAAATATTCTGCTAAATGTTCTTATATAATTCTTTTAATAAATGACTCAATTTTGAAATGATTTTTTCATCAAAGTTGATTCTTGTCATTTTGCTGAAATGATAGGAATATTTATGAGTAAAATGAACTTTTTCATAATGAGAATGTTCCTTTGAAGATTCAATAATCATTATGTTGAATGATTGATATATTATATTATATATTTCTTTTGAGATTATTTCATAAAGATTTTCTTTGACTTCTTTATTCATCTTTAAATATGTTTGGATCTATAATATATCAATTGGACATATTTTCTAAGGTATCAACATTTTGTCATTTTTCTTATTGTTTGGTTCAAAACATTATCAACACTTGTTGCATTTAATTTTTGAGACAACTTTTGACTTGTTTGAGTCTCATGGTTTGATAAACCTATTTTAAAAAAAGGGTCTTCTAATATTTCTATGAAACTTATGCTATTATTGTTGTAATCTTTTGGGACTACTTTGATTCTTTCATCATTTCGTAGATATTTATGCACTTTTTGATGTCAGTGACTTCTAGTTTGCCCATTTATGAAATTTATGTTCCTTAAACAAAAACTCAAAAACAATATTCAATAAATCACCATTCATAAAACTTAACTTTTATTTCATAAGATTTCTCACCATGCACCATCACCTTTAGACAAATTGGTGTAAGAGCATAACAAATTAGATTGACTCATTTTACCAACTACGTTGAGAAGCTTCCATTCCAACTTTAAACTCAAATGTAAAAAGGCATGTCTTGCATAAAATATATGCCTTTGTTTTGTCATAACATAACAAGGGGTCATTAATTAAAGTATGAATGAAAATTTTAATTTGTTTGAAGATAGTTATCTTAATTAAAATGCATTTTTATCATAGTTTAGATGAATGCATTTGACATAAATCAACACACTTCTGCGATATTAAAATATATGCAAAATTTAATGTTTTATAAAGAATAATACATTTTATTCAAATTTTAATCTAAATATATTAATTTTATTTAATTAATTTTTACTTATATTTTAGAATAAAATAATATTTCTCTAATAATAAAAGAGTAAAAAGTTATCTGCTTATGATTTAGTGTATTGCATCAAACTGCTACTTTCCTCTCAAACTAAGCATTTTTAAGTTTTTTCCACACAAATTATTTTGTAATAATAAATAAACAAAATAATTTTCTAGTAACAGTTTATAAACTTATACTAGTAACTGTCATAAATATATATAAAAGATAATGATTTCGGTCGCATAAACTATAGGTATAATTACTCCAATGGTCTCTTAACTTAATTTCAGATAACACTTGAGTCTTTTATTCTTTTTTTTTTTTATCGATTTGGTTTTTTATTTAATTTTAAGTAACAATTTGATCATTTATATCTTAAAATGTCAACAATATTATCCTTTCTTTACATAAACTTAGAAAATTCATCAAAATCTTCAAACAAAATCCAAAAAATTCATGTATTCATCAAATACATAACTCAAATATTCAAATAAATTCATATTTCCATCTCCAACAATATCAAATAAAGAATGAAAATATGAGTTTATTTGAAAATTTGAGTTATGAATTTGATGAAATTTGATTTTATATTGAAGATGATAACTAATTTTATGGGTTTTGTATGAAAATTTTGATGAAATTTTTAAATTTTTGTAAAAAAATGATAATATTATTGACATTTTAAAACATAAAAGATCAAATTGTTACTTAAAATTAAATAAAGGACCAAATCGTAGAGGAAAAAAAGATAAATGACTAAAGTGTTGCCTAAAATTAAGTTAAAGGATTGCGGGAGCAATTACGCCTAAACTATATATTCCTGTTGTCTCATAATAAAATAGAAAGAAAATTCAAAACGATTGTCACTTTTTCTCAAAGCAATTTTAATTTTCTTTTTTTGAATGGTAGTATTTTAATTAATATTACGTGCATCATATTCAAGTTATTGTTTTTCACCTTTTTTATAAAACTATTGAAGAACAGTAACAAAAATAAATACATCTAATTATGTCGTCACTCGTAACCTAAAAATTACAACTCTATGAGATATTACGAATAAAAAATAAAAAATAGTTAAATTGAGGAAATTAAACCCAAATATAAAGGAAAAAACTATAAACAATTGTCTCGATTAAAAATATTATCAACAAAATAAAATGTGATAAGTCCATGGTGAATAAAAAAAGTACACCAATAATCTTAAGTATTGTCTGTACTTTATATTTATAACAAATAGAATACACCAATAATCTTTTATCATATTTTCTTAATCTATTTGAAATAGTAAAATAAAACAAATATTTTAGGATAAATAAAGTATTTTGAATGTAAATTTAAAATTAAATAATAAATGTAACATTTTTTAATGCAAATCATTAATATCCCATGCCACATAGATTTATAAGGCTAAATAGACCTTAACAAAATGATAGTTTATTCTCGAACCTCTTATATTTTTTCGGATCTTCTAATTTGAATATTTATTTTGACAAAAAAATCACTTCAAAATTAGTTAAGTGAGATGTATATTTTGAAGGTTTTTGAGAACATAAGTGGGAAAAAAAACTAGCTAACAAAAATGACCCAATTTTATTAGTGCATATATTTATGGAACCCATCTTAAACAGCCCGACTCAAAATTATTTGCTCTGTACATAAGAAATCAACCCTTAAATTGTGTTCACATCACAATGTTTAAAAAATGAACTAGCAAAACTCTCGAGCTCTCGCACGGGTGACACATCTTTGGTATTTTATAGTGTATTGTTTAAATTTTAAACAAAAAAAAAATATTTTATATATCAATGACAAATATTTATCATGTACTTTTTTATATTTATCAATGACAAATATTTATTTTGTGTTTTTGTACGTGACAATTGTCCAATTGTTTTTTAATATTTATCAATTTTAAATATTTGTCCCATTTTTTTTTTTTGTATCAATAGAAAATATTTGTCGTATGATTTTTTATATATATCACTTATAAATATTTATGTCGTATTTTTTATGTATCA
>JBBPBQ010020324.1:8057490-8079423 GCA_037974755.1 Cicer yamashitae
AAAAAAAAAAAAAAAAGAAAAGACAACATTTGTTTTTTTCTCTCAGTTTTCACTCTCCAAAATAATCAATGTAATTTCTCGTGAGCATTAAATCAAACAGAAACTGCAGCTAACTTTTGTTGACCTAGAGGAAGATAGAGAAGAATAAAAGGAGGAAGATAAAAAAAGAATAAAAGGAGCTATTTTTCAAGGCTACAATGTGCAGAAGATCATTGACTACTGTATTGTATGGACTATAGAGTCCCACTTGTGAGAATCTTTACAAAAATTAGGTAAGTATTGATTGATTAATATAATGTTCAATCGGTAATAAATCTAAAAAGATAAGAAGATTACCATCATTTCCATTTCTATATCCATCTTTAACTAGTACATGAGATTTTTTTATTAAACTAATTCAATCATATAAAATTTCTATTTTTGGTATCTCCTTAATTATCAATACATTTAAAAAAAATATAGCGCCCTTAAGTATAATACATGTTTTTAATTACAAGATATATTTATTAATTTTTTCTCAAATATACTACTTATTAATAATAGTAATTTATTATTAAAATAACTTTTAATGGAAATTAATTTGAGAGATGAAAAATTAAATAAAATACTAAATACACTACGAACTTATAAGAATGGACAAAAATAATAACTAAGGTGTTTAGCAAAAAAAAAATAATTAAGGTGAAATGCGTCATTTTATATTTATTTTTAATGGAGAACTTGTAATTTTCTCAATATCCATCTCAAACATATCATTAGTGGTTTTAATGCTTGAACAATAAAATGCGTGGTTCACATAGATAGGATTGAGAAAATTTACTTTATATCCTTACATAGTTCTCATACGGAACAAACCATTTAAATTTTCAAAAATACCATTGAGATGTTTAAGTAAAACTCAAATTATTTATAAAAAAAACACGGAGGAACAAGAGTGAAAATTCTAAAAAAAATAATGAACGTACCAAATTTTTTAGTTTAAAAAAACATCTGAACATAAAGAATTAAAGATGTTTCAATGTCTTAACTTTTTTGAAAATTTGAAATTCTAAACTATTTACAATTTGAAAAACTCAGAATTAAAATTTCACATTTAAAAAAAACAAAAATAACGTTAACTAAACGACGCTACATCTATTTTTTAAAAATAAAATAAACATCATATTTAAAAAAAGAAAAAACAAAATAAAATAGCAGCAGTCGTAGGTTAACCCAACGCTTCATCTAAATATTTAAAACTAAAGAAGCTTGAGTTTTATTGGTCCGTATTTTTATAAAGCAAAATAAAAATGTTTGTATTGGCCTTTGTGTAGGTTAAGTTGATTGCAGTTTTAGAAAACTGTTTTCTCTTTTTAATAATTAAAAAATACAAAACTTGTTTGAATGAATTGTTTGTAATACAATTTTTTAAAATAATTTTCAAAAATATTGTTTTTAAAAGTAGAATAGGTAATGTATGTTTCACTTTTAGACGTTTTAAATCAGAACAAAAAACACACGGAAAATATGCAGATTTCGTTAATGGCAGTATCGTAATACTTGGTAACTCAATTTTCCAAATGAACACGGGAGAGATGCATTACCACGCATAATGTTCATTTACTACAAGATCGATTATTTTAAACTTCAAATATCCATTAACTTTTTATTTATTTTTATTAAAAAATATCCATTATCTTGAAATATCACTCCATTACCTTCAATTATTTTCACTTAATTTTTTTTATTTTATGAAATTTCTTACTTATATACTTTCACTTTACTTTCGTTCTTTTTCTCTGTTACTAACACTCCATTAAAAAAAGTTCAGTTATATTTTTAATCCATTTATCATAACAAAAATAAGTTTCCAAACAAATCTAGTTTTAATGTGTAAATATTAATTTTATTTTATTTATTTATTTAAAACTCTAAAACTCTCACAATTTGTTTAAATTTTCTACAAATTGTAATATTTAAAAAAATCAAACTATTTTTATTTATACATGGGCAACCAACTAAGTATTGGAAGGGTAAACCTCATCCAAAGTGATAACTAGTGACTCCTAGTCAACAATTGCGGATCTTGAACTGAAGTATTGGAGTGTCTGAAATTTTAATAGATAAATAAAAAGTATAATATTGTATTGCAGGTAAGAATTTTAAGATGTATATTTATAAAAATATATTAGAGAAAGGTAGTAGATCAAATTTTTGTTTACATTTTTAATAATTAAAAATTGGTTGGAATTTAGGTTGGAAAATTTATTTTATTTTATAATTATAGTAGTTATTTTTGTAATTTTTTATAAATTATTCACTCCGTTTTTTTTATAATAGACATTTGGATTATAATTTGATCTACAAAAATTTATGTATTTGGTCCAGAGTGTCTTAAAGATTTTGGAGACCCTATTCTAGTCTTAAAAATTGAGCCTAATAAAAAAAATATAATTTTAATAATTAAAAAATTTGTTAACATAAATTTTAGTGTACACCTATTAGCACGTCGCATTTACATATTAGACTCAAATATACATCTCATCATAACCTAACAACCACAATTCAACTCATAAAAATAATTCTACTCATACGATACACATATTATAAATCTCAAAATTACAACATACACCTCAATATCTAAATTAATTAGCATATATATTAACATATGTCATGTCTAGTCGAAATTCACCACCGATTAACATATATTAAACCACAACTATCTTATATAATTTAGTTTTCACAACTTTGTTACAATTAATAATTATTCATTTTTCAATTTTTTTAACGTAAATAATTTTTTTATATATAAAATTTAACTACTTTCACACATTCAATTAAATTCATATATAAAAGTTTCCTTCAAATTATACATAAAAATTTCTTCCAAATTATAAGTCAGATCACAATTATAAGTTGACTTTGAGAACATCATTCTATACTCATTCGTACAAATATATAGAAGATAAAAAGGAATGTATAATAAAATTAGAAGAGTAATGTTAGAATTTGGGTACATAAATATAAAATTTTGGTTCACCCTAGTTTACACATCATTAAAGTCCGATCCTCATTTGATCCGTAAAATATATCAAATATAATAATTTTTATTAAAAAAATTATAATTCAAATTTATCTTATAAATAAAGCAAGAGTAGTAGTATTTTTTTAAAAAAATTATTAAAAATTTTATAATAACAAATAAAATATCTCGTATAAATAAAATATTTTTAAAAAAATTATTGAAAATTTTGAGATAACTAGTCACATACTAAAGAAGCTCCTTTAGTCAAGAACAAACTTTGAACTATAAAGATAACCAAACGCCTGAATTTCAAGGATATCTAGTAAGCTTCATCCAAATTGAACGACAACAACTCTATGAGCAACAATTTCTACTCAGAATAAAGAACCTTTCGGGAGTTATTATCTAAACTAAGTTACAAAACGACTCTTTAAGTTAGGATAAAATATGAATAAGTGGATCAATCAAAGGATTTCAGTTACATGTTCAGTTTAAAATACTCTACGGATTACAATGAACTTAATTTTAATTTGATCTTTATGTTATGGATATTATATTCAATTTAATTATGTGTTATATATACTTAAAATACTCGATATGTATGATTTTTATAAGTTTCATTGAAATTATGATGATGTTTAATATTATATTTCTCCTAAATATAATATAAAAATAAAATTCAATTTCAAAAAATATGCATCAAACAATTTTTTTATAGTTTTTAGTTTTAAAACATAAACAATAAAAACTACCAACCAACTTTTTTTTGTTTTCTCATTTTTAAAATAGTTTTCAAAAATTGGATTGTCATATAATTTTTAAGTTACTTTTTGTTCTTATGTACTGTTTTCAAAAATTAATTTACAAAAAAGTTTTTAAAAACTAAAAAACAAAATACAATTAAATATGTTTTGTATTTTTCAAATTTAAAATTTTCAGAATTTGTAATTTAAAAAAAAAAGTGAGGGCAAGGTTAAAATTTAGATGATTTGTTGTACAGAGATTACTGTGGGGTTACGGATAATTTTTTCTCAAGATTACGTGTTAACTTCTTTTTTTAGATTAGACCTATCTCGGACAAAAACTCATTTAGGACCTTTTGATAAATGGATAATATGGCAGATGACCCAATTATATAGATTTTTATATGATTTTTCTTTTTGGTTTAAACCATAGCACAACTCTACATAAATCACTTTGTATATAATTATAAACTCCGCGCACGCCTTAATTGTTTTAGATTAGATCTAACTCAATGTTACAAAATCATTTTCTATATAAAGCCTTACTCAATCCAAAAAAATCAGCTTCTATATAATTAAATTCCTTTTAAAAAAATTATAATTAAATTCTTTTAAATTTCAGTAGGAGACTTGATTGTATATATGGTATGGGTGGCCCAAATGAAGAATAAATTCTACTACTACCAATTTAAGTTTTTTTGGATTAATCATAACTCTACAAAATCATTTGTAAAAGTAAGTGATGTCTTTTTATGTAAACTTTTAAAATTTTATTTATAAAGTATGATTTTCGAGCTCAATCAACTAGAAAAAAAAAGCCTAATCTTAAACTGTGAATTGAAAAACACAATATTTTAAACATTTTTTTATGGAAAGAAATTTCATTTAAACTCTATAAAAAGAGTCATTACATGAAATAATTTTTTTTTTTTTTTTTTTATCTTAGAAGAGGTGATAAATTTTAATATAATTAATTCATACAACTACGAAGTAGACATTCAATCTAATAATATCGATATTTGTTAGTTGAACTGGTGATTAAAGACTGACCATTGTTCCTAATAGAAACTAGTTTAACATTGAATACATTTACTAATAAATTCATGTAATAAGAAATCACAAAATTGAATAAATTTACTAACAAATTCATGTAATCAGAAATCACAAAATCCATATAGGCCACTTGTAATTTGTCATGCATACATTTGATTGTCTCTTCAGAATCTGATTCAATGATGCGGGACACAATTTGACTCTAACATACATTGAACAAAAATAATGCAGGGCACAATGCTAATACTTGTTCAGCAAAAAATGAGTAATCACATAAAATTCAATAAAAAGGATGCAATTGTGTATGTTAAAAGTAGAATAATGTGAATTTATCAAGCTACTATGCAAAGACTTTATTAAGCTACTATATGCTTTGTCACTCTTCTTCTAATAATAATTCTTTAGGCTAAGAGTTAATTTCCTCCATAATTATGCAAACATTTTCATTCGAATTTTTTTTCTTTCTATTATATAGGAATGGGCGGACTAAGATTGATGGGCTTATATATAACCTAAGCAAATAATTAAGTGGGCTATGCAAGGCTGCATTTCTTAAGAGAGTAACCAATAATACTGTTTATTGCGGTGAAAAAATCTCTAAACCATGCATGTTGAAATTTAAAAGCAATCAATTGAACTACTAGTATTATTTCCATTGTTCCATTAAATTAAGAATTAAATGACTACTCAATGGAAGTTGTATATTCAGTGATTCAGACAGTGATATACTCTACCGTTTTGTTTTATTACATTTAAAATTGTGATTATCTCATAAAGGAGTATGTTTTGGACAGGGGAAGCTAGAATAGTTTTTTTTTTTGTCATTTTCAGGCACAATTAGAAGCACCTTAGTTGGTTTGGTTGGGGATGGGGAATCATATATATCAATGTTGACATTGACTAGTCAGTTTAACTAGGAAGTCATCATATATACAGTTAATTTTCATCCTTAAATTAAAAGTAACACAGCAAACCCATGTTATGTGGACAGACTTTTCTAAAAGGGTAAATAGCTTTATCCTACAAAAGTTATGTGACAAATTCTGATTCGGCACGCCTATTAAATTGGAAGGTCAATCCTACCTTGCATTTTCCCATTGAAAAATCCTCACATTAAAATTATAATTTTTGTATCTTCGACTTAAAGTGGAAGTATCTGTCTATATACCCATAGTTAACTATATGTAACCTAGTGTTACTTATAGTGTATTTGGTTCTGCAATTAAAATTAATTTTAAAACAATTGATTTTGTAAAATTATATAAAAATTTAAAAATTAATTAAATGTAAAAATTATATTTAGATTTAAAAATTATATATTTTAACTTTAAATTAAAATGAATTTTTGAGACGAAATTGATTTTACTCAATATCACTTAAACATATTAAAATGAATTTTATATATTCAAAATTAATTTTTAGTTTACCCGAAAATAAAACCAAAGCACTCAAACTTAAAAATCTTTAATATTAATGAGAGTGAAAATATTACAAATAAGAAAAATAAGTAAAAATGATTGCATCAAACTTTATATTGGCCAACTAATATGTCCCTAACTAACTCATAATCTATAATTTTATATATCTCTAATAATAATGTTACAATTTTGATTCGGCATAATACAATATTACAAAACTAATTTATAAAGTGAAGATTGTCTTTGCTTATAAACTCATATTTAAGTCATATTTCATCTAATGTGAGACTCTTGACACATCTCTGATACTCAGGATTAGACATCTAGAGTGTGTCTCACGTGGTCTGATTGTAGCATCCTATTTTTAGGACATCATATTGGAATTCAACGTTTAAAATACAATCCATGTGGTCCACTTTATTAATCTATATGTTAATGCATATACTTCCAAAATATCACCACCCCATAGAACAAAAACCATTAGATCTTATATATACTTTAATTAATATCATCTAAAAATTTGGATTTGATCTAATACAATTCTACAAAGTTAGTTTGTAAGATAGAAATTGTTCATCACTTATAATCTTTTCAACTATATCTCATCTAATACGAGATTCTTAACTTATACATAATTGATATTAATTATATATATACTGTCTTCAGAATTAAGGTTGTTAAACTCTCGAGTTAACTTCAAACTCTAACGAGTTTATGATTTAAGATTATGAAAATGAGTCAACTCGCATGTAAATTCTATTTTTGATAAACTCTTACGAATTAAAAAAAACTCTGATAAAATTAATAAACTCTCAATTTTACTAGTGCTTTAGGTTTACAATTCTATATTAGTTTATCTTAAAATGTAAAATTTTGATAAATATTAATCAATATCCGATTAAATTATGTATGTGTTGCAATATCTGTTAGTTTTAAAAAGTAAATTTACATTTTTGTTGTTGTTTTTATGGACAACTATTATACCTCGACGTGAGTTTGTTGTTTTTTTTGCTATTTTATTTGGGTCTATCATAAATATTTATCTGTTTAAAAATATTTTTGATTTATTATGAAGATTAAATATTGAATTATTGTTATTTTAATGATATTATATCGTTCTATACATTCATATATATGTTATTTAATATTAGGTAAACTATTACGAGTTTACGAGTCGAATCTACGAGTTGATTTTATGTAATCTACATGAGTTTACTTAAACTCTCGAGTTTGACAACTTTGATCGGAATGAAATACAAACAAAAATAAATTAAAAGTTGACGTGTATGGTCTAAAATTTAATTTAAATACTTAAATTTTTTTCAATTAATTTTTATTTATAATTAATTATAGAGTAATATATAGATATCAAATCTACCCCACCCACGACACGCTAATTAAAAGAACACAAAATCGCGAAAAGGAAGGATTTCATAAATAAAAAGTTGTAGCTATGAGTTATCAATTTCACTTGTTGATTTATGCAGCATGCAATTATCATGGTACCACGAAGCTGTTGTGTTCATCGAAAGTTAAGTGTGGTCCAGAAGTTAGAGCTAGAGTGAATGGTTGTGATTCATGGACTACGCCCTTTTTGGACATTAATATTATAGACCACTTCAAAAGAGGACCACTCATTCAAAATGTCTTTGTCTATTGGGGACCAATTGGTGCTGGTGACATTGACTTGTTCGTGCACCGTACTACATTTGGATCCATATCCTAATTGAATGCTCAATTCATCCCAAAATAACATTATACCACTTATGATCATCAATTTAACTTCCATCTCACTCTCCTCATTTGTCTCATTTAGAATACTTCTCTCATTGGAAATCCTATGGTGAGTTTTAGTATTTTCAATTCCATTTTTTTTTTAAAATGTTTGTTTCGGTGCAAGTTGGCATTAATGGCATTAATGGTAATAAATATTTGTTGATTTGGATTGGGGCTCATCAACAGCTTTCGTTTTCTTTCTGAGAATGATGTGGGTCACTGCATGGTCTATTGATCTTTAATTAGCATTCATATTTTTCAAGCTCCATACACATCCTTTTCTTTATCTTTAAATTTTTTCCCCTTTTGTCCAATGAATTCCCAGTGGTGATAACGACCATCATGTTATGTCACTCAACACGAAATGTGAGCCACGAAATCACCAGGACAACATCAGACCAAGATCATTATATTTTATTTTTATCTAAAATTTTGTATGATTTAATATGAGTTACATTTCTTAAATATTTTTTATTTAACTTATTTTTAATTCATGCGAGATTAACAACTCAAATTTTAACTTCAATTATCTTTAAGTTTGAGTTTTTTACATCCCTATTGTTAGAAAATTATGGTTGAGGTCAAGAAAAAGATAAATAATTAAAGAGAAAAATAAAATTTGAAATGATTATGTAAAGAATTGTTATATGATGCACTTTTATATAGTGCTCTTAATGTAATTAACCAAACAAATTTCACCTAACCATAAACATATTTTAAATGTCTTTTAAACTTCTAAAGTCTAAGACTACCCCGCCGATAAATTTTGAGAACATTTTTGTATTTTTATGTATTTAAGAATATTGAGAGATGAGAGAGAAGAAACACTATAACAAAGGTGGATTTTTTTTAGGTTAACAACGATTTTAATCTTTACAAAATTACGACCTTCAAGTTTAGTCTTTTAAAAAAATTATTCGTTTTTCATCTCTATTTTTATTTTATAGAGATTAAAAATATCAATTTTTTATAAAATAGAGACTAAAACTGAAAACAAAAATTAAAGACTAAAAATTTGAGTTTTTTTTTATTAGAACTAAAAATAAAATTTTATAGAAATTAAATCCATTTTATATTTTTTTTAATTATTAAAATTACAATTTCTTTTGATCAAGAATTCATTTTTAAGATTAAAATAAAATTTCTAAAATATTTAAAACGTGAATCAATAATATTAAATTATTATTAATATTAAAACTATTCATTCACTCACAAAAAATTTAATTCTTATATGATATAAAAAAGTTTACATATGAATCAATGATATTTCACACTTATTTTACTTTGTTATTCTACCACAACTACCGAGACTATGTAGGTCCACTATGTTTGAGGCCCAGATAAATCCTCTCGGTCTAAGAGACCTGGCCCAGAGATAGATACAGCACGCACATAAACTACGTCTTATTATACGCTTTCCACGTAATTCTCGAATTGAAATTTGAACTTGAATTATTATTTTATTTTTAAAATTTTACCTGATTACATTATACTCCTGTATAATTTTAGTTCTCTAAGTTTTTTCGAGCATATTTTTGTAAAATTATTTTCGAGTAACTTTAATCCTTTAAACTCCATCCATTTTAATCCTTAAAACTCTCATATTTTGCAATCCATTAAAAGAATTACAAACTCATTTTTTTAAACACTATTTTACTTGATATTCATCAATTAAAAATATCAAATTTAACTCAAAATAAAAGTACAGAATTTTCTTCTCTTGAAATCCTAATATCACGCTCTATGAAGCTTTTTATATATTATCAACTTTTATTTTATTTTATTTTTTAAAAAATTGATTGATGTTTTCAACTACAACATTGGTTATAATAATGTCGCATATAAAAATTTAGAATTGTTTAATAAAATGTGAATTAAATATTAATCACTCGTTAAAAAAATTTAAACTTTTATAGAAAAAATTCTTTTGATATTTTAAACGTATAAAAAAAAACTAATCAAAATTTTAGAAGATACACATAGGTTGATTTAATAGCAGATACCAAAATTATTGATAAAAAATATTTGGAGAACCATTATTTGAAGAAAATTTTTATATGACTAAAAATCAAATATAATATAGTTTTAGGGATCAATAAAATTATTTAACCCTTTTAATTATTAAAAGACATATTTTTTAGAATTTCGTGAAAGAAATAAAATTGATAATTAAATCATATTTATATATTATATAATTTTTAAAATAGATAGACTGTAATCCCTAAAAATAGATAAAAAGGCGAAAGTTAAACTTATTCAAATTAAAGGACTAAAAAAGAATTGAACTTCTTATAAAAATAAAAAATAAAAAAAAAATAATTAAATCTATTCTCTTCGAAATGAAATTTAAGCAAAGAGATTAACTTAAAAATTGATGTATTTAATTAAAAATTAAGATAAAATACATTGATTAATTGATGTATCTAAACTTCTTCTTTCTTCTATTCATATTTTCATTAGCAAGTATTTTGTTAAGTTTGTTTGAAGGCAACTTCTACCGTGCAATCGTGCATGACCGCGTCAAATCTCTCATGGTGGGAGAGCATCTACCAACGTTGGATTAAAAGTTCTACATAATATTATTATAGACTTTATACATCATGTTGTTAACTTTTCTCTCATCCTTGATTTTTTTTTAAATAGTCCGCTTTAATAATTAATTTAATTAAATAAATGAGTTGAATTGATGATTTTATTTTCACTTTATATCTCTTAAATCACCTTATAACTTTATCATTTGATCATTACTAATATTTGATTTGATGTTACCACGTGGGTTTTTTGTGAAAAAAACACTTGACAATAAAAAATAAGGTGATAATTTTTTAGTTTTTAAAAAAATTTGTTGTTTTATTTTTTGTCTTTATAGAAGATTTTTTCAACTTTTAATCCCCTACAAATTTTTATTTTTATTTTTAGTCTCAGATTTAAAATCAACTATTGTGTATCCTTCTAATTTTTGAATGAATTTTTCAATAATTTTTAGGACATAATTAACATTTTCCTTACAAAAATATAGAATTTTTTAATAAAAAAATGAATTAAATATGGATTTTTAAGCTTTTAACACTTAAAAACTTATATTTTATTTATCTTTTATTAAAAATTTATTAATTTTTGTGGGAAAATTCCTAATAAACATTGCTACACAAAAATGATTAACAAACTTTAAGGACACATAAGAGTTGATTCAATGTTAGAGATAAAAAATGAAAATGAAAAATTTTAGAGATTAAAAGTTGATGAAATTTTTGTAAGGACTAAAAATAAAATAGTAAAATTTGATAGGAACTAAAAACTTATTTACCCTAAAAGTATTAGTTTAGTTTAATTTTTACCATCTATTTTTTACAAAATCTAAATCAAATTAAATTGATGAAGAATATATTAGTTTAGTTCAGTTCAATCGTATTGATATTTTTGGGAAAAAGTAATACGATCCAACTAAAAACTAGTCAATTTCATTTTATTTTTGCAATCTATTTTCACAAGTTTTGAATCAAATCAAATCAAAGAGAAGAAAAATAGAGTGGTTCAGTTTAATCAAGTTGACAACTTTTTATTTAAAAAATACAATAAATAATAGTTGTTTTAGTTTAATTTCTGAAATATATTTTTATGAAATCTGAACCAAATCAAATTGATGAAAAAAATAAGCTGATTTAGTTTTTTTCAATCGAATTGATAATTTTAAAACCTTAAAAAACTTATTTAAAAATATAAATTAAATTAATTTATTTTCAAATAATATTATTTTTTATTATATTAAAACAAATATATAAATTACACTAAGAAAAATGATATATTAAAAAAATTAAGCAAAATTACTTTAGTGTTCGATCGCTTAACTCAATTTCAAATTTTAAATCTACTTCTTTAATTATTTTTTTTGGAAAAGCTAACATTTGATTTTAATGTAGAATTTTCGTACATAAACTTGTATTGTCAACAATTTAAAAATACAAATATCATGTTTTTTAATAAAAGATTCTATTTTTGGTATATTTTACATGTCCTCTAAAAGCTCTAAAACCACATATTAGTATGACCATTATTTTTTCTTTTCTGAATCGATAATTTACATCTTAAAGTGTGATGTATCAAATTTTGGGCCTACCATTAGTAGTTCCAAGGTAATATTTTCTTCAGAACATGCAAATAATGAACCCAAAACTTCCTTTATATTTCAATCCCTTATGGTGATAAATCAATAATAACAGAAAAAAGAAGGACAACTCTGGTGACGGAGTTTGAACTAAAATATTGTGGTGGTCAAACTCTTAAAATTTTACTGGATAAATAAAAAGTATAATATTTTATTGAATATAAAAATTTTAAATTGTACATTTATAAAAATATATAGACGATCAAACTCTTAACACTTATTATAGAGAGTTAGTAAATCAAATTTTAGTCAACATTTTTAATAATTAAAAATTAGTATTTTAAATTTTTATTTCAAACATTAAAATTTTTAGAGTTTAATTATTATGTTTTCTGAGTGTAAAAAGTTTTACAATGTCAACACATCACAAACATCTATAAGTGTTACTTTAAAAGTAATTATGATAAAAGAGAAACTGGTTTATTAATCTGACGGTTATGATTAATTAACAGTGTAAATTATTTTTACATCGTCGATGCATAAAAATTAAATCTAAATTTTTACACTATTAATACAACTTTCTTAACTACAAGGACAAAAACAACATATATAATTATTAAAATATGTTTAAACACGACACATTGTTTAAGATACCAATATTGATATAACGTTGATAAAAGATAATGGTTTGGTTTAAGTATTAGATAATCTATTTTAAAATTACGTGAAACTATATTTCAAATCAAGAAACATCGAATTTATTGATTTAGTTCAACTTGGACTCAAACTCATAAAAAAAAATATCAAACTAATTTAATTAGTTTTAGTTAAATTATTGCGATCATAGAATCATTTGATTTGATTTTTATATCATTACCTAAAATTTATAACTCAAATAATTGGAATTTAGGTTGTAAAAATTATTTTATTTTATAATTATAGTATTTGTTTTTGTAATATGTTTTATAAACTATTCCCTCTGATTTTTTTTATAATAGACATCTGGATTATAATTTGATCAACAAAAATTGATGTATTTGGTTTAGGGCCGTTTTAATGACCCTATTTTAATCTTAAAAATTGAGGCTAATAAAAAAAGTGCAATTGTAATAATTAAAAAAAAATTGTAAAATAATTTTTAGTGCATATACACAAATCAATCTACTTGATGCATGTCATTTGGTTAGGTTAATTTATGTAAAGAAAAGATGCATATACAACATGTCACTTTCACATATTAGAGTAAAAAATACATTTTGACAATGATAACACAACATCCACAATTTTATTCATAAAAACAGTTTTACTCATAAAATACATCAAATATAGAACCTAAAATTATAACATCATATACCACAATATCTATATTAATTAACATATCTATTAACTTATGTCATGTCAAGTCTAATCGAAATTCATCACAACCCATTAACATATATCAAACCACACCAACTACAATTATCTTATAGACTTCTATAATTTGGTTTTCACAACTTTGTCATAGTTAATAATTATTCCTTTTTCATTTTTTTTAACATAGATATTTTTTTCATATAAAATTTATCCACCTCCATACATTCAATCAAATTCATATATACAAGTTTTCTCAAAATCATATGTGAAATCATACTTTTACTTTTGAAACAATTATTTTATACTCATCCATGCAAATATTTTTTCAAAGAGGCAATAGTAAATGAGAGAAATATGTGACTCGTGGTGGAGAATAAGTAGAGAAGAGAGAGAAATATCTAATAGAATTACAAGAGTAATTATATAATTTGAATATTCTAAACATAAAATGCAAATTTATTTAAAATTTTAGAGTGGTTAGAGAATAAAAAATTAACATATCTGACAACTTCTATATCAATTTGCAGAGAAAAGAAAAATAAAGGAAAAAGAGGAGTTGAAGGGGAAGAGTTTGAAGTGAGGATGAGTTTGAGAGGAAAGGATGTGGGTGTGTTGTTAGGAACCGCATTTGGGGTTTAGGCGCTAACTCGAAGTCGAAGGTGTTTAGAAGGAAAATGTAACTCTTTTGTTCTTCAATGGGGAGTATCGGAAGTATAAAAAAACCACGTGGACATGTAGTGATGAAGAAATGAATTAAGTGTTGATAGTATATGATAAGCCTCCATGTGACATTGCATGTGATGCATCATATTATATTAATTATACTAATTGCAGAACTATGACCCCAACAATCACATTTTGTATTTTGTTGCAAATGAGAAAGGACATAATATTTTGTATCTGAATTAATTAATGTCCGTGTTAGGCTTGTTCTGTGTTGCTTCTTATGACTTGACATAATTATCGAATTTTTAACGATTCTTAACGGTTACCACTTAGTAATTTTCTTGCGCGCAAACCAGGGAATAACCCAACAAAGACATGGGAACAAAATTTGCACAGCAAAATATGGGATTTCTTTGAAAGCTATGTAGCAACAAAAGCATGCAGGTACATTCTCAAAACCAAAGCCATCAAACGAAAATAACTGAAAAGCACACAAACCAATTGCATCTAAAGGTCGACGACTACAAGCTCATGGCCAAAACAAGATAAGTTGGTTTACAAACTAACACGCGAAAAATACAACATAAATTCCATGTTTGTTAAATATAATAATGCACACACATATAAGTAACAACAACCATATATACAAATACAGAATACATTGTCTATATCAGACCTGCAATATGTGCGCAATTCCAACCAGCTAACACCTGCCAAATGAAATCAAAGCCTTCATTAGCCTCAATGTTTACACATAAGTCCCAAAATTTGCAAGTTTCATGTTGACATTTTTTGTCAATGGTTATTACGGAACTGTCAGAGCAATGACATTTATACAAAATGAATTCCAAGCTAGGCATACTTTTTAATTGTTAAATTGAATCAAATACTTCAAGGTTATTGAACTTTATTAAAAAAAATTAATCGGGTAGACTAATTGATATTATTCTATTAGCACTAAGAGTACCTGTCTATTAATTCCAGCAATCATTCACAAGCAATCTTGGTGTCAAAGCTGCTAAGGCATATTGCAAATGCTTCAAAGGCAGAGATTGGATACTGGTAATCCATGGTGAATACATCCTTTCCAACTTTTCCAAACTGCAGAATAACATTTTCCTGAGCCTGCTCAGAAACTCCGTTTTTAGGAGAAGCAACCAGCTGGAAATTTTTAACTGAAGCAACTGTCACACGTCCATTGAAGTTCAAACACCAGCATTGGAGTTGTTCATGCCACCTAGGAGCCTTGTTTCTTAACACCAGCATTCCGTCGTTTTGACTAGGACTCGAAGGAACTGGTTGGAGATTCTCTGTGCGGGTTGATTTTGATCTGAAGAATGGGATAGATGGAGAAGTATCAATTCTGCTATGAAGAAATCGAGTCTGTGTTGGGGCCACGCCTCCAGGTTCAACAGCTGAGGCAGGGATGGCATCCATAACGCATTGCATTATCCGAGGACCCCTGTTAATTAACATTTTGTAAACTAACGTGTAGTTGTTCTAAATAATGCAAAGTAGAATGAATGCTCTATTAAAAAATGCAATAAATAGAAGAAAGATAATAGTCAGTTTGCCAAATTATCCTAATTAACTATTGATGTGTTTTCCACTATCATAAATACAAAGTAGAACGAATGCTCCAGAAGTTGTTTACATAGTAATAATTGAAGGGAACAATTGGGAAAAAAATAATTTAAGTTACATTGAAAATTGAATATGACATTCATTTTGAAATAATTTATTTTCTAAAGTGACACTCATTGTGAAACGGAGAAAGAGGGAGTAATACCTAGAGCCCAAAACATTCAAATCGTATGAGACATGCACAATGGGATAGTTGAGAGCAGGAACTCTTGGAGACACTTGCTTGAGACTAACTAGCCTGGTGGTACGAGACTTTGCAACTTTGGCTCCAAAAATTGGAGGGTGTGCATCATACACTGTAAACTTGGTGCCCAGAAAGTTTGATCTATTACCATTGAACAAAGAAGTAATTTCAGAAATAGAAGATAATAATTAACAACTGATGTCATATGTCAACTAAAATACCTCAACTTCCCAATATAGGTACTACTCCCTCTCGATACATCATCGTAGTTTAAAGAAATGATGTAGTCAGTGTGGGTTGCATGTCGGCACTTGCGTGCAGCAAGAAGGAACTTGCCGTCATCAGTTGAGGCTGCAAAATCAAATCAACATTACATATGTATCAAAGGCTACATAGAAAAATAGATAGGAGATCTTCTCCTAATATTATACTAGTTCAAGCTACAAGGTAAAATGGATGACTTGACTACTAGTTGAATCTCTTGTAGCACTCACCTTGGTTCAAACTGAGAAAAAGATAATATGTTTGGTTACTCCGATTTCGTTTGATATAGCACTGAATGAGAGAATCCCTTGGACCAGGCTGCATGATCAAACTAATAAGTCAATGATAGTTTGGGAATGAAAAGGGGGACAATTAACAAAAGTAATGGCGTTCCTAGAAATAAATTAAGAACTTTGTAATACTAGGAATCAAAATTTTCAGAAATAGTAGATCACGAAGAATATTTTTAATCGTAGCACATTCTATTTGCATGCCACTTTTGCACGCTTTCTTATCACCACTGTTACATTCAATCTTGTTGGCATATCTCACTTAAACGATAACATGAAGAGTCATTAAACAGGCAAGCATGAGGCTTATATATTATCATTAGGGCACAATGCTGCTAATCACAAGGAAGCTAATTGAAGAAAGCAGCTTCCATATTTCATAAATTTAAAACTCAATATTGAACAATTTCATTTGCAAAAGCACTCCAATGCCAACAATCATTCTTGTTCACTCACTAACTCACTCTCTTCTGGTGAGGTGTGATTGAGGAATTCACCACACCACACACAACAACCAAAGATACGCAACCCATCACTCAACATACACAGGTTTTATTCATTGTAATTTCATGAATGTAAGAGCAGCATCAAACAGTCAACAACATTTATAAAACACCTTAACTCATCAACCTTTCTCAAGTCAAGTTTAGTCATCAATCAAGATCACACATAAAAGTAAAGAATAAAATGATATTACTGTCAATAAAACCAAACCACATTAGCTGAAAACGATGTCTAGACAATCACAAAGTTCTCTGAACATAACTCAAGAGACTATATATAACAAAAGAACAATAGCAAGTTTGCATCAGAAAACTTGACTTGAATTGAATTGAATTGACTATTACCAACATCACAAAAAAAAAAAAAGATACAATGAGAAAATGGTGGTAACAAATGCTACCTGCTTCAATGAGATAGGGAATGTCAACTTGCATGATGTTTGAGGAGGTTTAACAATTTCTTTCATAATTGCTCTCCAACTCCGGCAAACACCGGCACACGCAACAACATGTTTCCGAGCAGGCCAAGTATCCTCTGATGCTTCAATTCTCAAAAGCACATCTCTCAAAAGCTCAGGAGGCATATTAGCCCAACAACTCTGCTTCAAACCATCAACCACCAAAGAACTGTCGGTAACATTAACATCACAGTGTGACTGTGACCTTGATCTCATACCATACCCAAATTTCACCTCAAATCCCTTCCTATCCAGAATCATATTCCTAAACGACATCTTCAACCTCCAACCCAACCCTACCCTACCCAATTCTACTAAATTACACACAATTCTTCTAAACCATTAGCTAGTAGATAATAAAGATTAAATTTTGAACAGAAAATTTAGCTTTTGTCGAAGAAACTGAGCACTAGGAGTAACGAAAGTTGCATGCGGAAAATTGAAGTTACATTAGGGCGAATTTAGCGGAAAAAATGGAAACAATGTAAAATCAAGTAAACAAACCAGGAAGTTGGAAGAGAAACGCGTGAATGATGATGATGATCACCTTTGGTTGTTCCATATTGATGTGGGAGTTGAAGACAAAGTAAAGTAAGAAACTGAAATGGGTTTGCGAAGAAAATGGGATTTATTTATGTCGTCAGGGGTGGCTGTGGATTTGGGCTGCTTGGGACTTATCCAATGGGTTTGTTTTCGTGCCAATCAAATAAATGTTTACCCAACTCTTATTTATCCAATTATGTGTTTCATTGCCAGAGGTAAATTTCTTTTAGATATTTAGAAATTATTAATCACTTTGGAGCAGGTAATTCAATGCAATATAATTTAAAAATCTTTTAATTTTAGTACAAATATCGGGTTTTCCTTCTTTTTGTAGAACAAAACATATGAGTATTAAGATATGGTCTAATTTAGATATAGTATTTGATTTCGATTTATATGAATATCCAGATAAAAGAAAGTAATCAACGAGATTAAATTGAAATTAAAATCATTAAATCCTAATAGCTGAAACCAACCTTTTGACTGGTTTGAGATATAAAGAATTACCATTATTTTGTTTTCTATGTGAAATTATCGGATATGAAGGATGTAAAATATCCTTACAATATCTTAGTAATAGGGAGAAAAATATCATATGAAAGGGGTAAAACTAAATAAAATAGTAATGAACAATGAAACATTGAATTGAATTATTCAAACAAACCGAATAAAAAAAAATCAATGAGAGTGTTAGAGATGTTTCTTAAACTATCTATGAGTAGAAAATTAAATAACTCTCAAAGGCAACGGTCAATGGAGCTTCACATAGCTGAGACATTTAAAAATGTTTTAAAAAAATTATCTTTGAAAAATCTAGAACATATGAGAGAGTCAAATGTCCCTACAATGGTAGACTGACATTTAATTTATTTATTCACCAAAAAAAATTATTTTATTTCTAGATATTTTCATAAGGCAATAGTTAAAAGTATACATTTGATTATTTTGACTAAATAGTATATCATTTATTAGAAAAATAGCTTCTTTTTTTAAAAAAATTATCAAGCAAAATTTAATAGTTAGCATTGTGATGATAATTTTAATATTTTTTAACAAATAAAAAAAATTGATTGAATAAGTATTCATTGGTGGTTGAAATACATTTTGCATAAACTTCCTATCATATATTGTTATATAGACATAACTAGTGCAAGTAACATACAAAATAATTAGTGTGACATAAGACAGTAAAAGGCTCTGTGTGCATTTGATATTTGATATATTGGGACACCAAGTAGAATTCATAACATTTATTTATTTTTATGTATTGGGACATCGAATTCATAACATTCATTTTTTATATATTTAATGAGTGTTAGTTTTACTGCTAGATTCTTTAAAATAATTTTTTTTTGTTATTATAAGATTGAAAATTTATATAAAGTTTAGTTTTGCACTTAAGTATGATTATTAAACTCTAAAAAAGTTAAATATTTAATAGTTATTATGTAATAATATAAATAATTTTAAATTTGGTTTAATATTAGTATCATATTTTAGATAATCAATGTTATTATTAAAGGTATATCATTTTGAGCAAATTATTTTACACAACTTAATAAGATTGGAAAATAAACTAAATTTATCAATAATGTGTGTACATTGTTAAAATATCCGATTGAAGTTTATGTTAAACAATTTCACCAAAACCTAGTAAGTTAATTAGGAATATGTATTTTTATAAATAAATAAATAAACAGTTAATGTATCTAACAATTTATAAATGCTTTATGGAATCATCTACAAAGTTTTAAGAGTGTGATCCAAAACCGCAAGAATATATTGAATACTTAGATTTTAAGTATTTAACATGTGTTCCAAACTCTCAATTTTGTTATTCTCTTGGTCTCTTTTTTAGAAGACCTTATTATAAAGTTAATATGGATATATCAAGCTAAGTAAATAATAAACGAATGGTTGGAGAAGTTATTTGTGATGTTTTATGACTTGGTAATGTCTACTGTTTGTCACTTGGTGTTTTTAAACACTCACATATTCTCATATTGCGAAACCATTAAGTTTGAAACTAGTCCTATTTTGACTTAGTACTCGTAAATTGTCAAAAGATTAACAAATTTCTAAATTATATTAGATAGATCGCTAATATTTTTGTTGATCATTTAGTTTGTTTTGCATTAAATTGCATATACTCTATTTGAATTGAGGATTATCCTTCTTATATTCCCTCTTTTATTTATTTGATTTAGCTGCTTAATAAAATTTATTTTAACGCCAAAAAAATAGAAATACTTTATTCATTCATTTTTATTTGTCATTTTAAGATTATTTCACGTACCAATGAAACTAATGATTATGTTACTTTTGATAGAATTGTCTATTTTTTTTTCTCTGACATCATTTACAATTTATTATCTAATTTCATCCATTTCTTTTAGTCTATAATAAAAATAATTAACGGTGTTATTGGCCAAACATTAATTTATTTTATATTGAAATTTAAAAATTACAGCTAAATAGAAACAATTTTTTCAAATAAACCACAATAAAAAAAAAAAACACAAACAAAGGAATTTCAATGTATATTTAGAAGTCGTCTCTCTCTCACAACCTAGCTGCTACTCATCTTTTTATTTTTCCCGATCCAGCAAAGAATCACCTATTTACATAATTATCTTCTATTTTTTCTTTTTAAATAAGTAGTTTTTATGTAGACTTAGTTTTTCTTTCGTGTGTCTTTCTTTGAATTTTCCTGCATTTTTATTTGATTTTTCGTTTTATTGCAGTATTTTTTAGTTCAAATTGATAAAACAATTAGTATTTTTTTAGTTACATGAGTATTTCAACCACTTTAATTTTATATTAATATTATCTCTTTTTTATATTATTAACTTAGGTGGATGTTATCAATTTATTTGTAAAATCATCTTTTTTAATTTTAATGACATTAAATTTTGTATATATATTCTATCAATTTAAATTAACGAATATTTATTTAGCAAAAAACACATAGATAATAGCTTATATATTATGGGAAGATGTTGTAAAATTTAAAATTTTGTTAACAAAACATCGTGTCACGAAAAAAAAAAATGTAGGCACAATTGTATTATTGTGTCAAAAAAATTTATTTTAAGTAGTTAATCAAATATTTTTGTAAGTGCTTTTGTTGAACTAATTACAGTCTCTAGTCTTTAATATAAGAACATATCACATGTAGCTTTTTTTTGTTATCTTATTTATAAAAGTAAAAATAAATTTTAAGATAAATTCATTTTATGTCCTTATTTTATTATAAATTTTAATTTCATTTTTTACCAATAACTTTTAATTTCACAGAAGTGAATGTAGTTGATTATTTATATGTTTAATTTGATGAGATTGTGAATGTAGTTGATTTGTAATCCGTCTTTCTGCCGATTAATACAACGAGTGTTCTTGGAATAAATTTAAAATTAATTAATTAGATGTATTTATTTGGTATTGATGAATTATTTTTTTTATTATGGTATATAATTATTTTCTTGGGTAGAAATTATAATATATGTATTTGACTTGATTTATTATTCAAAAAACTTATAAAATTTGATTATTGATATTTATGTTTTCTATGTTTCCTTTTTTAAAAACTTGTTAAGAAAATAAATATCTTTTTATTTTTATTTTCTTAGGTTCTAATTATTTTGTAAAGACATTTTGTATTTTATTTTCTGAAATTTATGTTCATTTTAATTTGTTAATAAATAAAATTGAAATAAACTATTACGATGGAGAGAAGAAAAATGATAAATAGGAGTGATGATTTTTTAGAAATTATGCAAATAATTATTTTGGTATTTTTATTATTTTTGAAAATATAGATAATTATTTCTTTCATATATGTAAAATAATTTAAACCCGCACATGAAAAGAAATTGATATAGTAATTTTGACTTGAAGATATTTATGCTCTTTAGTATGTAATAAATATT
>JBBPBQ010020324.1:8087624-8137461 GCA_037974755.1 Cicer yamashitae
AAAATATAAATTTTTCTCCAATACAATTACTTTAAAAAATAAGTTTGAGTTTAGTGATGGACAATATAGTGTAAAATAAAATGTAAAATATTTTATTTTACACCTATATCTAACGATAATTCATCATTCTTCTGTGTAAACTTTATTTTTAACCATATGTCAAAAATAACTGTAAAATACTTCACTTTTATTGGTTGAGAGTGCATATCCTCTTGTATTTCTTTGAAAAGTTATAAAATAGAAATTGACTTGATTTTTTATGACTATGTTCAAATAAAAATAATTTAATTTGGTTGAATTTTTTAGTTTTCATATATAATAAAAATTTACTTGATTTTTGTATGGTTATGTTCAAATAATTTAAACTGGATGGAATATTTCTAATTTTCATTGTTAAAACCGATATTTGACTTAAAAGAAAGATAATTAAGTAACAACCAATATAAAATTAATTCATTATCGTAAGTGCAACTCAAATAATAAAAAATTGTAAGGATATTTGATATGTTGAGGTGCGGGTTTAAATTCGTAATATCTCCCTTTGTTTTGCACTAAGTGTGTTATGAGACTCTTTAAAATTAAAAAATAATTCAATTCACATGCATTCCAAACAGAATTCAATTTATTTATAAATTAATTTTTAAGCTCATTTTTTCCTATGAGTTTTAATCATAAAATTTAAGTTCAACTTCAAATTTTTTTTTTTACTTTTAAATAATTGCAGACTGCAGGGTCCCCCCTCAGCTGAGCTAGCAAACCATAGAGCAACTAAAAAAACTCCAGTATATTTGAAACTGTAAGCAATAAGCATTAAGCACATATTGTTCTGAAGCAATAAGCATGCATTTGAACGTGCAAAATTTGTTGATAAAAAATATAAAGAACGTGCAAAAATTAGTGATTTTTCTAGAAGCATACTTTCAAACTGATGTTGGAGGTGGAAAAAGTAGAATCTCTCAAGCGGAATCACACACACTCATTTAGAAGTTTTTTGAATAAAGTTGATGCCAATACTGTCATGCGACTGTCTCTATTCAATTCTGTTAGACATGATGCTATCATATGAACGTCCAATAATAGACATGAACTGAACTTGACTCCAAATAGTGGTAGATAATAATTCACCACATTAATTGTTTCTAAGTTTGGGATTGTGAACTAAAATGTAGAGCTATTATCCAATCTATAAAAAAAGGTCGCTATTAAGTTTATTATTCCAAAAACAAATGTGATTGCTCATCTAGCGACTGTATCATTATCTTGCTGCCATGATTTGAATTAAATTTCAGATACTATTACAGATGTTCTCTATAAGGAAATGCCGCAAGTCAGTTACTGTCAAATAAATCCAGACAGTTTTTCCTTCTCGGTTCAAATTTAAAATTTTCAACACGAGGCTCATTCACTTCTCGATTTTGTTTGCATTAATTGCATCAAAGGCATAGTTGTAACTTGTAAGAGTCATTCGTAAGTGCATTCTTATTTCCCCATAAATACAGGTTTATCAAATCAAGGAGTCTGACGAAAAGAATAAAAACTACATGGAAGAAACAACCATGAGCTATTTCCTATAGTTTTATCCCTTCTCTACAGACAATTTAATGGGAGAAAGAATTATCGCCTCTAGCATTCCAAGAGTAGCCTAAACCATTCATGTGTTCACATCAAGGTCTCCCCTGATACTATTGCTGCACTTTTTGATGCCAAAATTGTGACCATGTGCTTCAAAATTGGTCGCCGTGATAAATTTCACACCATCATCTCCAGGTGCAAATTAATTACGCCAAGAGCAATCCATCGTGGCCAACTTCAAAATTTGAAACCGGGCTATCACCAAATTCCTGGTCTGCAGGTTGGTCATCTTCTAGTGAATCCACATATGGTTGCAAGAGATCAGAAGATCTTTCAGATGGGATACCATAGTCTCTCAGCAAGGAGGACGAAGCAGCAGCAACAGCTTCTCTCTCCAATACAGCAACATAGCTATCTTCAAATTCAAAACACAGATACCTGTCCTTGCATGCTGAAAGGAGCAAAGCAATGAAACAGCCCTGAGACATATTGCATAAGGCAATGATTTCACAATAGATAAATAAATAAATAAATAACTTACAATCAATGAGATGTGCAAGATGATGAATGTTTTTAATTCGAGTTCCGTTGAATTTTATAATCTGCAAAAATAAAAACATTATTTTAGAGAAAGACACGTGCAGTGAGCCAGTGGGAGTCAATCTCACAAATGGAAATGACTTGCCTGCTGATTGCTCATATCTTCATAACCTATGTTGAGTTCATTTGCCAAGACCTGTCAATCAGAAAGAGAAGCACAACAAAAATTATTCCACACAACGCAACTAAAAATCTGACTAGAAAAAAGCTAAATACTATGATATTGTTGGATAAATTCACTTCTCTATATTAAATTAAATTCCACTTACATTCTTGAACCTCACAAAGCCACATCATACTCTCATGTTCTTATTCTCATGAAATCATGTGCCGTCGTTATATTATGTCACATAAAATTTCTTAAATTTTACTGGAAAATGCTAGTTGTTAATTTGTGTTCGCAGTCGGGTTTGTTAATTTCTATATTAAATCAAATCAATATTAATATTCATTTACGCTTATTTAACTATTTAATCAATTGATTTTTTTCCAAACAATGCTTAAATTTCTTCAGTTAAACATTAAATATAATAAGATATACTTGTAAATTATCAATATTAAATGGTTTAAAATATGCATTTTTATTTTTGATTTATTTTTATCAATTAAATCAATTTCTTAACATTTACAGAGGATGAGAATGTTACAATAGATGAGTGATTACGTAAGATAAGATAGAATAGAAAGCACAATAATTACAGAGAAAATTAGGGTAACCTCATTCAAGACAAATCTCGCCTTAGGCTTTGTTTGGGAGTTTGGAGGGGAGGGGAAGGGAGGGCTTTGGAGGGAGGAGAAAATAGAGAAATAGAAATAAATTTTTTATATTTTTTAAGAGAGTGATTTTGTAGAGAATGGTAAGAGAACGCTTATGATTAATAGATTTTTAATTTATAGAGTTTTATAACAACATGAAAATGATATGAAGAATTTGTCTAAGTCCTCCAATCCAAAATCCCCTTCCAATACAATTTTTGAGTTCACTCAAAATAGGGAGATTTTGTATTATGAATAAAAACAAAACCCTCTCCACCCAAAACTCTTCATTCCTTCCATTTGTTACTTCCTTTTTTTCAAAGTCCTCCCCTCCAAACTCGCAAACAAAGCCTAAAGTGATTTGAACATGTATGGAAAAGACATGTAGAACTAGTGCTAATACATAGCAGAATTTAACAGCGTCAATTATTTCAAATTGCCAACTCCACCAACTTGGAAAAGAATTGGTTGTTATTGTACAAAATTGCCATACATAGCAAGAGATACTTGCTAAAGAATAAAACAAGATCAAGGTAAAAAAATTAAATGCTACATGTGATGCAAAAATCTCAAGAATACTATCAAAACTTCAAAAGTCATACATTACACATAATTATTTAAGAAATTCAGCAACCAACCTGTGAAAGAATTACAATCTGTTCCCCTTTAAACCTTGCAAACGAATAGCGTGCCTTTGTCAATAACTTAAGCTGACCAAGAAAAAGAAAATAGAAAAATTTAATCACAAACTAATTGTTTTCCAGCTTTGGACTTTAAGTCTAAACCACACAAATTGAGAACTGACCCCTATAGAGTCTTCATGTTCCTCCCTACCAAAAGTTTCATAAGTAATGAAATAAATACTAATTCACAAATAGGAGTCCCTAAAGAAACAAAATAGAACAAAACAGCCATTAATAAATAAATACAACATACTCAATCAACGGCTCTGAGAGGGGCGTGAACACTAAACCAGCAATTATTAAATAGGAAGGCTGGCCTTCATCAATGTGATAGGGAACCTTGAAGAGGGAAAGAAGAAAAATTGCAAAACAAAGAGCATCAGATCAACAGAATCATGGAATTGATTCATACCAAATTTCTGACCTATGACATACCAAATGAACTCGTGGATTCAAAACAACATTAGCTTTCATTAATGTCCCGTCTCTGATGATACCAAGTTCTGCAGTATCGCCTGCAAATCTGTATAACATCATTACTCTAGGGTTCCATTCCAAGGATATTGATGGCCCTTGAAAGCAAATCTCAAATGTTCTGATACTTGCTTTATGATATTGTTAAAAATGACATCATAAGAAACACAAAATAAACACCCTATATGAGTACATGTAATATAGAATGCATTATATCATCTTTGCAGAACCAATTGTGAAGCATTATATCCTTAGTACCCACAAAATTTAATGTAGTAATCATATTAATAACATGTATCAAAAGCTAGGGAGCAAGCAAAGTAAATAAGGTGTTGAACTGTTCAAATTGCAAAGTTGAAATCTCACAATTATATGTGAATTGTGAAGGACCTATAAATCAACTGTAGAATTACTAGTATGACAATGCTGATATTAGGTGTAAATTAAATGCATATTTTAATATCTTTAATTTGGAAGAGAAAGAGGCCCGTACTTCTGACTAATGAGAAAGTGGAAGGCAATTCTCTCATTTGATCGAAATGGAACTGTTCCTTCACATCCAACACGAACATCATCAAAACTGACAATCACATCACCCTGTAATGGAAATGTTTAATCTAAAACTTTAATGCCTTCAAAGGGTATGCAAAAGACAGTATTCATATGTAAGTTTATCATAATTCACAATTCACAATCACAATACCTCCTTTAATACATTATTTGCATCAGAAGTTGGTTCAACTCTACGTACCAATACACCCTGCACAGGATAGAAAGGGTTAAATGTCAAATTCATGCTATAAATTAATTATTGTTGGAAGTTATAGGGTTTAGGTAAGGATGGAGGAAAAGATATAAGAAGAATACTCAAAATTATAAAACGTCACTGATATGGTGTATCATGATGAGATGAGAAATCACCAATCACCATCAATATGAGTCGTGGTGGGAAGAGAAATTACTAGAGGGTGGTAAAAGATTGCATCTTATTCTTTATCAAGTAGGTCAATTTAGTAGTGCCACGATGAAAATGAAAAAGCGGAAGACGAGACTTACAGAAAAGTGCACAAAGAAAGAAGGCCCCACAAATATGAAAAGCTAACAAGATAATGTAACAATAGAATGTGATGCTTATCTAGATTTCACAGTTCACAAGAGCTGAAGTAATACCAAATGTGGTATGAAGATAAGAAGACCCCATATATGAGGTTAACAGCCATTCTGGCATCTACAACCACCAATGTTTAAACAAATGATGTCCAAGCATAACATAACTAAATTCATTGTATGATACTAATTCCACCACTGAAGATTTAACCAAAAACGTACCTCATTAGACTGTACTTTCAAACATGCACGCAGCGCAGGATTCTCCAACTTTTGTATAAGTACACCGAGGCAAGGGAAACCTAGGAGTGAAACACAGTTTTAGACCACCAGCATAGTTTAAAGAGGTTTGATTCCAAATGGATATAAAACATGATTTGCTTTTTGAAGTACAATAGTGATAAACTTTTTTCCAGATACAAGCTGGAAAAAAGTAATTCCAGGCATCATAGGACATTACACTTCTACATACCTGGACTCCAAATTACATGTATACTATTGACATAACTGGGAACTGATATTGTTATCCCCTTTCTTTTGTGTTATTGTGTAAAGATGAAAAAAGATTCATTCTTGCACAGAAACAGAAAAAACACAGGAAAAACATTTGAAGTAGCCAACAAATTAGCATGTAAAAGGCAATGCACACAGGATTCTAAACTTCATCTTATATCAGTATAAATGTTATTGTCAAAGTCTAATTTTGAGTGACATGTAGCTTTTGCCAGTAAGACATTTTCCATGACTGATTCATACAAAATGATAATTAGAATTTCAAACAAAACACTTAATCTCCCCAGTATGATGTGATGCCTTCATAAAACATAATGATGCACCAAAATCAAATATAACCATATTTTAGAAGAACTTCGTACCAGTATACTTTCCATTCTTCTCATAGTCAGTCAGAAAATGAGATACAACTGTAGATGGAATCACATATCCAATATTCTCAGCGTCTTCAGATCTGTAAACCTAAACGACAACATAGTGAAATTTTATATAAGTTGGCACAAGTTGTACAACATTATCTGGCAAGAACAAACTACCCAAAAAGCTTAAATTGTTAGGTGAAAACTTGCGGATGGATTTAAATTACACTTCCACAGTGAACGGGGGTGTTTTGGATTTAAATTACACTAAACAGTGAAAACTTGTGAAGTGTACCATGTACAGTCCCACCTACCGTGTTAAAAAATTCAACTTTTTATTTAAAAAAGAATGGGGGACAGCAAGGATCAAACTTCTAACCACTTGATCAAAGAGCCTCTAATACCATGTCAAGAACACACTTTCCCAAACGATCAAGTTGTTAAATGAATACTCGTGAATTTAATATCTAAAAAAACTAATGTAATATTAATTCTAAACTAATAGAACTGAAGCAGTCATTCTCTCCAACAAGATTATTTTAATATGTCCAATATCCCAATTGTTGGGGTGCTGTATTTTTTCTTACAAAATGAACCTTTCATACAGAAGTATATAAGCCAAGTAAAATATACATCAACTAACAGCAGGCCATAAAATCTACCTGAAATGCCACTCCGATGCACTCTCCTTGGCCATTGAACGCTGGGCCTCCGCTATTACCTAAAATTTATTTAGTGTGAGTAATGTCTATTACACTATCACATCAATATATGATTTCATAAAGAAGGTTGAATTTATTTCAATACTAGGTGGCAGCAACACTAAATAGAATATGAAACGATAGACTAGAGAACTTTTTTGCCAGAGGAGGTGAGACTAAAATTAAAACCATATTTAGATGTACTAACCAGGATTTATTGCTGCATCAATTTGAATGCCCAACAATTCAGACAAACCATGAGCATATGATGTAACCTGGTTACAATTTTTGTTCAACAACTGAGAACTAAAATCTCAAAAAAAAATTGATTGATTTCACACAGATTAAAAGTTAAATTTCACATTAATATATATCAAACCTCAACACGAGATACAACTCCTTTTGTCACAGAAATTGTGTCTCCTCCAAGAGGGTATCCCACAACCGTTACAGAATCCTTCAAGTTAGGAAATATAAGAATAAATTTAGTCCAAACCATGCAAACAGGAATATGTTTTAAGCAAAACTATACAGGATAAACTTTACATAAATACTTCAAAAAATTGCAACCTAATTACTATTTCTTGCATTTATCATAAATTTATTGAATATTTACAACTTGTCATTTCACCTTAATTTGGCTAAATAATATATTATTTTTTAACTTAAATTAAATTATAAAAATAATCGTTTCAAACCGGTTCGTATCACCAGTTTTGAACTGATTCTTGGGGTTCTGAGATGTACCGATTTTTTGGTTGAAGGGTCTGGAGTCTGGTTAACCAAACACGATAAGTCGGTGCTGACAGAAACCAAAACCCAAAACAGGGTCGACGAAGAGAGAAACATAAAGCTTTGGTACCAACTTAAATAATCTAAATGATTATATCATTATTTTACAATGAATCTACAGCTATGTATAAAAGGAGACATAATTGGAATCCCTCAGGATTAGGAGCAAAATCTGTTAACAGTTAAACTATCTATGGAAACTATATTAAATAATAAAGGATGGAATTTTGAGGAACAGTATATTGTAGTTTATGTTGTCATTTACACATTTGATAACAGATACAGATCAAGTAACACGAATCAGCATTTATTTAAATTCATGTGTTAAATATTACTTTTTCACAACTACCATCATGTACAGGGCAATGACACTAGACATGAAAGTAGCATTTCAACCTAGTCCTATAAAGTCATCTGACAGACAGGAGACACCCTCAGAAAGTGTTCATACATCAGTTATTCAGACCACTTTGACTTCAATAACAATTCAGTTATTCATTTCTGTATGGAAGAATGGAAGATTACAATGAAGAATTACCAAAGCAGAAAAGGAAGCAAGCACATTCTCAAAAAGACAAAACAGTAACAATCCTAAACCTGAAGATGAGGCAAATGTCCAAATCTAAGAGGTTCCACATCTCTCCAAAACTCCTCACTTTCTACTGAAAGCAATGCTAAATCACAACCAACAGCTCTGGCTAAAACCTGTACATTCCATCAGTGAGAATCAAGCAAATTAGCAAATATATTGGCACGTGTTAAATAATAATACCAATGTCTACCATTTACAACCTATTTTTACCCATTCATGGGTAACATTTATAACCTATTCTACCATTTATAACCTATTTTTACCCATTCATGGGTAACATGCACTCTACAATTGATTCATTGATAATTTTAAGCATGCTATAACTAACAATTATACCCTTTAGAAATCAACTTTATTTTCTGTACTTTACAAACTGAATATTTTATAATTTTTATCATCATTACCCTATGATCCCAATGTAATACTGAGGAAACATGAGTTAACCCTACTCAATCGGATATGTTAAGCAATTTGTTCTTGACACCCCATGTTTGATAACAATAATATAATAGTGTATTGAGAAGAAAAAAACAAGGACTGCTCCTTCATGAGAAACCTACCTTAGCCACATATTTTGAATCATCCCCTCTTTTCTTGACTTTAACCTGCAATTATCCCAAAAGAAAAATTATAACAATTGAATCTCCTTAAATTGCTTTACACATCAGGCCTTGCAATTAAATGGGTGAAGTGGAAACATCAAAGGAATATCAATCTAAAATTTTATCTTATTGGGCATGCGATTTATAGCTTGTTGTACAAATTTGTAATAAGATAACACTTAGTAACACAATAAAGCCCTTGAGCCAGTGCCTGGCTGCCTTTGTCAATTATATAACAAAGACAAATTCCATGAATTGTCATCTATGATTTTAATTTTCTTCAATCTGAATTATCAATCTAATTTCCATGAAATTTATACTAAAGAAATGACAATTCAAGAAAGCACCTGTGTATCGTACTCCACACAATGTGCATTGGTTAATAGTTTCCTGCCTCCAATCATAAACGCACTGCACAAGTTGTGGCCTGTTAGTTTGAGATATATTTATTGATACTATTCTGCAACTGAGGTATTCAAAGTCTTGCCTTCCTGTGCTTGTGAATTGTCTCTGCTTTTGCCAGGGAAGTGAGTAATCTGGGGCAGTATGCGTGCAGTAAACCTAAAGATGTAATGGGAACAAAGAGAAAATGCAGTAAGGAAATGGGAATGCCTATGACAGAAATGCAAATATGTAATGCAAAAATCTTATATGAAGTTACGGACATGATAATTGCTCAAAGGTGAAAAGAAGAAGAAATACATTTTAACTTTTAAGGCACTGTAAAGAGTAATAAAACCATAGCATTAAATAAAAGAGTCTATTGAACAAAAGGTTAGGTATCAAATTCTATTATTGTGAAGTGAATGATGATCAATACGGGGCAAACCAACAATTTTGAATTTTAAAATCATAAGACAACCTAGAGACATGCCATGAAAGTTCCATCAAGGACATGATACAACCAGAACGGAAACACAGATGTCACACATAATTGAGATATTACATAAACGACATTTTTGCGTTTGGACTTTGAAATTTGAGGAGCAACTCTTAAGGGCCTCTGAGAAAACATAAAAAATAATCTGTAAGCAGGAATAAAAAGAGTAAAACTTCACCTTCACAACAGCATTGAGGAAAGCTGAATCTTGTAAATTATTTGATTCAACCTGAAATTAAATATAATCATTTGAAGAGACAATGAGAAGCATGGGAGTTTTTCAACTGGAATATGCATTTAATTCCTACCACGAAAAATAAGTTTTTGTAAGTTTAAGGGTGCATATAGAGAAGTTAGATGGCGACTTCAAAACAAGCTGAGGTACATAAGTTGATTTCAACTTATAAAAATCCATTTGTTATAAGATTATAGTTAAGATATTCAACTCTACATTTCCTATAAGTGTTTGTAGAAAAGTTTATCCAAACTGGCCCTAAATCAGTGATTGTTAGAAGACTAGAGGAAGTTGATCCATTCCAAGGTCAGAAGACATGTCACAAGCACTAGGAATCAAACCGAAAACGTATTTGTAAACAGTGTTCAGTCCTACCGGTGCCGCTCTCATTGTCCAGCACCATCATACTTTTAATTCTGTTATCAGCTATGCAGAACAAATGCAAATTATGCTTTATGATTTCACAGCCCAAAAGAGTGATTTAACATTGAATTCCAAGCATAACAATCGAATTAACCCTAAACCTAACTTGTTCAAGACTAATGTAATAGGCCGAATAACATGGCCTGAAATGATAGCCCCAAATTATATCATGGGTTTGTCTATAGTTTGAAGGGGAGACGTGATTCTCCCATCTAAATAAACCCTTAGTAGTAAAATCTCAATGCTTACATGTCAGCAACCAATTCATTGCACATCTATCGCGCAACTCATTCATTTCAGCATGTTACGAATCATCTACCATGTCGGTTTGATAACTCGAAAAAACTTACCTGCAGATCCTTGAAGTCTACCATAAAGTCTTTATCTTTCCTAGAAATACCAGAAGACTTGTAAGAAGCTGGCACCACATTCCCTCCGCTAGACTTTTCATCTTTTGATGATAACTTCAACTGCTTCTTCTGCCATGCATCGTTCTTCTGAATTTTCATTACAGGAAAATAAAACAAACATTATGTCTCTCATTGTATCTAAATTTCATTGCTAAGACTATCATTATATTTCTAAATAATAATCCTGAATTTCATGTCACATCCACACAGAAAGAACAGAAGTTAAAACAATTTAAACAACAAAATTCATGCTGCTTTTGGAAACCCCGGCGGAGAGAGCAAAATGAGTAAATAGTCATTTTAGTCATTGAAATCGAAGAATAAGTCATTTTAATCCCTCAAATTTGCGAAATAGAAAATTAATCCCTGAAGTTAAAAAATATCCATCAATTTAGTCCCTCCATCAAAAATATTTTTTAACAAAAATACATCAAAAGATTCAAAACCAAGACAAGACATACGTACACATTGATTTAAATAATCTTTGGAGCATCAAAGCAAACATAAAACCTTGAAAATTATGGTGCAAAATTGAGCGAGTAAATTTACCAACTCTTACAACTTGAACAACTAAAATGCTTATTTGGTCAGAGGAAAATATATAAGTGAATTTAGAAAAAATAAGTGCAAAGAAAAAGAGTGAGATAAAGTTACTTGTCGATTGAAATTGGGGTCGGGAATGGAAGGCGTACGGCTGCAACGGATGGAAATAAAGGGTCTGTGAGTGGGTGGGTGTGTGTGAGAGTGTCTATTTGAGTAACGGAATTTGACTGTTGAGGATAACACAGAGAACATGGAACAATAACTTGATAGTGCAACCGCCATTTTCACAGCGGAAGCGAAGTTGAGTTGAGTTCACAGTCTCTTCTTCTTTTCTTATCCTCTCTGCTTCCTACTGCTACTTTTTTATTTAATTTCTATCTAAATTATTTCTACATATTACATTTTACTTTATTAATATGTTAATTATTACATGTGACCTTATATAAGATTGTTAAAAATATTTATAATCAGATTATTTTTTTGAGAAAACAAAAGTTTAGAGAAACATAATACGAGGACTTCCTTACGTATTAATTTCTAAAAACAATAATTAAGTAATTGGAGGATTTAATTTATATATATCAAAAATGTATATTACATCCAATCAAACTATTTCATGTAAAATTTTATAGAGATATTTTATGAACTAACTTAAAAAAATGATATTATTATTTAATTTGATTGAGTGCATAAATAAATAAAAATTACATCGTAAATTCATATAAATTAATCTCATAATTGGATATATTTACACAAATATTAATTTCTAAAACAGCTACGTACAAAATATGTAATCAAACGTATAAAAAAGAATTATTATAAATGCATAATTATTAATTCTTTTGAAATAAAATATAATCAAATTTAATTTTAAAAAGTAAACATATTTGGTTTAACATTTCCACCATATTCTTACAATCGATTTTTATATATTTTATTCTTGATAGAGTATATTTTTATGTTAATAGTTTGCCTTTTAAAAAATTATGTCAATAAGATAAAAGTTTAATTATTATACTCAAAGCGTAAATATATGGATTTAAACATTTCTTAAATATCTACACAATAATTAATTTTTTGTTACATAAATCTATTTTATAATTGAAATTCAAATCAATGGTAAAACACTTAATCCTTATTAGTTGCCAAGATAAATTAATTTACATTAATCATGTATCCTCTGTCTCAGAATCAAAGTTTGTGTAAACTATTTTACAAGATCGGTACATTGCAATTAAAAATGTGTATAGTTAGAATTGGAAAATTAAAATTAATATAATAAATTTTAGATTTAAATATTCAAAAAATCTTTGCAAATAAAGATCATTTTGATTTTAATTTACTAATCATTTATTAAAACAGAAAAAATAATTGTTTTACTAAAAAATATCAAAACAAAGTGGGCTTTCTTGAATTCAAAACCATGAACATTCTTGAACTTGATTTGGAAAATAACCCAAACTATAGAGCAAAACCATGGAACATTCTCTTGAGCAATATAGCACTGGAACATTCTTTACCCAAAGCAAGAACCAACGTGCACAAATCATGGAGTGAAAAACTAGATCTAGAAACGTTTCAACCCATTAACACCTTTATGAAAATCTATTTTTTTTTCAATTGCAAGACCAAAACAACAAGTAAAACTTTCTCACATTTTGCTTCTATGAGGGAAGTAACATTTTTTAATGTGGGATTTGAAGAATAAGGAAGGGAGCAATTTTGAAGAATAAATAAACGAACGGTTTCTGTCAGAGAAGAATTGAAGAGTAGGAGGGTTACAATCATTGGCTTGTGTGTGAGTATATGGGAGAGGAGAAAGCAACTAAAAATTGTAATTTTTTTTTCTTTTGGTGTTGGTCGTGGACTAATAAATATTTAATAGTGAGTCAACAAAAAAAGTCTAGTCACATACTACATCATCAAATTTTATCCGCAAAAGAATTGTGATGGAAGTCTAAATTAAAAGTATTTTGAAAATGTAAGAACAAATTTAAAGAAAAATTGTTTACAGAAATTAAATCAAAGTGATCTTTATTTGCATAAACATTTGACATATTTAAGTCTGAATTTTAAATACCATGCATATTTTATTAATTTTTTTGTACTTGTTAAAATTATATGCACTGTCAGTGTAAAATAATTTAAGACTAACATTCAACGGAATGTCATCATATCTCCATGTTACATGAAAAATTCCAAAATACCCATAAAAGTGTGGTGATGTGGCAAAATAGTGCGTTTTTATTGAGTATTAGTGTAAAATAGTTTCATATTGACAATATATATTCTTTAATTCATTATATATATATATATATATAGCCAGCTATTAATTTGTGCAACCAAAACATTGGTATAGGATCACAATTAAATAGTCCCTACTTTTTTTATAGTACACCATAACATTTGAAATATTACATTGATATATTGATTTTGTACGTTGAAGACTCTAAATATTTATATTTGTACCTTATATCTATAATAAATACTCAATTTTCCACCACTGTGAATATGTAACAGCGGTTGTAACTTACCAAGTGTCATCACCGATCACCAAATATTATAATCTTAATGTTAGAAACTTGTGATTTTAAGATTCCAGTTTTTAGATTCAAAAACATTGAGACAATCACATTATATATAGACACACACATACTTTATTGCCATTTTCCACCATCTCCGTTTCGAAATATAGTTATATTAATATGACATGTGGTGGACTCAAAAATATTATATATACTCTAAAATATATATTTTTATTCATAAAAATTTAGGGTGAGATGATGATATTTACAACAATGGAGATGATAAATGGAGAGAAAAAATGAAGAAAATTCTACTAAAATGATTGTTAACATAATCAATCTCTCACACCAAACACCGACATTTTTAATGATTCAACACTCTAAAAGCACAGTATAGCATCCAAACTTCAACTAAATATTAAAAATAAGCACTAAGGGGCATTCCGAGAATTGAACTCGGGACCTCTCGCACCCTAAGCGAGAATCATACCACTAGACCAAATGCCCAACTTTTGTTATCAATGTTCACATCCAGTATAAGTAAAGTTTGAACGTGTCCGTTCTTTAGATCTCAGAAATTAGAATAGGGATTTTTTTTCTTCAAATTTACTGTTTTTATTTTTCCTAATAAAATTATGCGTTTTCTAGATTGATTAATGCGCTATTCATTTCACAGCACATACCCGTCATCATATATACTCTTATTATTAGAAGCTAAAACAAAAATTTGATATATAAATGTTGAACTCTCGACCAAAATCATATCAGATGTTATTATTAATGGAAAAGAATCCAAAAATTTTATATAAAAGTAAAGAAAGTATGCTGGACAGCGGAGTAGGTTTTGCCTCCTCACTCACGCATCCGACTAGTCGAGAAAAATCCGCATCCGTTTTTTATTAGTGAAATTTAGATTTTCATCTCCACCCATGACATGATTTATATTTCGCCGCCGTATCCGTATCTATTCATATATATAAAATAATAAAACTATTATTAGTATACAATAATAAAATTAAAAATATTAAAATTATATTTTTTTATAAATAGAAGATTATAATTTTTAATATTTCAAAAATATAGAATATGTACATGTATATAAAATTTAAAAATGACAATGATATTACTAGCAGAGCGAATTCAGGTGCAGGTGTGAGGTGGATATCAACATCACCAAACCCGTCACTCCCCCAAGTTTTAAATTCGGAGAAAACTCAGACCCATACCCAATCAAAGCAGATTTCCACGTCCAATCGAAATGGGTTTGGGTCGGTACCAGCAAATGCAAATTGATGAGAACATTTTAATGGTTAATTAGGGAGCTGGTGTAAAAAATGCAAATGAAAATAAGTACAATCAATTTGAACAACCCAACAAATACAACAACGCCTAAGCGCTACATTGTCCTTTCAAACGTGGTGGAAAATCTCAATATGAAATAAGTAATATAAATTTTTAATGATCTTTGGAATTCAAGGTAAAAGCTATTCTATATAGTACGAAGAAGCATGACAACACAACCCAAACATGGACGCGTGACAATTTAAAAAGAAAACTTGAAATGGTTCAATTTTTGTTTAGTAGAAATCATGGGTGGGAGAACCAATCAAATTGGGTCATGCTTTATTCTAGCCAAGCTTCTTCGTAATCTTAAACATTTTCCTTCAAAGTAATGCATATCAGTAAATAATTATCGTTTGACTTACCATGGTAAACATAAGCAATTGTTTCTAACATATTTTGGAGGAGAGGACTTATTTGTCTTTCTCAAATTAAGAAAGTTGGGGGATGTGCAGGGGCGAGGGGGACACAAAAGTGTCAATGTGTGAATTATAATTATAAATTTATAATGAGTATGAAATGTATTTGACAGGTTAGAGAATACTAAAATTTGACATTATCAAAAACAAGCAATGATAATTTAGAATCTCAAAGATTTCACTGAACTCATTTTTATAAAAGAAGCACTTCTTAAGGGACAAATTCATAAACACAACGATACACTTCAGGAAAACAAAATTTAGTAATTCTACAAGCTGATTCATCCAAAAGATTTGGAGGCTTGGAGCATATAGCACTTAATATCAATTATATGAATTCTCTCTGGAACATGTAGTAGCAACTATGTCTGTCACTCGATAAAGCTACGATCTCAAGGAAAAAGCAGATGCAAAATGAAGACAATCATAAACCATGTCAGATAATTTACACGCAATCAGCACTTCAATATAAATTTTTCATCCGGGACAAAAAGTAAGCCAAAAACTTTTTCCCACATTCAAGCTGCTTGACATGCTACATACAAATAATTTAAGTATATGATTGCTCCCAATATGGCCAAATATGGCTTGTGAGAGTCCTCATTTGAGCAACAGCTGACTGAAAGAGCACAGATAGTTCTAGTCATAAGACTCCAACAGAGATTATGCAGAGAGAACTGCTCAGCACAGAAATAAACAAAAACAAAGAGAATGTAGATTAGTAGGATAGAAGACTTTGAATCCCTGCAAATACCATGCTTCCTTCCTGAGCTACCGATTGAAAATAAAAAAAGAACAAGGCAATGCGAATTTACTGAACAAGTACAGCATTAGTGCAAAATTCAATATAAAATAACATACAAGTTAGACCAGGTCACTGATTGCCCTCAGGTGCTTGAGCATTGGCATTGTAATTGTCGTAACCTCCAGATGACGGTGCCGGTGGATTGGCTTGATACATTGCTGATGATGCCATAGAGGGAGCACCGTTGGAAGGTGGTGCTGCAGTGCTTCCAGGAGCTGTAGGTGGGGGAGCTAATGAAGGGGGCCTCGGTAGGGTAATTAGCTGACCCGGTATCTGAGGGGCACCAGGTGGAGGCATCATTTGTGGCATGGTAGGTGCAGAAACATACCCTGTAAACCCAAATTGAAAACCACTTACATTATATACACTGAAATAAAAGAACTGGTTTATAATGCTTGAACTTGCCTACCCAATTTACCAGAACTCTTGGCACATGATTGGTTGCTACTTTTCAAGCAAAAATTCTAACCAAAAAACCAATCAAAACATACATGCATGCTCAACTAAAAAACATGTTACATGAAACTAATAGTTGTTGTAAATTTATAAAAGAAAAAAAAAAAAAGCCAAATATCATAAGGAAATCCCAATTACATGGTAATTGCAGTGATAGAAGCCAAAAATAATGCGGTTAGCCATTGATGTGCATAACCATGGTCATTATAAAAGGATTAGCCATTGATGTGCATAATCATGGTCATTATAAAAGGATAAAGAAATGGACTACATATATCTGCACGTAAAATGCCGAAGACATGAACAATCGAATGCTTCAATGAGAGGTGTAGCAACTTTATGGAAGTCATGAAAGGTGTATGTGAAGGGGTGACACTCACCTGGTGGCCCAGGAATAGGTCTAGGCATGAGAGGTCTGACCCCTGGCATCATTGGTTGAGTTCCAGGAATAGGAAATCTTGGGGGTGGCATTACAGGAGGAAGGTTTGGCCTTTGAACCATTAAATGATTAAAAGCCACACCAACCTGCTGAAAAGCCGCAGCTTGCCCAAGATGTTCTTTGATCCGCTGATCAATCAAACTCTGGGTTTGTTGCTCTTCAAATTGCTGATAGTAAGACCTCACATTTGCCTGAAAAAACAAACAATTATCAAGCCTCACAAATATAGCCTAAATTGCAATGCACTTTACTTTAAAATTGAGAAATTTCACAGCACCTTGTGTTTGTATCCAGAATTATGCTGCTTTCTAACAGATGGCTGCAACATGACACAAAGTTAGCATCATTGCGTTGTCTCTTCGTGTGTACAAGTTTCCAGTTGTATCTTATTATTAATGTTAATGTTGGTTCGAAAAATGAGAAAATGAAATTATCGGAAGAAAATAATATTTCTTGCTGGTTATGAGCATGGGTGAATAAATAAGCGATTTGTCTATACATGCTAGGTTAAAATCAAAGTGAAATTTAACAGAATCGGAGATTGGGGAATGAAGCAACTTACCGAATCGTGGGTCAAATAAGTATCGCAGTAGTCACAGTAGTACCTGAAATGAAAAAGCGAAGAAAAATGAATGAAATTGGCATGGATTCGATGAAAGGTGAAATGTAAAGGAGTGAGTTTTAGTACCGAGGCATTGCTGATTCAGTGTCGATGGGAAAACCCTAACAATGGAAGAAATGATAAAAACTTTAGAAAAAGTAGGAAGTTGAAAGCCCTGGAAAATTGAAAAGAGGGGAGAAAGGTGATGAGGCACGCACCTTCAGCTTGAACGCTATGCCCAAACTGTGGAACTTTCTGGAATATCAGTATATCACCATGGGAGCTAGTTATTTTTCTTTTAGAGAGGGAGCTTGTTATTACCTATTACTCCTTCGCGAATAAAATTAAAATATAAACTACAAATAGTTCAAAAATAAAAAGGATTTATTTGATACAATTTTCTTTTTAATAATAATGTTTTGATACAAATTTTGAAAATAATAATAGTATTTTTTAAAATTTTATTTTTAATAGAGTATTTATTTATATTAATTGTTATTTTTGGACATATTTAAATTGCCCTTAATTTTACTAGAGGAGCACCATGCGTGTATCCATTTTTTTTAATTACATATATGTTTTATTATGTAATATTTGTTTCATTTAAAAAAAAAGTCAAAAAATTCATTCACTTGAAATTACTCTATGAACAAGTGCCAAGAGGAAAATAGGAGTTTAAGGTTGTTTTCACTTATGGATTAACAATGTTCTGTCAATAGAATAAATAAGATACGATGAAATTCGTTGATCTAACAGTAGAAAATATATTTGTATATGGTCTAAGATTATCTTACTTGTGTATGTTATACAAAGTCTCTACATAATTGATAAACACCATGAGATATGTATCTTCTTAATCTATTAGTATGTTTTTTATGGTGTGTTTGGTTAGAGGTAGATGAAAGAAAGCGAATGGGAGAGATTCAACATAATTAAAAGTACTACATTTAAAATCTCTCTCATTCCCTTAAACCAAACACAGTCATTAAAAATCTTAATCTCCTCGTTTTAAACCAAACATGTCTCCACTTTCCTTATCTTCTCTCCTCTCTCATCCCTTTCCCTCAATTAAAATTTCTCACCGCCCCTTCCATCTGTTGAAGTAAACAACCTTTAGTAAATCTATTATTTAGGGGTCATGCTAACAAGTACCTTTATGACACTTGTTAAGGATACAAAAGTATAAATTTTACATTGAACAAATTTTGACATTTCAAAAGTTGAATATACAATTTTCAATATACTTTTCGATATAAAATTTCAATATATCATTTCACTTATTTAAAAGTCTCAAAGTAAAAAGACTTCAACAAAACCACATTATTCCAAATAACGGCAACAACAAAAAGGTTTTATGTCATTACTTTCATTTGTCATACCTTTGTACGCATTGTTGATAGTGTATTCACCTCCTGAAACGATATGCCATGACCAAATACCATTCACATTATCTTACAAAACAAAATTAACCAACAAAGAATTACTCTACTCCACTAACTCCACCTCCCACCTAAATAAACCCTTCCTCCAAGACCACCGTCCCGGTCTCCTTTTATTTTTATTTGACGTTTTAAGACTATTTACACATGTCAATACGACCAATAAATTGTGTTACTTTTAAGTGAATTGTTTATCTTTTTTCATAGTACTCCAAAAAATTTACTATCACATTATTACATTTATTTTTCTCTATGTTATTAATAATTGAATAAATAAATAGTTAATGTTGCATTGAAATTTGAAAACGATAAATAAATAGAAAGACATTTTTTTTCCAAATGCGACAATTAAAAATGAACGAATGTAATAATATTTATATCATCTAAACTCACATGTGAGATGTAGTTTAACTATTTCCTTTCAAGAGTGTGTACATGTCATGGGAAGTTCTAGTTATGTGTTATAATAATTTTTACATAATGTTATTCTTTGTTATTACTTATTAAACAGTTATCTTGTGAAATGACTGAAAAAGATGCTCCTCGCAAATAAAAATACATATTCTTAGAGATTGTGAGATGTGCAGGAGTTATGAAATAAAGTGATAAAGATGATAATTGGAATAAGTTTTTTAGACTTGGAATACATAAATGGCTTTGATGGAACTTCTCTAATTGTGACATTGGAGATACTCTTTGCTTATGGAGAACTTTATTTGGTGTGGCCACCATTGCCTTTTGGGAGGAGGACTCTAACTCCCTAGTTTTCTTAAGTGATCTTTGACATGAAATTGCAAATCAATTTGATTTTATCAAAAATTCCTTGGCTAAATCGAGCATGGTTTCTTATAACATCATCTCTCCTCGTCAAATCTAATGGAATAAGAGTGTCCACAAGCTCAATGCAAAGGGCTATTCTAATAGCTCTCTTTTTGCGCGACATTGTTCTTGCTCGTTTACTTGGTTTCAAAAATGTGATTTTTGAAACTGATTTGATTGTTCTCCTTAAGATAGTCAAGAAAGGTCAAACTCAATTCACCCGGCTCCTACTATTTCTCAAATAAATTAGTCACCTCGTACAAATTAAGGATTGGATTAGCTCTTTTTGAGAAAATAAATAAATGTACTCACTGGTTGGCACAACAACGACATTCTGTTCCCTTTTGCCTTCAAGTAGTGGAACCTCCTTTTCCTTGTTAAATAATCTATTGATGTATTTAATTTTTCTTATTTTTTTTAATATAAGACGTTGACTAAATCACGAGAATAAAAATTAATTTATGTTTTTATTATATGTTTGGACATATTTAAATTGCCCTTAATTTTACTAGAGGAGCACCATGCGTGTATCCACTTTTTTTATTATTTTTTTATTACATACATGTTTTATTATGAAATATTTGTTTCATTTGAAAAAAAAAGTCAAAAAATTCATTCACTTGAAATTACTCTATGAACAAGTGCCAAGAGGAAAATAGGAGTTTAAGGTTGTTTTCACTAATGAATTAATATGTTCTGCGAATAGAATGAATGAGATGCGATCAAATTCGTTGATCTAACTGTAGAAAATATATTTGTATATGGTGTAAGATTATTTTACTTGTGCATGTTATACAAAGTCTCTACATAATTGATAAACACCATGAGATATGTATCTTTTTAATCTATTAGTATGTTTTTTATGGTGTGTTTGGTTAGAGGTAGATTAAGGAAAACGAAGAGGAGAGATTCAACATAATTAAAAATACTACATTTAAAATCTCTCTTATTTCCTTAAACCAAACACAAAAGTCATTAAAAATCTTCATCTCCTCATTTTAAACCAAACATGTCTCTACTTTCCTTATCTTCCCTCCTCTCTCATCCCCTCCCCTCAATTAAAATTTCTCACCTCCCCTTCCATTTGTTGAACTAAACAAACCTTTAGTAAATCTATTATTTAGGGGTCATGCTAACAAGTATCCTTATGACATTTGTTAAGGATACAAAAGTAGAAATTTTACATTGAATAAATTTTGACATTTCAAAAATTGAATATACAATTTTCAATATACTTTTCGATGTAAAATTTCAATATAGCATTTCACTTATTTAAAAGTCTCAAAGTAAAAAGACTTCAACAAAACCACATTATTCCAAATAACGGCAACAACAAAAAGGTTTTATGTCATTACTTTCATTTGTCATACCTTTGTACGCATTGTTGATAGTGTATTCACCTCCTGAAACGATATGCCATGACCAAATACCATTCACATTATCTTACAAAACAAAATTAACCAACAAAGAATTACTCTACTCCACTAACTCCACCTCCCACCTAAATAAACCCTTCCTCCAAGACCACCCTCCCCATCTCCTTTTATTTTTATTTGACGTTTTAAGATTATTTATACATGTCAATACAACCAATAATTTGTGTTACTTTTAAGTGAATTGTTTATCTTTTTTCATAGTACTCCAAAAATTTATTATCATATTATTACATTTACTTTTCTATGTGTTATTAATAATTGAATAAATAAATAGTTAATGTAGCATTGAAATTTGAAAACGATAAATAAATAGAAAGACATTTTTTTTCTCCAAATGCGACAATTAAAAATTAACGAATGTAATAATACTTATATCATCTAAACTCACATGTGAGATGTAGTTTAACTATTTCCTTTCAAGAGTGTGAGTGTGTACGGGTCATGAGAAGTTCGAGAAAAATTTACATGTTATAATAATTTTTACATAATGTTATTCTTTGTTATTACTTATAAAACAATGATCATGTGAAATGACTAAAAAATATGCTCCTCACAAATAGAAATACATATTCTTAGAGATTGTGAGATGTGCAGGAGTTATGAAATAAAGTGATAAAGATGATAATTGGAATAAGTTTTTTAGACTTGGAATACATAAATGGCTTGAATGGAACTTCTCTAATTTTGACATTGGAAATACTATTTGGTTATGGAAAATTTTATTTGGTGTGGCCACCATTGTCTTTTGGGAGGAGGACTCTAACTCCCTAGTTTTCTTAAGAGATCTTTGGCATGAAATTGCAAATCAATTTGATTTTATAAAAAATTCCTTGGCTAAATCGAGCATGGTTTCTTATAACATCATCTCTCCTCGTCAAATCCAATGGAATAAGAGTGTCCACAAGCTCAATGTAAAGGCTCTTCTAACAGCTCTCTTTTTGTGTGGTATTGTTCTTGCTCGTTTACTTGGTTTCAAAAATGTGATTTTTGAAACTTATTTGATTGTTCTCCTTAAGATAGTCAAGAAAGGTCAAACTCAATTCACACGGCTCCTACTATTTCTCAAATAAATTAGTCTCCTCGTACAAATTAAGGATTTGATCAGCTCTTTTTGAGAAAATGAATAAATGTACTCACCGGTTGGCACAACAACGACATTCTATTTCTTTTTGCCTTCAAGTAGTGGAACCTCCTTTTCCCTTGTTAAATAATCTATTGATGTATTTAATTTTTTTTTTTTTTTTATACAAGACGTCGATTAAATCACGAGAATAAAAATTGATTAGTTGTAGTATTATATTTAACGATAATTTGAAGTATTTTATTAATTTATCTTTGAAGAGAAAAAAAAAGAAAATTAATTTATGTTTTTATTATATTATTTGTTACAGAAAATTTATAATAACTAAGAAGATGTTATTGAAAATATGTGTAAAGCTATTTTAGACTATTGAAGCATACAAATTAAACTTTTTCTAATATGCTTATTTATTTTTCTACTAATATGCTTAATTTATTCCTTCCTTTACTTATAAAAGATAATAATATTTATGTCTTTAATTATAAGTATCAATTGATAAACAAATTGTCTGTGAAATAAATTTTTTCACATTTACTAAAATAAATTTTTTCACATTTGATACTTTGAAACGTGACTTTAGAGGATAGGTTAACAGTTGTCTTGAATTATATATATTATATATAAGCTTTATTTGATAAGATCAAAAAACAAGCTTATACCTTAGTTTATAAGTTAGAAGTTTTGGTTAATAATATTCATTTATGAGTTTATTGTGGTTTTTGATAAGATAATTTAAGTAGTTTATGAGTTTATAATTTTTTTTTTCAATTTTATTCTTATTATTGTAGTTAAATTCTCTTTTACCTTTTATAATTTATAATAAATAATTTATATAATTTTAATTTTAAAGTAATTTAATTAAAAAATAATAATTATAATTTAAAATAAATACACTAACTAATAAAAACATATAATTTTATTCATTATAATTTTAAATTGTTTATAAATAATTTAAATTTTAAATCATTTATAGATAATTAATATTTTTAAATAAATGAATAAAAAATATATCAAATTGATAAATTTTAAATTAATAAATAAATAAATAAATTTTAAATTACTATTTTTAAAATATTTAAATACTAATTTATAAAATTTATTTTTAAATTATTAAACTAATTAAATTGTTAATTTGATCAAATACGCAATTAACTTTGATTATAAGTTATAGTTAATTTTGCTTACGAATTAACTTGTTATGACCCGAAGCCGAAGGAGGAGGTGTTTTTTTGGCTTCATTTAATTTCCCTCGTTGTTTTGAGTTAAATCGCAAATAAGAGAGCATAGATCTGCTGACTTTTTTTTCTTTCTTTGGCAGGAGAAAGAAGCCATGCCTGCGAATTCTACATCCGATAATTCCGCGCTTGCAGGTTACCCATTTCCTCAAGATTGCGTCTCCCTCGTTTCTTTTTCATTATCAAATTTGTAGTAATTTCGAATTATTATTTTAATTGTAATGTGTCAGGAGCCGCGAACGATAACAAACAGAAGTGGGCTGCGTCTCCTTCAACTGTTTTCAATCACTTCGGCACAAGTGGACTTTCCGTCGCAATTGCAACATCAATTACTCACCCTCTAGGTGCCTTCTCTATTCTGTTTTTCAGACTCATTTCATTTGCATTCAATAGGGATTTACTTTACAAACAAAACCGAATGGATTTTCTCATCAATAGTTAAATCTCTAAATTCTTAACATCTCATTTTATAGAGTCTTACTGTGTTAGGTTCAAAGAATTGAGAGGACTGATTTTAATGGAGAGGAATGAAAATCCTACATATTCTTTTTGATTAAAAGTGGGGACGGGAGATGAAAAACCCTCCTTATTCGGTTTGCACAAGAGGGAAGGGAAAATAAACAAATTTACTATTACTGTAGAGTAAACCCTCAATTGAGTCCTCTAAAGATCAGGGTGTTGCTGTGTTAGTCCTTGATTTTTGTCGCCAAATTAGTCCCTTAAAGATACATAGTTGTTACCAAATTTTTCCATGTGGTGGCAAAAGAACAATAGGATGATGCTTGATATATTGAGGACAGAGTTTAGGTGGTTATTTTATTCTTTCTGGGTAGTCATATTCATAAGTGGCAGGCCAAATTGGAAATTTATTGAACTAACAGATGAAGTTAACAGCTATAGTAAAGATGTTATCAATAAGTTGAAGTTTACATTGAGCACCTTAATATATCGAGAAGAAATTATTTTATTTGGGTTTTGGAAAAACCAAAACCAAATCCTTAAAATCATCTATGTTTTTTACCTGTTTCTACGTGCTATGCAGATGTATTGAAAGTGAGGCTACAAATGCAACTTGTTGGCCAGAAAGGTCCTTTGAGTGGAATGGTAGTTCACTGAGTTCAACCTTTCCTCTTTAGACCTTACCTATCACATTATAATACAAAACTTTTGTCAATTAAGCATTTTTCCAGGGACAATTATTTTTAAGTGTGGTGAAAAATGAAGGACATAAGTCTTTGTATCTGGGTTTGACACCTGCTTTAACAAGGTCAGTAGTTTATGGAGGACTACGCTTGGGCTTGTATGAACCCTCTAAGAATGCATGTGATCATGCTTTTGGATCCTCCAATGTTTTAGTTAAAATTGCTTCGGGAATGTTTGCTGGTGCTTTTTCAACTGCGCTGACCAATCCAATGGAAGTTCTTAAGGTGAGCTATCATATCCTTTTCGAATACGTTTAAGCATTTTTTTTTGGTTTCCTCCTTCAAAACCATATCTCACAATCAGGTGCGATTGCAAATGAGTTCGGGCATGGGAAAGAGTGGACCAATTTTAGAGCTTCAAAGGACTGTTTCTGAAGAGGGAGTCAAAGCTCTGTGGAAAGGGGTGGGCCCTGCCATGGCCAGAGCAGCTGCATTGACTGCATCCCAGTTGGCCACTTATGATGAAACTAAGCAGGTCAAATTTTAAAGTGTATTTTTGTTCATCTATTCCTCCTCCCTCTAATTTAATTTTGTCTTTACATTCAATTAAATAATTGTTTTTCGAATAATTTTTTTTGCTTCCTCTTATGCAGATTCTAATCAAGTGGACATCTCTCAGAGAAGGATTTCATCTACATCTGATGTATGGCTCTCTTGTCTATTTCACCTCTCTGCAACTTTCTTAGGGCAGACTGAACCAAATTAAATGAAGTATTATTAGAGCCGGATAATTGACCAACATCACGGGCAACAACTTTACAATAGTTAAGAATAATGAAGATTGAAGAATCTTGAAAAATAGAAATTTGCATCACTAATGTTTGTTTTATAATTGATTTTTTGCATAAAATTATATTGAAACTGAAGTGCATTTTTTTCTTATACAAGTTTGCAAACTAGTTTTGTTCATCTAATTAATTGAAAAAATTATTTTCCACATTGGCACGCTTTAGGTCTATTAGTCGAGGGAGATAAAGTTATATAGTTAGTTTGAGATTAGTTGGGACTGAGAAAGTTTTAAGGCAGGCAGTGTTATATTAAATAATACAAAGGAATGAGGGAAATTGAGGACTTGGGCCAAGGAGGTCCCTGTATCATTACGTTTTTCTGTTTCAGCGCATTTCTTCCTTGTATGTTCTAATAAAATGCAAAAAGGGGAACCTTTGCTTAACAGTTGGATTTGTTGCCATGTGACTAGAAGGTCACAGATTCTAGTTGTGAAATGCTCTGCCTGCAATAAATTCTCAATGAATCAGACCCTTCCTTGGTCTCTGCATGGCGAAAGCTTTATAGCATCAAATTGCGCTTTCCATTATCTGTTGCAACTAATTGTAGTGTGTACCCTATACAGCTCAAGCACAGTTGCAGGCATACTGAGCACCATCATAACCGCACCCATGGATATGGTTAAAACACGTCTCATGTTGCAACGAGCATCCAAAGGTGGTAGAATATATAAAAATGGATTTCACTGTGCATACCAGGTATTAAATTAATATTGTTTCGTCATCTCCCAAACCTGCAGTTTTTTTGTTTGTTTTGTTCTATATCGATCTTTGCTTCTTTACTTTTAAGAGGTTAACTTAAGTTCATAACTTGGTACTGTGCCATATAAGTTTATATTACTTTACTTTCATGGACTCTTTGAGTCTGATTTGGCTTTCCTAATTTTTATTAGCTCATAATCATAATTTAAATGACTTTCATATAACCCAATCATGAAAAAATGCTACTATATTTTCTCATCTGGCATATTCACTATGATATGCATTTATCATCTGTGGTTTCAGGTTCTGCTTTCGGAGGGTCCTAGGGCACTTTACAAAGGGTGAGTTTTATGTTTGGTATGCATTTTTACATGAAGCTTGTTTGTTTTACTTCATCCAAAGTTTTAATAATTAATAACTGGAGTTTTGGTAAGACCTCTTGAAAATTATTATCAAAAGGAACTTATCAACAGAAAGCATGCAAAATTTTGTTTGCATATATATTACTTTGTTTATATGATACCATTTGTCAGGGGCTTCGCTATATTTGCAAGATTAGGACCACAAACCACAATTACATTTATATTATGCGAGGAGCTAAGGAAACTTGCTGGATTGGAAGCAATTTAGTAACAGGAGTCTCCACTATGACAGTGCCTACTACACCAACTGACTATAAGGATTCTTGAATGCTGAATAACTCTTTTTGCAAGCAAGGTTGGAGATTTTTTTTATAGATATAATCTACATTCTACAGTGGTTATTTGAGGTATATTCCTCATACAACCACATCACATTTTTTACCTGCAAGTTTGCGACTATGCAAAGAGATTCATCTCCTCAAGCATGTGGTTAGTGTGTTTTTTTTAATCTTTTAATGGGGATGGTCCTAGCCCTTTTTTAGACTCACAACTACCACCATTTTTTTGACTCACAACTACCGCCATTGTATTGTATTATTATTATTTTTTACCGCCATCTCTGTATTAAATAGAAAATTAATATTGGTCAACCACCAGAATCAAAAGGAGCGGGATGATTTTGACGTGAAGATGATCTTCTCTCTTTCATGATTTTTATACTTCATGCTTCTCATATTAAGTGTCACTTAAAATTAAACATACATTAAAAAAATTGTTGAGTGTACTAATTAGGTGGATTGAGATATGATAAATAAGAGAAATTGAGTTGCGACAATTAAAAGGTCATTCTTGATTGTAATTTTGGTAGCAAAAGACTACATCTGCTATTAAATATAACTTTCATTTGAAAAAATTAATATGACTCTTTTCTTTTCATCAAAGGGAAAAGATAAGGAGTTTCTAAAATTCCACCTAACATCATTATGGCTTGAGTACACCTAACATCCCCTCAACTACCAGAGCATGGCAAAATAATGTTTCCCGCTCATAAATTATACTCCTAGTAATATATGGCTTGAGTACACTGATAATGATGGTGTTCCATTGTGTCTAACATAATCTGAATAATAATGTTTTTAATCTGAATGATTGTGTTTTGTTATTCCTCTGAAGTACCAGGACAAAATAACGTCTTAGCGAAACAATGTGGGATTCTTATGTAGCAGCTTGGACTCTACATTTCCCTTTTTTCATTTCTTTAATTGAAAGCAAAAAAGTTTCAAAATGGCTGATTGTTGATCCCACTTGTGAATATATCAGAATCAACTTTCATTTCCTTTCTATATATTTATGGCAACCCTTTCTATATATTTACGGCAACCCTTTTTTTTTTTTTGCACGCCATTTAATTCTCTATCATAACCTAATTAGTCTACTCAGATCTGTAAAAAGTTACGAAAACTAGTTAACTACCCAAAAAAGTTTACTTGAGTTCTGATAATGAAATTCAGTTTATTTATAAACTTGCTAAGTTCCTTAAAACTCAACCCACCACACTCAATATGATGCTAAGCTAGCAGTGTCATTCTCCTCCAAAGTTTAATATATTGACACAATCTCAATCACATACGTTAAAGGGGATTAAAAAATTTGGCACTGGATTTGGTGGGGTGTGCCAGGATGTTGTAGGGACTACCCCTCATTAATCATTGACCTACATATATATTAAACTATTAAGAACATTCTACATTTAATCTTATCCAAAAATGGATGTGTGCATTTTTTCTGTGTTCGCTGTTGGTTTTATATCTATTGTGTTTTTTCTCTGACTCTCCAATGTGGCACTATCAGAATCCAAAAATTGGCTCTCCAAGCTACTACTTACTAACATCGCTGCAACAGTGTTAACGTGAGTTGCAACATCGTTAAAATATCACTGGAAAACCTATATATGAATTATGTAAACTGCTTAAATACAAAATGAAATAACATTCAAAAGTACCAGTTTAATATAAGATGAGAACTTCAAAAGAAAAGCTTCTTATCAATGAAGTATGTATAATAGGAAGGAAAAATATGTATAATTTTGTTAGTAAATTGTAATGGGAAGGTTGAAGTCGAATTTGCAATCATGAAAAGAGTTAATCCCTGTTGTGAAGGTATGATTCCAATGGATGTATAGTGAATAAAGACAACTTGACCAGAGTTTAACAAAGCCTTAACAAGAAACGTGAAACATTCCAATAATATTTCATTTTCCCATCATTGCAATAACTCTCACCTGCTTCTTTGTCCGGGCTAATTTTATAATGTTCGGTCATAAAAACATAATTTCAACGTGTTAAAAGTAGGGTGACATATTTGATTAAATGCATGTGTTTCGATGTCCAACACAGACACGATATTATATATTAATTACATTAAAAAATTTAATTTTTTCAAATTATTACAAGTGTGGATATGACTTGTTTAAACACTATTTTGTACGTTGTTTGTCCAATTTACAACTAGATAACTTTGTGAGCTCTCTACAATACTCCGTAGAAAGTGAGTAAAGTCTTTGCTCACTATTATACTAGATTCGGCATAAATCAATTTTATGTCTAATGTTTATCTCAGAATTTATGCTTCATAAATCCTAATTAAGTTTTTTTTATAAGAGTTTGTTGAAAGAAAAATTCAAACCCCACGTAAATTAAATATAAATCTCAAATGAATTTATAATGACAATTCAACTTAGTTGATTTTATAAAAAAAAGAGTTAATTTGTTGCTATAAAACTTTCTCCCATTATCATGTTAACCGGATGTAACAAACAAACGTGATAAAAATTCTTCCATAGGTCATTAATTTTTTTTTTCTTCCAAATCCACTTTCCTAAAGTAGTAATCTTTGGTGTACACCTCATTTATATAGGTGTACACTCATTTAACATCTTAATAAAATGGTAGAGTGTTAAATGAGTGTATCTCATATATAATTGTACACCTATCACTATTCTTCCTAAAATCGTGAATTTGCTGTCATTTTCTTCTTAGATATGCCTTGGAGAAAGAAAAAAAAAAAAGAAAAAGAGACGTGGAGAAAATAACATCAATATAGTTAACTTTAATGTCTATATTAGTAGATTTTTTTACATAGTTAGTATATCACAATTATTTATGAAGATGATTTCAAAAGTAGTTTTAGTAAGAGTCAAATATTTCTATTGATTTAAATGTTGTGATTGATTAACAAGATAAAAATATTTTACAAGGACAATATATATAAATTAAATTCATATTAATAATTTTAGTGATGTGAAAAATCAAAGTGATGTAAATCTTAAATTTATTTTTAAATTAAATAATAGCACTTTAGTAATTTGAGAAAAATAAATAAATAATTTTTTTTACTTTAAAAATAAATTAAAAAATAAAAATTAGTTTTTTGTTTTAAAAATAAATAATTTTAAAAAAAACATTAAATTTTTTTTTTTGTTTTAAATTTTTTTAAAGAAAAAACAAAAAGTAAAAAAAAAATTCATTACTTTTCTTTTTCTAAATAACAGACTTTTTTGTGACTTTTAAAAAAAGGTAATTTAAAAGAAATTGATTTTTTTTTTCATAATTTTTTAAAAACTATTAATTATTTATTAAATTTTATGTCACAATAATTTCCGACATCGTGAAATACATATCACTAAAATGATTGTCACGTCACCAATTAAAATTCAAATTGAGAAGAGGGACTAAATATCAATCGTTTTAAAAATTGAGGATCAAAATAACGGAAAAAAATAAGGTGACCAAAATTACAAATTTAGTAGAAAAATTGAAGACCACTCGAAATACACAGATATTAAATGTAGAAAAATCTCTTATTTATTTATAATCGAATAAAATTGTTATTAATTGAGGCATGAATGATGTAATTTTTGGTACTTAAAAAGAAAAATTAAATGTTAAAGTAATTCTAACATTAAATGTTCAACACTATATCAAGTTGGTGTTGCACAAGTGATAAATACTTTGATTTTTAATTATTTGATCGAATTACAATTTTGCCAGCGTATATCAAAAGAAAAACTATTGGAATCCATGTCAACAAGTAAAATAGTAATAAAGAAAGATCAGTTTATGTAGTTGTTCGCATTAATAAATTAACTAAAATATATTTAACACTATATATTAAACTTTATAATATAATACTAAATGATAAAAAGAGATTAATAACTTTATAAAGTTATTTTACATAAACAATCAATCATATTTAAGTAGTAATAAAGAAATATCAGTTTATGCAGTTGTTCGCATTAATAAATTAACTAAAATATATTTAACACTATATATTAAACTTTATAATATAATACTAAATAATAAAATGAGATTAATAACTTTATAAAGTTATTTTACATAAACAATCAATCATATTTTTTCAACTTATTAAATAATTGTATAATTTCATTTTTTCAGTTTTTTTATTAATGTATTTGTAAATTGTAATTGATTTGTAATATAAAATAATTTTATATTAACCATGCATAAAATTTAACCTCAAACAAAAAACATATTATAGATAATTAAATATTAAATATCATCCCGTTCTTAAATATAAAACTTCATTGAATAAATTACAGAAAATAAGAAAGTGGATAATATAATTAAATTTATTAAAAATTAATATCGTTTTTACAGGTTTACCTATAAAGAGAGAATTCATTAACATTTCTATTGTAGTATTTATGTTAATTTCATAAAAATATGTAAATTAATTAGAGCTAGGCTAGTAAACAAATAAATAATGCGAATGAAAATTCAAAGATAGTTTTATAAAGATAAGGATTTTTTTTTAAATATTTATATTTTTAATCGTTATAAAATATTGCATACTTTATTTTCGTGACGTTTAATATTACCGTGACTGTTATAATTTTAAAAAAACTACAGCTTATAACCTTACAAATTTACGATAATTCACAGCAATCATAACAATATTGTAATATCAAACATACCCTTAATTCCTACTACTATAAAATTCTAACCACCAAAATTTAGTGTTTAGATTATTCCGCTTCCACTACGTTTATGGTAGATGATGTTTAATTTCAAACACGGCATGCTACTTTAGTATTGTGGTAGATGATGTTAGATAAGACTACACATACCCTTCACCTATGAAGCCTTGTATTAGATATGTACATACCGATATTTTGCGGATATAAAAATAGAAATATAAAAGGTGAAATAATTTTGTTAGATATCAATGAAGATATTCATGATTCATTTTAAAAATTATATTTCGATGAATTAGACTTTAAAATTATGTTTTTTTTATGGATAAAACAATTAAAGATGTTTTTTAATTGTTAACTATTAAATAAAATTAATATTTATTTATTGACATCCTAAAATAAAAATAAAAATATTTATAAAAATTATAATCATTATAATTATACATTTACAAAAAATAATTAATATGTCTTTTTCATATGTATTGTACATATATAATTTTTTGAATAATTTTTTTTACTATTATATAAATAAACTGTATTGTATCTTAAATTTTAAAAATTTCACGTAATTATTTATATTTACATATCCCTATTATATCGCATTAAATAAACCGTATTCTTCTTACAATTTCACGCCAGCAAGCAAGCGAACAAAATAAGGTAAATACAACCACAACACCCCATTTTAGAATATTATATAGAATTATGGAATAAGCTTTACCCCAACCCAAATGAAGTTAAATCACGTAACAACTTTAATTTATATGGATAAAGATAAGGGTGGAAAAAGAGAATCCATTGACGTTAAATGAATTTCCACTTCAGTGGCTATCATATTTTCTTCTAGATGGATGGAATATAACTGTTGTCTAGTACATGCATTAGTAGTTACCATGTTTCTAGAAAACCATCACCAACAACTTTACTCATCATATATATATAATAATTGAATTTAATAATAAGTAATAAGTAGTAACAATGAGTCCAATTTGGAGGAGGCTATAATAGCGTGGAAATCATTGGTCGGTTCGTGTCCCCAAAAGTGTTAAACAATATAATATAAAATATATAGATAGACCCCACGTTTATTTTGCTTGTCAATTTCGTTTTGAGTTTATTAATTAATTGTTGTTGTAGAGAAGAGTTGTTTTATTATTTGTAGGATCCTAACACATCAAACAGAGATCGATGGATAGGAAAAAGAATGATTTATTATGTTACATAAATTTAGAAGCAAGTGGCGACTCTGATGAAGTTGATATGGATAATGAAATGGGCAGATCAGTAAACGATTATGATGATGATAATGACGATGCTCTGTCTTGCAGCTACGATGGATCTGATCATATTAATGATGCTGATTTGATCAATGATGAGAAGAGATCAGAAGATGCTGTTAATTATAGAACATCGTATTGTGAAGAAGAAGAAGAAGAAGATGAAGATGAGAATGAGATACAACAACAGAAATCGTATGTATCTTTTGATTCAGGACATGAGTCGATGGATGAGATGGAAAAGAATAGGCAGTTCTGGGAAGCTTGCTTGGCATCTTAATTTAATTCTTTCATTTGCTTACCCTTCTCTCTTCTATCACTCACTTTTTTTATTCAACTTTTTCTTTTTAATTTGAAAAAAAATACGGTGAATTAGAATCTAACTTAGTAATATTGACATTTACGTGTTAGAGATGACTTCTCATTCACTTTCTTTTGGTATAAATTCTCATTTTTTTCTTTTAATTAGCTTATTTTAGCTTAAATAAATTAAAATCAATAAATCAAATTTTTGTTTGAGCCCTCTCGTCTTATTTCATTATTAATTAATTGAATGGTAAATTATTATATTGCTTCTGTGAATTAGTTTCATTGTTTAATTCATGGGCTAAAAAGTCCCCCCATTTCTTTTCCTTTTTCTTATTCTTTATTTGAGCATAGGATGGTTTATACTTAATTTTTGGCCTAAATTCATTAATTTATTTATGGATGTATTTAATTCTTTTTTATTTGTGATTTTGTCATCACGTTATTTTGTTCGTCATCTTAGTATGTTGTTTTATTTTTACATTTTTGTGTGATATTCATTTGAATTATATTGATAGATTAGTTTCAATCCAATATGAATTCAATCAATAATGTTGTGTACTCAATATCAAATCTAAATGATATTTCAAACACTTCAAATTTATCACAGTTGATCATTTTTAATATTAATAATTTTGAATTTGTAGGATATATTTTACTTTTTTTTTTATCACAAATGTATTTTACCTATTTAAAGGAATAAATATCCTGCTGTGAGTTTATTGTTATCCAAAATTTTAATTTTAATTTTCTTCAGTTTATCATTTGGTTTAATGAGGATCCCGTTTTTTTTTTACTCAAGGTTCACATGTTAATACTAAACGTTATACAAGGAAAAACCCGCGTACCCAACCAATTAGCCAAGAGAAACATGTAAGAGGAATATACTGAAGATAAATTTAGGCTGCCTTCTAATAATTTTCTAATAATTATGGGTAATTTACATATCACGAAACATAAGTAAGAGGAATATAAGCGTGTATTTCATTATTGAACCCAAGATTTGAACCATATAATCAAACAAAACTTTATTACATGTCAATTATAAATATACAATCAACTTAAATAATAATCAATTGTATACAATGAAGTTAACTCATACATTTTTTTTCCAACTAATTTTAAAAATATAAATAATTTATTATATTTTGATTTTTCAAGACATATAAATAAATTTATTATAATATATTTTTTAAGTATGAAATTTATTTGTCTCTAATTTTTAAAAGATTTTAAATATTAATCGGGTCAATAGTCATACAATTCAATTAGTGCTTCCATTAACTCGATCAATTATCTATTAACCTAGTATTTTGAGTGAGTCGATCGATGATTTTGTTCTTCAAATACTGATAGGAATTGAAAAGAGCATTAATGGTAGAAAATGAAAATACACATCCATTCACGATTAAAAAATTAATATTAATTAATGTAAAATATAATTAATTTATTATATTTTATTTAAAAGTCAAGAAAAACTAAAATATAATAAATTATATATATATATATATATATATATCTATATATTAAGTTAATTAAAATTCAATGGAAGCTAATTGAACCAATTATGATTTAGAAATTCTAATTTCGATGAACCAATGGTTAAATATAATTTTATGACACAAAATTACTTGGAAATTATAATTTTAATCATTCAACGGTTTAATCTAACTAGTTAACTAACAATGACTTACGAAAATATAAATTTTGATTATTCAATGGATCAATTTAATGAAATTAAATTGACTATAACTTGTAAATTCGAATTTTGTTGATCTAACTGTTCAATCTTAACGAATTTCGATGATCCAACTCTTTAGTGTTAACTAATTAGACTAACAATAACTATCAAATTCTAATTTCAATGATCCAATAGTCCAATCTAACCTAATTAGTCAACCTTATAAATTTTAATTTCATTGATCTATCGATTTTTTTTTAACTAATTAGACTAATTAAAAAAAAGGATGCCAATGGTTCTTTCAAAAACACATGTCTAAACTGAAAGTTGTTGGGAAGCGTCGAATCAAGTTATTTTGGTTCAAAATGTGGTTATAAACTTATTGACAAACACACACACAAAAAAAAAAAAAAAAACTTGATGTAATGTGTTGCACTTTTCTGGGTCAATAAATTATAGTAGAAACAAACAGAACCTAAGCCTAATGACGCTTGCACAAATGGGCCTGAAGAGCTGTCCAAAAACCTAGTCTATTAATTGTGGAGTCCGTTAGAAGTCAAAACCAAGTAGCTTTGACTTGTGTTGAATTCACAAGTACAAACAAATTTATCTAAATAAACAGATATAAGTCTAACCTTAATCTAAGCTCCTTAAAAACAAAGACAGTTTATTTAGCTAATTTGGACGTTATTACCCAAGAAGTAGCTTAGTGGTAACAATTGGAACATAGACGCTAGATCACCGATATCCAAGAAGTAGCTTAGCAGTAACAATTAGAACACCAAATAAGTTCTATATAGAAAGTCCAAAGTTCAATCATAACTACTAAAATTTCCGCATCACCATTACACTAACATCCACGAGATTATTTTTCTTCCCTAACAAATTAACCACTAATATTTACTTAAAAAAAGCACTTGGCCATGGGTTTGAACTTTATTTAGACCTTTGAGTTACAAAACTAAACAATCACCATTGCACTAACATCCGCGGAATTATAGTTGAAAGAGACAACTGAGAGATATTTTGGTGGTGAAAATATGGAACCTACCTCAAATTTGATCATAAACAAGATAAATAGAAAATATCATCTTCATGCTAAATAAATCAATCTCCCTATGCTTACAACTTTCACCTACCTCAAATTCAAATTTGAAAATGTGGCCACTCCTAAGCCAATAGCTAACCCCATTTGTCATGGTTAGAGTTGTTCGGTACACAAACATACACAGAACCAGATCAAATTCAGCCCTAAACTGAACATAATCTGCCCCCAATCCACAATAAGCAAAACAGTTCCTACTCCATGTACCAACAATTTACACAAGCTTGTACAGACAAAATCTGAAACAAGGTACTTCAAAACTACCGAAAAAGAAAACCAGTTCTTAGCTGGATGCAAGCAGCGGCACCGGCGAAACAGAATCTGTAAATTTATCAATCATCTCCACTTCTTCGGTGTCTCTCCATCCTAGTAGTGGAATAGCTGTGTCAGCTTTTAACTTTTCTCTGTCGGAACTCAAGCAGAAATTCGCACTTTTGCTATCAGTGATCGATACATCAGGTTCCACATTATAGCCACAGCAACTTCGGGAGTTTGCATAGTCTTGCAAATAATCTGCAGGTTCTTCTGATAATTCTTTGGGGGTGCTGTCATCCAACTGTTTTAAGAAGCATTCTTCTATCTCACTCAGAGATTCAGCCTCCAATTCTTCTTTACTGCTATTTCGGTAATGAGTGTGATCGTCAAAATCTGATTTTGTCCTTCTCAATTCACCGCTTGCGTTCATTTCACGTTGACTGTCGTATTCATCCTCAGAATGGTGATATGATGAGCGAAATGACATGGGTGAATATCCAACAGTTTCTGTTTCCCGCTGACTGTCGTATTCATCCTCTGACTGGCGACATGATGTGCGAAAGGACATGGGTGAATATCCACCTGTTGCGGTTTCTTCACGTTCCCTAAGGGTTTTCATTATCAATGTCTTGAGCAAGTTCATCACTTGAACCGCGTGCATTAGAGCAGTTAGAGGATCGGACATCTGTTTCAAGAGACACATAAGAACATGAATTGAAAGTACAATAGACAATTTCTCAATATACAATGTTCTTAGGCCCCATTTACTGTTACAAAATATTTTGTGTTTTCATTAACTACAATGTGTTTTCATTTTACTTTGATGAGAGACTCTTGAACTGAATCATTGTTATGGAGAGAATATGAAATGTTAATTAATGACAATGCATTTATGGAAATAATGGAAACATTTTCATTGCTTCTAGACATGTAGACAATTGTTTACTCCAAGAGGTAAAGAGACTCTCTAAAGTGAACAATTGTCTACATTTCTAGACAAGTAAATTTAACACAAGTTTTAGTAAATGAAAACAGAAAATATTTCTTGCATTCTCACAAAGGGTATGCATGCTTACCTGAGTCATGTTTGGAGCAAAAACCATCGCAATATTTCTTGCATTCATTTTGTTATGCTCCTCCTCTTGGACAACATCAGCCATGAGATCAATAGCCCAACTTAGTAAGGCAGACTCAGTTGGTTTTAGCTGCTTCACAAGCTCAATAGATTCTCCTTCTGTGTTGCACTGAAGAACTTGTTCAGGGGAAAGTCCATCTAGCACTCCAGAAGGAAGCTCTCGGAACCATGCTTTTATTAGTCCCGCCAAGCAGTGGACATCAATGTCATCAGGCACAATACCACAATTCAACTGGTTCCTCACATGCTCCTCTTTACTATTTTCTGGGTTTATGCGAAATATACCTTCAGCCTGAAATTTTCATTAAAATGAGATAACAAATTAGCCCGAAATGATTGCAAGCAATACCGCAATAATGTTAAAAATGACAATATATATTATACACTCAGTACCTTCAATCCTCCCTGTGAATATAAATGGTCCTGCATTAGCATGAGAATAGTTGGGACACTGTTTCCTTTTGAATCATAAGAACACTGCATAGATTCTGCTGAGACGCCAAACACACTTACACTGCAATGCAAGCATAGATCACAACAAATATTGCAAGTCAAAACAACGCAACAAACACACATCAAGACAAAAATGTGCTAGATGATGTTCACAAAACACATAAAATAAAGGCTGCAATTAAGCTTTCGAAAAAATGCCATAGCATCAAATATCTAATAAGAAACTGTAAATAATATAGAACAGTTCATGCTTCAGCAAATTTTGTTCAAGGAATTCTGATGTAAACGTATTTGAAAGAACCTTAACCTCATTCGTGTGCTACCAAAGCATACAATCCATGTGCACCAAACCTCAGACAAAACTAGGGGTTGTTTACTTTGTCAAAACATTCTTGTTTTCATTCTTTTAAAATATATTTATTTTAGGGTTATTTTAATTTGCTAATAAGTTGTGAATGTTTGAAACGAACCATTGTAATGGAGATAATATAAAATGCTAGTTATGGATGATGTATTTCTGAAAACTATTATTTTGGCAACCAGATCTTTTGGCATTTTCATTGGTTTCTCAAAATGCAGACAATTGTTAACTCTAATAGTCTATTATCTCCTTGTAAGTAAGTAAAAATAACAAACGCAAATTTTAGAAAATAAAAATAGAAAATATTTTCAAGAGTAAATGCCTCTTACATTTTCCATTTTGCAAATACTCCTATATATCTAGGCCAATAGTCTACAAGATCAGAACATCATTACAAAGGAATTTCATTTCATATTGTACAAATCTATAGTTCTAGCATTATTGGACTACACAAAAACCTGTTTTTAGTTATGTGTTTCCACTTCACACATAGAAACAGACCCATCAACCCCAAAAGCTGTTCCCACCCAAAAAAAAGTAATTTTTTTTAGACCCATTTGAAATCAAACAAAACCAACAATGTTCGCACAAAAAAAAAGTTTAATTTTACCTAGCACTGGGAACACGACCAGGGATCTCAACCTCGAACTCAACAGGAAGACCCAGAAAGCCATTGAAGCGATCGAAGGTAACATGAGTTATATGCTGAACGTCGGTTGGCCATCCGATCTCCATGTCGATGTGATGAACGGTGGAGATGACTTCATCGGGTCGGTCTACTCTGCATGCTACCATAGATTTTCTGAGTGCTGCTAAGAGTAACGCTACAAGTGAAAGTTGGTTCTGTTCTTCTTCTTCTGCTGTTCGGGTTACTCTTGTTCTTTTGGGTCCTCCACCGCATCCACCGCCTCTGGTTACCATTACCATACCAGTCATTCTCTCTCTCTCTCTCTCTCTCTCTAGTTGAGAAGGAAGGACAGTGTGTTTTAAATTTGAGAGAGAAGTTAGAAGAGTGCGTTAGTTAATGTGTTTTGTTGGGTTGCATTCAATTTTCTTTCTACTACTCAGAACAAAGCTTTTTCTATTCTATTACTTTCAACTTCTAATTTCAAACGGCCACTCCTTTCAAATTCTCTCTCCTTCTAATTTCGACCTCCGTTTTTACGTCAATTACCATTCACTGCCACTCTACTTTTCTTCACACAAAATACCAAATGTTAATTAAACTCCTCTTTGTTTTTATGTTTGGAGTTCATGTCATCACTAGTTTTTTAATACTTACTCGATTAATTCTGTTTATTAGCAATATACTACTTCGCCGAGTCTTTTTTATAAAATAAATTGACTTATAATTTCATCAATTAAATATATTAATTTTTGTTGATTAAATTAAAATTCAATTATTTTTTATAAAAAATGATGAGAAGTAATAGTAATTTTTATAACTAAATTAAAATTAAGAGATTAAGTTGGGTTATTGATTTAGGTGTATTCTTTTAAAGAAAATGGAAATCCTTTTATTTGAGGTCAAGACTAAACAATGCATTCGGCATTTATGTGACTGAAATATAGTTAGTTAAATACATTTAAATTATTCAATTAAAATGGACTGTTTATATTTAAAGTTAAAAATCTAAACCGTGATGTTGCAAATATACTAACCGCATTACTTTCAATGAATAAATTCATATTCTTCTATTTCAAGTAGTAGGTACTGGTATGTACCTACTAGTACTAGCATAGTAGAGTTTTTATTTATATTTTGCAACAATACAGTTTCAAGAATATTAATGATTGTTTAGTAAAAAAAATGAATATTGTTGTTATAATAAAAAATATTAATGATTGCTTTTCTTTCCTAAAATAAAGTGTTAAATTGCTTCCTAAAACACTCTCTTCAATTATCAAGAGTACTATTATCCGGTACATTCATTGAAAGAAGGCTGGTTTTAACAAATTCTCTAGCAGTACCTTTCCGATGATTATCTTTTTTTGGTGGTAATAATGGAGATATAACACACAAACAAGCAATCTTGAATATAATCATCGTCCCCTTAGATTATATCTGATTCATATGTACATCAATAATGATAGGAATTATTCCAAAAGAATTATAGAAATTAATGATCTACTTTCTTTTGATGAGCGGATTTAACAATCTATTTAAGTTTGAGCGAGAAATTATGAATATTAGTCTTATTAATCTTATATATCAATGATAAATACAACTATTATAAATCATTCTGTTCCATAAGTCCAACTCATAAAGTACTAAGAATATTTCATATGAACAGTTACAAATAGGAATGTACATCCGTCGAATTGAATTGTTTTTAACTAAATTTGATATATGAAGCGATTAATTTTATTTGAATTGGGTTGAACTCTCGTCATGTGATTTTTACATTAAATTCAAAGTAAACCAAACCGATTATCAACGGGTTGAGTTTGTTAGTCATAAAGAAAAAAAATATTTTTATTTTATTTTAAAAATTATAATTAAATTTAAATACTTGAATATTTAAAAAAATAATACAATTATATCGCAACATATATTTCAATACTTAAAATACATTCGCAAACACAATACCACTTACAAATTGTAACTACCAACTCTACCATATATGGTCGTCAAATTGTTAATCGGTAAAACTCCAATATTTATTCATTCTTCTTTTTCTTGTGCAAATATTTTGTACTAAATAGTACTACTCTAATATATATATTAAATCTGCTACTCGAACTAAACATCATTCTGTTTAAATGAGTTGATTCAAGTTAGAATCGAATTTGAATGTGTTAGATCAGGTCATGAGTTGAGTTGGGTGACCGAATTTGCAGTTTTACTTATATGCATGCACACTTCAAATTACAAGTTTGAATTCATGATACTTTTGTGTCAATTTCGCTGCTAAATTCTTTTAAAAAAATATTATATCAATTCATAAAATTATTTACATATATTCAAAAAACTATTAATCCCTTCGTCTCATGATATTTGATTTATTTGAATATCTATATTCTACTAAAACAAAGAGGGTAATATATTCTCCATATAAAAAATAGTATAGTTGTATATGCGATTTTCTTTTACAAATACTCTCAGTTTTATTTTCTTTCTAAATTATTCTTTTGGTCATTTATCTTTTTTTAATGATTCATTTTAGTCTCTTGATTATTTTTCGTTTCATTTTAGTATTTTAATTACGATTTTGTCACTTTAGTTCTTTCTGTTGGTTTTGTTAAAAAAATTAAGTTGAGTCTAAATGTCAACTTGAACTCGTGAGTAGATTGTTTAAGCCACCCTAGAAGTCAAAATTAGGATTTTCAGACACTTCTTCTTTGCGCTTCAACCTAGACAAACAACAAAATTTTAATAGAACAAAACAACAACAACAACAACAACAAATTTATACTTCTCACATTCAAACCCAAATTAAGAACCCCAACAAGTGAGATCAATGAGAAAACAAGTTCAAACCCACAAACACACTTTAACAAACTCATAAATTCATGAAAAACCCATTAAGCTCCAAAATCAAAAAAACTCAAATTCACTTTAAGAAAATTTGGTAAAATCTTCAACATAAATTAACGAAAAATAAGATATGAAAAAATATGAGTTCGTGCTTCTTTATTGAACCCTGTGTTTTTACAAAGTATTTCAAATTCAATAATGAAAAAGAAGGATTAGGAATGCTAGAAACAACAAAAATAACAAGAAAAACATAACGATGGTTCCAAATCAGCAGCTTCGTTTGATTTTATAATTTTGTTTTTCGACTGTGGAGGAAGAAGGAGGAGGAGGAAGATGAAGAGGTAAAGTGAATTAAAGCTCCAATTTTGACTTTTGTATGAGTGACTTAAACAACCTAATCATGAGTCTAAGGTTACAAGTAGACTTATCTTAATATGGAAGTGGCTAACAGAATCATAGTTGAACAAAAATTAATTAAGGGGTCGAAATGAAACCTGAAATAAAATATATAAGGGACCAAAAGATTAATTTAGCCAATTTTTTAGTCGACGTTTTGTATATTTTAACACGTATCGTGATAATCGATAAATTTTGTTACTTTTAATAATTATTTTCTTTTTTGTAATATTTTAAATAATTTATTATCTCATTTTATCAATTTCTCTCTCAATGATAAATAACTAAAGACATTATTGGTAAAACAATAATTAATGTTACATTGAATTTTAAAATGATAGGTAAATAAAAACAATTTTTTGTGCACACGCAACAATTAAAAAGGAACAAACGGGATAATATACTAGTATTCCCTCTTGTCACTATTATGAGAAGAAAATTATATTTTCTCATATATTACAATATTTAGTTAAGTGCAATTAATTATTTCATTGGTCTTACAATGAGTTCTCCTCTGAAAAATAATTTGTTTTAAAATTAATGTCATTATCAATTTTCAATGTAATTTTTTTTTCTGCGGTACTTTACATTAATGATTATAAAAACTATATCAATAATTAATATGGATAATTTGTTAAAATTATTTTTCTTTTTTTTTTTTTAATTATTGTATTTTTTAATATGTGCAAAAAAATTTAAATGACATCCATTGTAAAACGGATGAAGTATCTAGATTTCATGTAAAATATAAGTCAATTTAGTAAATTGTTTTTTTTTTTAACATTAAACGCTCAATTATTTATATTAAATATTTTTTAAATTAAATAAATGCTATATTTAGAATATTAGTATTAAACAGTTCAAAAGTAAATTATTTACTTTTAATGAATGAGATTTGATTTTTTTTTTCACTTGTAACATTGATCGGAGAAAGTACCTTAAAAATTAACAAAATGAGAGAGACCACGATTAACCTTCTCACTGAAACCTTATTACTTGAAATTATTTTGTCTCCATTATATAAAGTCTCATGTGGTGTCAAAAATGAGTCAAAAAGAAAAAGGTTGTGTCAAAATTATAGGCTAAGTTCCACAAATCAACTCAATTAACTGATAGTATAGAATAAGTGTTATTTTTGAATTTTGAAAAAGTTTGAAAAAACAATTTATGCCACCGAAAATATTACTGGGTTGAGTCGCGGACTAGGTCGCTCTCTTTAAGACGTTTCGAGGCACTGCCCAAAAGGTGCAAGGCAAACTATCAACCACGAAGTCCCCAGGATAAAACAGCCCAGATCACTGTTACGGAGTTCTACTGCACCGTAGAAAACCGTTCGAATTACACCCTCAATATGGCAGTTTGACGACTACCACTCGTAATATGGCACGAAGGCCACTCAAGAAAAAGAAGAAGATGAAGAAGTAAGAACGGGGGGAAGAAGAGAGAAAAGCCTCAGAAGCGGAATGCTTTTGGTGTGTTTTTTCAACTGAGGGGAGCTCTCTATTTATAGAGGAATTCCGTAACTGGATCAGAGAAATCAGTGGATCCATCAGTGCGCTCCTGTTGACCGTTCCAAACCTTGACCTCAGGAAACGTGTGCTCCAAAACCGCTGCCCACCCAAAACGTGCGCCTTTGACTACCTGAAAGTGCGCTAGGGTTTTTGACTTTGAATAAAGACCGGGCAACAGCAGTTACGTGGCACCTAGGGTTAGGGTTTTGACCGGGAAAAAAGGAGGCCTGAGCCCGAGCCCGGCCGGGCCGAGCCGAGCCGGACGGACGGCGGCGGCGCGCGCGTGTGTGGTGGCCAACTTTGCTTGCGTTCTCCCTCCTTCACAAAATTGGGGTACCCCTTGGGGCACACCCCAAGGTACATACCTCCACCTTATATACCCTTCCAAAGTGTGGTATCCCTCCTATGTGAGACTTCTCATTTTTTCAATTCACAACCACACTAGCTCATTAATGTCACCATTAATACCAACAATTCTTCCATTAATTTTTCATCATTTCCAACAATCCCCCACTTGAATTTAAAACAAGAGGTTTCAGAAATAGCGTCAAATGCTTCTATAAGATTGTGCATAAACAAAGATGTCGCTTGACTTGAACCTTTGCATAGTAAGTAAGATTCAGATTCAACAAGAGTGACTCGTAGTCTTGAACTCATCAGACCCACACACAACCTTTTCATAGGGTGTATTCTCAAAAGCCCGTGCATTTAAGGCCATGCACGTATATCCCAGTATAGTGAACGCTCTAGGAATTCTGCCTCGAAATTCCATAGGAAGCGGCCCCCACTTCCACATTCACATAGGTGAGTCTATCAAGAGTACTCCTGTAGCTAGGTACTCCACTCCACATAGAGTATAGATCTCATTAAGAGTTCCAATTATCTCATCCTTATATCGCTTCAGGAATCATGCTTCTCTCATATATAAAATAGCATGTTCATCTCATATCACTATGACTTGTTATTACCCATTGAACCTAATTCTTGGGATCTCCAGTCTTTTAGGTCGGGTTACCATCATAAGTGACTCATTGATCTATAGGCATTAGTCCCATCCTTTTGGATGTATTTAGGACTTTCTCTCTAGCTAATCTTTTCGTAAAAGGATCTGCTAAATTATCATCAGTGCGTACATGATCCACTATAACAACTCATTTAGAAAGTAATTCTCTAATTGTGATGTGCTTACGACGTATTTGTCGTCTCTTACCGTTGTAATAACGGTTCTCAATTTTCGCAATAGCCGCGGTACTATCGTAGTGGATCAACACAGCTGATAAAGGTTTTTCCCATAAGGGGACCTCAGCTAGCAAGCATCTCAACCAGCTTGCTTCTTCACTAGCAGTAGCTAGTGCTATCATTTCAGACTCCATAGTGGACTGAGCCAGTATCGTCTGTTTCTTCGATTTCCAAGATACAGAGCCACCGGCTATACTGAAAATATAGCCACTCGTTGCTTTGGAATCATCTGATAAGGTGTTCCAATCAGCATCACTGTATCCTTCAAGGACAGCAGGAAATCTTTGATAATGTAATCCGAGACTCATGGTCCTTTTAAGGTATCTCATGACTCTTTCGATAGCGTGCCAATGCTCCATACTAGGTCTACTAGTAAACCTGCACAATAATCCCACGACATAGGCAATGTCGGGTCTAGTACAATCAGTGGCATACCTGAGGCTGCCAATGATGCTCGCATATTCAGTTTGTCTAACACTTTCACCAGTGTTCTTGAAAAGTTTCACACTTGGATCATATGGTGTGCAAGCAGGTTTACAGTCAAAGTAATTATATTTCTTTAGGATCTTTTCAACATAGTGAGATTGATCCAAAGAAATTCCCTTTTCTGACCTAGTAATCTTTATTCCAAGGATTACACTTGCTTCTCCAAGGTCTTTCATATCAAAGTTGTTACTCAACAGTGATATCACATTGTTAACGGCATGAATGTTTGAACCAAATATGAGTAAGTCGTCTACATAGAGACATATGATAGTGCAAATGCCATTTTCAATCTTGTAATAAATACATTTGTCACTTTCATTCACTTTAAACTCATTCGACAAAATCAAGTTGTCAAATTTTTCATGCCATTGTTTAGGAGCTTGTTTAAGACCATACAGAGACTTATCTAACTTGCAGACCTTGTCTTCTTGCCCATGTATTATAAAACCTTCAGGTTGTTCCATATAGATTTCTTCTTCCAGGTCACCATTTAAAAAAGTTGTTTTTACATCCATCTGGTGTATCACCAGGTTATGAATAGCCGCAAGTGATATGAGCACCCTGATAGATGTTATTCTAGTGACAGGTGAAAAAGTGTCGAAGAAATCTATATTTTCTCTTTGTCTAAAACCTTTGGCTACAAGGCGTGCCTTGTACTTGTCAATGGATCCATCGGGTTTTAGTTTCTTTTTCAAAATCCATTTACAACCTATAGGTTTGCAACCAGGAGGCAAGTCCACTAAGTGCCAGGTCTTGTTAGACTCTAGAGAATCCATTTCATCGTTTATAGTTTCTTGCCATAAATCTGCATCCAAAGATGACAAGGCTTCCTTGAGATTTGCAGGATCCTTTTCTAAATTATAGGCCATATATTCAGGACCATAATCTTTAGCAACTCTCACTTTCTTACTCCTTCGAATTTCTGTTTCGTCTTGTTTGTTGCTTTCAGTGCTTCTTATCATAGGGGCTTGACTAGATTCGCCGCCCCCACTATTTCTCGTTTTGAAAGGAAATTTATTTTCATAGAAGTCAACATCATTTGATTCTATGATCACTTTAGCATTTAGGTCGTAAAACCTATACGCTTTACTGTTTATCGCATACCCAATGAATACACATTCATAGGCTCTACTAGCGAGTTTAATTCGCTTGGGATCGGAGATTCTGACATAAGCCAGACAGCCCCAAGTTCGAAGATAAGACAAGTTGGGCTGTCTTTTCTTCATTATCTCATAGGGAGATGTTTTGTTCTTAGATTTAGGGACTCTATTCAAAACATAGCAAACAGTCAAAATAATTTCCCCCCACCAGTGAGAGGCAGCACCAGAATTAAGCATTATAGCAACAACAAGTTCAGTAAGAGTTCTATTCTTTCTTTCAGCTTTACCATTCATTTCAGGAGAATACGGTGCAGTAGTTTCATGTATAATTCCTTGGGTTTTATAAAACTCATTAAATAAACTAGAATCATACTCTGTTCCTCTATCACTCCGAAATCTCTTAATCTTCTTACTAAATTGATTTTCAATTTCAGTTACAAAGATTTTAAACATGTCAAGCGCTTCACTTTTATTTTTCATAAGATATACAAATGTATAGTCAGAACAGTCGTCAATAAAAGTAATAAAATAACGTTTTCCATTTCTGGTTAAAGTCCCATCAAGTTCGCATATATCAGAATGTATTAAGTCTAAAGGTTCAGATTCTCTAACTACCGATTTATGTGAACTCTTAGTTATTTTAGCTTGACTGCAAAAATCACATTTTTCAAAATCTTTTAAGGATAACTTTGGAATTAAGCCTAAGTTACTTAAATTCGAAATTACACGTTTATTCATATGATAGAGTCTAGCATGCCAAATATTAAAATCACACAACATGTAAGCAGAAGGATTCATTTTATTGATTTCAACATTCAATTTAAACATGCCATCAGTGGCGTACCCTTTCCCAACAAAAATACTATTTTTAGAAATAGTGTACAAATCTGCCCCTATAGTCTGAGTAAATCCTGCCTTATTGAGAAGAAACCCAGAAACCAGATTCTTCCTTATTTCTGGAGTATGCATGACATCCTTCAGAATTAAGGTCTTTCCAGATGTGAATGTTAGTTCCACATCTCCAATACCAGCAACATTAGTGGTGTGGGAATCTCCCAACAACACTTTCTTATCTTCAGCAGCAGTGTATGTTTTAAACATAGCACGATCATAACAGACATGGCGGGAGGCACCAGTGTCTATCCACCATCCTTCCGATCCACCAACAAGGTTGATCTCAGATATCATAGCAACGAATTGCTCTTCTGTCAAGTTAGCCTGATTAGCAGGGCATGGCTTGTTCCTGCACTTGCGTGCTACATGACCCTCTTTTCCACAGCGAAAACAGAGAAAAGGGGAAGGGCCATTTCTAGGAGGTGGTTGCTGCTTAGCAATAGGGGCCTTTGGAGGGTTCCCATTCTTGTTGTTGTTCTTTGAAGAGCGATTCTGAATGTTTAGTGGTTTGTTGTTTGGCTTCAGAACTGCTCCGATGAATTTCTTTTTCTTGTTATTTGCCACAAGAAGAACTTCATCTTTCTGGTCTTGCTTACGGGATTCTTCCTCAATTCTAAGGCGAGTTATCAGACTTTCTAGGGAGAATTCTTTTGTTTTATGCATGAGAGAATTTTTAAAATCTTTCCAAGCAGGGGGCAGTTTGTCAATAATAACAACAATTTGAAACTGTTCATCGAGGGACATACCTTCAGTGATGATTTCGTGAGCAATTTTCTGGATTTCATGAGACTGAGCTTCCACGGATCTGTCATCTGTCATCTGATATTTGAGGTAGCGGCTAACAGCATACTTTTTGGCTCCAGCTTCCTCAATATCATATTTCTTCTTCAGAGCATCCCAAACCTGTCTAGCAGTATTGCTGTCGGAACTGTAGTAATCATACAGATCATCAGCAAGTCCATTAAGAATATAATTCTTACATGAGTAATCATTATGTTCCCATTGGGTTAATTCAGCAGCTTTTTTATCCTTTTTTGTTTGTTCAGCATTTTCTGGAATAACAGGGATGTCATCCTTCAGAACGTTGGCAAGCTTTTTCGTGGTTAGAAAAAATAGCATCTTTTGTTGCCATCGTTTGAAGTGACTTCCTTCAAATTGAAACGGTTTGTTGTATTCAGAAGCAGAAGAACCTGTCCCAATAATTTCGTCGGTAGACATGGCAGTTCGAAAACGTCTTAAAATTGTTATTTTTGAATTTTGAAAAAGTTTGAAAAAACAATTTATGCCACCAAAAATATTACTGGGTTGAGTCGCGGACTAGGTCGCTCTCTTTAAGACGTTTCGAGGCACTGCCCAAAAGGTGCAAGGCAAACTATCAACCACGAAGTCCCCAGGATAAAACAGCCCAGATCACTGTTACGGAGTTCTACTGCACCGTAGAAAACCGTTCGAATTACACCCTCAATATGGCAGTCTGACGACTACCACTCGTAATATGGCACGAAGGCCACTCAAGAAAAAGAAGAAGATGAAGAAGTAAGAACGGGGGGAAGAAGAGAGAAAAGCCTCAGAAGCGGAGTGCTTTTGGTGTGTTTTTTCAACTGAGGGGAGCTCTCTATTTATAGAGGAATTCCGTAACTGGATCAGAGAAATCAGTGGATCCATCAGTGCGCTCCTGTTGACCGTTCCAAACCTTGACCTCAGGAAACGTGTGCTCCAAAACCGCTGCCCACCCAAAACGTGCGCCTTTGACTACCTAAAAGTGCGCTAGGGTTTTTAACTTTGAATAAAGACCGGGCAACAGCAGTTACGTGGCACCTAGGGTTAGGGTTTTGACCGGGCAAAAAGGAGAAGACTGGATCAAATCATTAGGTAGATTCGGTGGAGGGCAGTTACGTAATTAACGCAACAATCAGAGGTAAAACGCAAGCAAACATTTAATTTAAAAATTAATTAAATAATTTTTTATTTTTCATTTATAAAAAATAATAATAATAATACACCACAAGACCAAGACCAAGACCAAACCGGACGGACGGCGGCGGCGCGCGCGGTGTGTGGTGGCCAACTTTGCTTGCATTCTCCCTCCTTCACAAAATTGGGGTACCCCTTGGGGCACACCTCAAGGTACATACCTCCACCTTATATACCCTTCCAAAGTGTGGTATCCCTCCTATGTGGGACTTCTCATTTTTTCAATTCACAACCACACTAGCTCATTAATGTCACCATTAATACCAACAATTCTTCCATTAATTTTTCATCATTTCCAACAATC
>JBBPBQ010020324.1:8143835-8154462 GCA_037974755.1 Cicer yamashitae
AATATTATTTATTTATTTATTTATTTTCGTTTAAACCTTCTAAGATTGTCTGTTTGTAATTGGTTATTGGTTTATGATTATGTTTTTATATACTTTGTCGTCATTTAAAATGTTATGTTATAATTATTTAAATCTAATTAAAATGTTGTGATTTTACCTGTAATAAATTTCCAAAAGTAACTTAATATGAAATTAAATTTGTTATAAGAGTCATATTTTTTATTGTTAGTTTTAATCATAGAGTTATGAAAATTAAGTTTTGATAACTATGTTTTAATTATATACTTTATGGTTATTTAAGATGATTGTTACATTTTAATTATTAAAATATAATTAAAATATTGTGATGTATTTAAATGTAATGAATTATCAATAATAGCTTAAGATGAAATTAAATTTGTAATAATAGTTATATTTTTTATTGTTAGGTTTTTAATCGTATACCAAGGTTAGTTTTTTTGGTTTATCATAAAATTTTTGACATCAAATTCGATCTTATTCAAAGTGCGTCGAACTATAAGCCTTAACAAACTTTATTTTCTTAATTGTTTGTATTTTCTTCTTCTTTGTGGTATTAAGATGGTTGTTATACTTTAATTATTAAAATGTAAGTAAAATATTGTGATGTATTTAAATGTAGTAAATTAACAATAGTAACTTAATATGAAATTAAATTTGTTATAATAGTTATGTTTTTTATTGCTAGTTTTTTAAACATAAAGATGCATGCAAAATTATGATATAAAAATTATCCTTCAGAGCTAAAGTTAGTTTTTTTGGTTTATCATTTGTTTGCTTCACCAAATTCATCTTATTCACGGTATTTTCTTAATTATGTGCCATTTCTTCTTTTGGTTTTTGTTGAGGAGTTATCTTGTTTCAAATTTATTTATTATTTTTTTATACATGCATTAAGCCAAAAAAATATTGTCCGAATTAGCTATTGTTGTGAACGAAGTCATATTACCATATACTATTGGGTTAGTGTTTACCGCAAAACGATTACCAAATCAAATTTGTTATGCTATTTGACATTGTAATTTCTTGGCTAAGGGAATCGTAATACTTGTTTATATCCAATTATCTAATATATATAGTTGAACTAAAAATCTAAAAGAATAAAGCGATTGAAAATTTATTTTGTGGTTTAAGAATTCAAAAGTGCTCAAGAGGCCCTTAGTTAAAGAAAAACAAATGATTTGTATCCAAAAGAAAATATGTTGTCTATATTAAAATAGAACTAAAAGACATATATAAAAAAATGAAAAAAATAGATAGATAAAATTAAATGGAGAAAAAAAAATGACCTAAGCATACACTTTGACCCAATTTATGAAGTCAATCTCACATTTTCCATTGATATTTAAGGTGAAAATTAAAATACCATATTAGATTAGAACTGCATAAATAAAAAAAAGAGGAAAAATAGAAGATGGATAAAAAGAAGAAAGAAAATTATATGATTTGACTCAACTAAGAAAATCACCAAGAATATTCTTGCATTTCCCATTAATACTTGGGTGAGATTTGAGAAGCCATGAAAGATTTAATGTTGTGTAAACGACAAAACTTTGTATCTAAAGTGTGCTCTCCACCAATATTTAAGAAGGAATTGAAATAATGATTCTTGAGATAATATAAGATATGATTAGTGGAGACAATCAACTTGTGCAACCATGGCACAGACCTCCAATTTAGGGGTGCCCTAATTTTTTTTTAATAGTATGCCTTAAACTTTGAAAAATTATATTTGATATCCTTAATTTTGTACACTGACCACTATAAAAATTTATATTTGTAATTTATGTCCAGAATAAATACACAATCTAAACAAAGACCGTGAGTTTATGACAGCGGCAAAGCAGGTGCCACTACCCACCATCAAATGTTAGAATCTTGAATCTTTGTTTGAAAGAGTAGGATCTTGAATCTTTGTATGAAATGATTGATTTACTAATTTTAAGAACTCTATTAAGGTTTAATTTGATGTTAGGTTTATTTACAACGTTACTAATAGATGGTAATATATTAGATCATATTTTTTTTGTTAGGGTCCAATTTTTTAGATTCGAACTGAACCTCCAAAAACATTATATCGCCTATATGATGTATTTTATTACCAACTAATCTGAATATACGAAGTTAGAAATGGAGAAGCTGAAAGTTGATTAAAGTGAAAAGATAGTAAAATTATTTTTATGAGGAGCTTTGATTGTAAAATTATTTTCATGAAGAGCTTTTGTGGGTGGATTCTCAACATAGGTATATGATGATATGTGAGATGCAAAAACTAAATTAATAAATAAAATGTATGAAATAAATTATAAAAAGATATGAAAGGTGACACAGAAGAATATAAGTGATATTAAATAAATATTATAATATAACATATAAGTGTGTAATACATCGTTAATAGAATTGAAAATTTATTTTAATATATTATAATATATAACAGCCAGATAGATTCTATTATTGAAATACGGACAATGTACACGACAATACAATGCAGAGGGTACGCTATTATTTCACACATGTAATGTGACATTTAACCACACAGATTTTTAAATAACTAATATGACAAAGTCATGTAATGATCGATAAGATATGATTGAATAAATGTGTACATTTTATTCTATAAACACATTTACACACTACTACACCGTTTCTATATGTATCTAAAAACAAAAGACACTACCATGTGCCACTGGACTACCTCGAAGACAAACTTGGAAATAATCATAGATTCACATTAATTGACTTTGGTTATCCTTTCTCTTCTTAAATCTTGGCAATTGGCATGCAAACAACTTAATTCAGATTCGGGACGAACCAATTGTGGAGTTCCAACTTCACTCTTTTATTTTCCAAAAAGAATTAATTCTTTACATATTGATCAATTCAAAGATGAGGTGCCTACACGAATAACATGAGCATATTCTGAAATAAGCTCTTGAGATAGTTAGTAGAATTAGTTAAAGTTAGAAAAATACAAGAGGGTTGACCAAAGAAGATTATCATGACAACAAACCAAAGAGCATAATGTAGAGGTGCTGGCATATTATACAACAATAAATTGGTAGGCAGGGTTTTCTTAAAAAAATACTAATATTGTAGTCCTTTATTTTATTTATAAATTATGTTATCTCTAATCAATTATTGGTGCTGATTGTAAACAAACCATGCACCTAATACATGTTTCAATAGAAGTTGGTTGCAGAAGAAAGTGAACCACAACCTTGAACGAACTACATTACATCATGTATTGATACTAATCACATTTAAAATAATGGTTTTACCTAGCTATCGCTCCGATCCAAAGGTAATTAATATTACAATCATTGAATGAGTTTGAATCTCACTACAAAAACTAACTCAAAGAATGAGGGTCTTCAAACACATGTATACATCCAATAGTTCGAGAACTTTAACAATGTGGAACTCTAATACAACTTTATTAACAATTATGTATGAGATAAAGATCATTGACTAAAAGCAAAAGTTGTAGCTAATTCACTCGCATTACATTCGATGATCAAAGATAAAATTTATTATATGTTTTGTGGAAGGTGTTATCAAAAGGCAGCCCATAATTTTCTTTTTATTTTACTATAAAAAAGATGAATACTATAAAAGGGTGCAATGTCCTTATAGTTCAGCATCCATTTCTCAAGGTTAGACTACTACAGAGAAAAGTTTCAATTTGAATATGAAGAACAGATTTTCACTAGTGACTTGCATGGTACTTTTAAGCTTCCTTGTGGCTTGTCAAGGAGGCAGCCTCAGGAAGAACTTTTACCGACATTCTTGCCCTCAAGCTGACAACATTATTAAGAACAAAACCTTGCAGCATGTCGCTGCTAATCCCAACTTACCTGCTAAGTTGCTTAGAATGCATTTTCATGACTGCTTTGTCAGGGTAAATCAATACAACAAGACTTTTTGTGTGTGTGTGTGTGTAATATTTTGAGTGGCATTTGAATATGAAAAAAATGTCAATTGTCAATCAACTTGTTCTGAAGCTACATAGCAATATGTGTAACATAGATTGCAAACATAAAAATTTCAGGGTTGTGATGCGTCGGTTTTGTTGAACTCGACTGACAATAACACTGCAGAGAAGGATGCAATTCCTAATTTAACTTTGGCTGGCTTCAATGTCATTGATGACATAAAAAATGCGGTTGAGGCGATATGTCCCAAGACTGTGTCTTGTGCTGACATATTAGCATTGGCTGCTAGGGATGCTGTTTCAGTACAAGTAAGCTAAGATTTTTTCATACAACAAAGTTCAGTTTCAGAATTCATTCTGTCAAGTTTTAACATTTAACTGACATGTCACACACACACACACACACACACACACACACACACACACATATATATATATATATATATATATATATATATATATATATATCTTAGTATATAGTTCATGCATATATATAATTTTCAGTTTAACAAACCTATGTGGGAAGTGCTCACTGGTAGAAGAGATGGCACAGTATCAAAAAGAAGTGAAGCCTTGGCCAATATTCCAGCACCTACCTTCAACTTCACCCAACTCAAACAAAACTTTGCAAGTAAAGGTCTCACCCTGCATGATCTGGTTGTATTATCAGGTACATACATAAAATTGACGGTAAAAATAGTAACATTGATGATAGTAATTGTGATTAGACCATAATCAGTTATACATATTAATTAACTTATATATTTGGATATCTATTTCTATATAAAAGTTTTGTTTCGTAAATTGTAACAGATAGCGGATGAACTCATAACAAATAACGAATAAGTCAGTTGATAGTAAATAAACTAACTGATTGAACTAACTTATAAATATAAAAAAATAAAATTTTAATTAATACTTATATTTTTCAATTAAGATAATCAAGATAAAAAAAGAGAGAATATGATGCGCTATAAGTTCAAACCCTACTTAGTGTAGCATCTCAAAAGATGCTATAAGTTTGTAAAAAAATGCTATAAACTCCTGACAGGAAATCATCACCGAACAATTCTATTTTGATCATTCGAGCTTATACACTATAAGCTAGCGATTTGGGATTGCAAAACTGACACTATATATTTGTAGGAGCACACACCATTGGAACAGGTCATTGCAACTTCTTCAGTAACAGGCTTTATAATTTCACGGGAAAAGGCGATCAAGACCCTTCTTTGAATTCCACATATGCTGCATTCTTGAAGACTAAATGTAAGAGTCTGAGTGACAACACCACAAGGGTGGCTATGGATCCTGGCAGCTCTAACAATTTTGATAGTCACTATTATCCTAACCTTCTTCAGAAAAAGGGTCTGTTCCAATCAGATGCTGCTCTTCTAACACAAGATCAATCAACAGATATTGCTGAGGAATTGGTTAATAACAAAAACAAGTTCTTCACAGAGTTTGCACAGTCAATGAAGAGGATGGGAGCCATTGAGGTCCTTGCAGGCTCAGCAGGGGAAATTAGGATCAAGTGTTCAGTTGTCAACTCATAGTCAGAGAAGTAATTGGTACAAAAACTCATGAAAGATTATATAGTAAATAAGGGTGAGAGTACATGTATGGCTTCACAAAACTATGCTAAGAGATCAAGTTGTTATCAGCGATGACACATTCTGTTAGTCTAAAACTTATATTTCTGTTGTATCTCATTTAATTTGGTGATAAGTCTAGTACATGTTGTATTATACATGTGTATTCTCTATTCAATGAAATTATTCACTTCTGGTTGCCCTCATTTTTCTATCTTGGTATTAACTATTAAGAGCCACTTTACCTAACGCTATGGAAATCCAGGCACATTCGGCCACAATTCTCATCACTCTGCTCTGCTAAGTTGGACGGGAAATTATCACTAGTTCTTCCACTATTGAGAGTCCATCTCAAATGAGTCTAGAAAGAAATCAAATCCAGACTATCAAGTTTAGGTTGCTAATGATCAACTACTAATTGGTTTGCTGCACTGTCAAATGACCAGAAATCTCTGGCAGTAGTAATGGTGCAAACCTTCAAATCGTTGTGTCCGGTTCTACAAATCTTAACACTAATCACAGGCCACTTAATTTGAAAGATCCTCAAATCACTAAGAAGTTATTATCGCCCAATTAGCAGCTAATTACGATACCTATGTTGAAATTCATGATACCTAAAGCTTTGTGAAGGATAAAGGGGCAGAGAGAACTCTATTGGAAGGGAGAATTAAAGATGGACTCTATCAATTGTCTAGTGTCTCAGGTTCTGAAAATAAAAAACATACTGCGTTTATTTCTGTCAAAGGAAATTGGCATAGGAAGCTAAGCTACTACAGCAACAAGGCTCCTGCAAATGATGAACCTAAATAACGTAAAGCTTGTCAATTCAAAAAATCAGATTGCTTGCCTTTTAATGGATCAAGTCCAGTGAGAAAAATATATATGATAGAAATGTAATTAAGCTTTAGTCGTCTGCATAAATATCCCAGATCAAGTGTAAAACAGACTTGTCAAACCAAACCAACCACCTCATTCAAAACTTAAAAGATACACAATTTCTGATGGATATCATACAAAACATAACTATATGGAGATAAAATCTGAAACTATAGCTTACAGATTAAGTAGATAGTAACTCAAAACATTTCCAGGTGCTTTACAAGGCACACAAAAATTCTTAAAAAAACTGAAATTTCCTTAAACCACAAAAAACAAAGACACTCTAAAAAATAACATAGAATAAAGTGAACAAAAAGAACTTGCATTTGTATGTGAGTTTTTCAGTGGTGCTTGTCACTTCGTCTACGAACAAATAAAAAAAACACCTTGTATCCTAACTTGAGTTTTGAAGGCCAAAATTTCATCTTCTTCCAGCAATCCTCAACAAAGGAGAAATTATCCCTTGTATCTCTTGCAACGACTGTTGAACCCGAATCTCCGCCTCGACAGTGCTCTTGAGATTTCTTATATGCTTCCTGAGGACTTCAGAAATCCTTATATCATCAACCCTCATTTCAACAACCTTATTAGCCAATCCCATCAATAACCCAGAATACTTTGGAACAGTACAATACTTATGCAAGAAAGCCAAAAGCAATTCCAGCTTCTCCGAATCCAAGTTAGAAACACACCTCAACAATTTTTTCCTAGACACCAATTCCTCCATCACAGCCACCACATGGCCGGGATTCTTACTTTCCAACACAGACACAAGAGCATCGCCATGCCTAAACTTATTCAAAAGCCTATCATGCTTAGCCAACTTCACTTTCTTTGGCTTCATAACCAAGTAATCACCCTCAGATGGTTTCTCTCCTTGCCCTCTTTGAAAATACCTAAAGTTAGTAGGTCTCAAAACCTTCCTCTCAGTACGCTCCACTGGCCTAATTCTCCAAAACGAACTAGCCTCACTCTTCACAATTTCCTTCTCATTCTCCTTCATCTTCCTCTTTCCAGCATATATTATTCCATTGGAAGTTCCAATCACCCTTGTAGAACAATCCGGTGAATAACCAACCGATAAAAGTGGTGCAGGGAACCTCAATGAATGAGTAACCTTCATAGCAGCATAATCAAACACCTTACAGTAACCATCCAAACCCACACTCAAAATCCTATATTGATTCGATTCATCACCAGAATCCTTCCCAATTCGACCAACACAAATTGAAGTCACCGTCTTGTTGTGATTCTCCATTGAATACACAAGTCTCCCACCGCCAATTAAGTCCCAAAGCTTAACGGAATTTTTACCTGCCGTCGCGAACATTCCACCAGAAGGCAAGAAAATCACATCCTCCACAGGGCTACCGTGGTTAACCTCCATCGCAGGTTTCGAATCCCTAACCCTAACATCCCAAAGCTTAACGATATGATCATAGGAACCGGTAAGAAAGGTATCGGAATTAACCGGAGAGGAATCACCGCATCTGACGTAATCCTTGTGGCCGCGAAACTCGAGAATCTGAGTCTCCCCGGCGACATCCCAATACTTAACGAGTGCATCGTCGCCGGCGGAAATGAGGTGAAGCTTGTCGTGGTGAGGGAAATGAACGAATCGAACGGGACGAGTGTGGGATCGAAGACGACGGATAGGAGTACGGGTGTTGACGTCGAAGATTTGAACGAGACCGGAGAGGTCGGAGGCGGCGATGAGGCGGGCGTCGTTACGGAATGAAACAGAAGAGACGGAATCCTTGAAGGAGGAGATGGTGGCGGTAGGGGAGAGTGTTTGGGAACTGAAGATAGTGACGGAGGTAGAGTTGGCGGCGGCGAAAGAGTGAGGTGAGATTGGGGAAAAGGAGATAGAAGGGACTGAGTAAAGTTTAGGGATTTGTTGAGTGTTGAAGGAAGACCAAAAAAAGGATTCGGAAGATTGTTGAGGAGTTCTTGATTTGGTTTTGAGCTTTGGTTTAACTGGGAAAGACTCCATTGCACTCTCTTCCTTTGCAGGTGGCAAGGGTTTAGGGTTTAATGACTTGGGAGTTCAAAAGGGTCACCACCCTTCCCTCCTCATTCTAATATAAATATAAATAAATTACTGCTATTTTCTTATATATTATTATCTCTATTACATTATTACAATATAAACATATATTAATTATTAGATAAAATACATTTTACACTCTTTTAAATTTTACGAAAGTATAGTTTAATCATTTAAATTTTTTGCACTATTTTAGACAGAGATAGTTGTTATAGGCCTTATGTCACAATTTTAAATAATTTTTTAATGAAAAAAAATATTTTTAAATTAATATTTTATTAAAAAATTAGAATTTTATAAAACTCTAAAATTTTCGTCTTCTTCCCTTCATTCTAGGCATGGCAACGGGGCGGGGGCGGAGGCGGATTTTGCCTCCTCCACCCGCGCACCCGACTAATCGGAAAAAACCCACACCCGCACCCGCCCCCGTTTCATAGCGGGTGTAGAATTTAGGCACTCATCTCCGCCCGCAACGGAGTTCGGGTTTTTCCGTCTGCACCCGCACCCATTCATACATATATAAAATTATAAATTTAAAAATCATATCTATTATAACTAATATAATAAAGTAATTGTTATTATACAATTATAAAATAAAAAAATATTTTCTATAGAGATAACATTATAATTTTTAATATTTAAAAAAATATTAAGTATATTCAATGTGTATATGTATATAAATTTAAAAATTACATTAATATTACTTGTGGGGCGGGTTTGGGTGCGGGTGCGGGGTGGATATCATTCACCCCGCACCCGTCCCTACACCCGAATTTTAATTTCAGGGAAAATTCGCACCCACACTCGCACCCAATCAAAGCGGATTTTCCCCACCCAAATCAAGCGGGTTTGGGTGGGTACCAGCGGGTGCGGGTTATGTTGTCATCCCTATTTCATTCCTCCTCGTCGTCTTTCCATTCTTTATCCCATAAATTTAATAAAAGAAATATTATGTGGAGGCACATAATACAATACTCAAAACTTTAATATTTTTTTCTCTTTTGTTCTTCTATGATTTTGGGGTTTGTTTTACTTGGGTTTTTGTTGAATTTCAAGTTTTGAGTGTTGTTTTGCAGCTAATTATAATAATAATTGATTATTTCTAAGTCTTTCATTCTCCTTTTCATTCTCATTCTCATTTATTTACGTCTCTACGAGAAAATAGTGGACCTAAATCATTTCAAGAAAATTCATATTTGCCACATAACTGAACGAATAGGAAACCAAACGGTTGGAAACGTATTTTCTACATTATATATTTTGAGATCCAAATAATCACTGATTACACATCTCTTTCTCAAACCTACGGTGCAAAATCGGTATCATTGAACCATCATCTAGAGAGAAAAAAAAAAATCAATTTTGGCATAAAACAAAATACCCAAAAGTTCAATACTTTTTCCTTTTCTGTTCTTCTTCGATTTCGAAGTTTTTATTGTACGATTTGAATTTTCTTGTATTTGAAGTTTAGGTTTTCAGCAGAAGAGTGGAAAGATGATGAAGAAAATGAGAATTTTTTAAGTTTTTTCAAAATTTTATTTTTTAATAAAAATTAATTTAAAAATATTATTTTATCACTAAAAAAAACAAGGCTTAAATGCAGTTTTCGTCCCTCTATTTTAACTGATTCGCAATTTTGGTCCCTCTATTTCTAATTTTGCAATTTTGGTCCCCCTATTTTAACTGATGCGTAATTTTGGTCCCTCTATTTCTAATTTGGCAATTTTGGTCCCCCTATTTTAACTGATTCTTAATTTTGGTCCCTCTATTTTTAATTTCTCAATTTTAGTCCCTCTATTTCTTAAAATTGAGACATTTTGTAAATCTAATGGATCACAAATTTTTTTTTAATAAAATTTAATGGATTACATTTAAAAAAATATATAACATTAAAAAAACATTAGATATTTATTTAAAAAATATTTTTTATTATAAAAAAATACTTAAAAATAGTTTTTAATTATTTAAAAACTAATTAAATCAAAAAATGGTTTATTTATTATTTTTTAAAAACTGATTTCTAAATTTATTATTTTAAAAACTGTTTTTAAGAAATTTTTTAATTATTATTGTTATTAATTCAAATATGTTTTTAAAATAATGATTAATAATTAATAAATTATGATTTTTTTAAAATAATGATAAAAAATTAAGTTCTAT
>JBBPBQ010020324.1:8154780-8183530 GCA_037974755.1 Cicer yamashitae
ATAATTTTTAATTATTATTTTTATCAATTCAATTATAATTTTACTGAAAAATAAGATATTTTATAAAGAAAGAAACATATTTTTTAAATAAAAAATAGAACTTAAATTTTTTTCATTATTTTAAAAAAATCATAATTTATTAATTATTAATCATTATTTTAAAAACATATTTGAATTAATAACAATAATAATTAAAAATTCTTTTAAAAACAGTTTTTAAAATAATTAATTTTGAAATCAGTTTTTAAAAAATAATAAATAAACCATTTTTAGATTTAATTAGTTTTAAAATAATTAAAAACTATTTTTTATAATAAAAAATATTTTTTAAATAAATATCTAATGTTTTTTTAATGTTATATATTTTTTTAAATGTAATCTATTAAATTTTATTAAAAAAAAATTGTGATCCATTAGATTTACAAAATGTCTCAATTTTAAGAAATAGAGGGACCAAAATTGAGAAATTAAAAATAGAGGGACCAAAATTAAGAATTAGTTAAAATAGGGGGACCAAAATTGCCAAATTAGAAATAGAGGGACCAAAATTACGCATTAGTTAAAATAGGGGGACCAAAATTGCGAAATTAGAAATAGGGAGACCAAAATTACGAATCAGTTAAAATAGGAGGACTAAAACTGCATTTAAGCCAAAAAACTATTTAAAATTAGCAGATCTACTTGTAACGACCATATATAAATTTTTTAGTTGAATGCGTAAAAAAGGGCAATGATGCACACTTTTTATTACTTAAATAACTTAATTGTTACAAAAAATAAATTAAAGAATCAAGCCCAAACTTTCATGAAACTTGGGATATATTTTGCCTATTATTACAATATGAACATATATTAATTATAGTATATAGTATTAATTTAATTTATGAACTTTGGTATTTTTTTTAAAAAAAATTACGGTGTTGGAGAGTTGGCAAAATAATTTGGGTTTGATTCTTAGAGTCGTTCAGTTGAGTGGTAGTCATTGACTCATGATAAAAAAAACTACATGTCTTACTGCTAACTTGAGGTTTCGCTTAGGTCCTTTAAGTTTATTTTTACTCGATTTGCTCCTTTAAGTTACATTCGTTTGCACCATTAGTCTTTAAGATATATTAAATTATGCATGCAGTCCTTTAAGTTTGAAAAATTTCTCGAACTACTATCATGAAATGTTAAGATCTAATCAAAACGTCGTAAGAAATTAACTGTACAAGCTACTTTGCACGTGAAGAAAATTAAAGGCATTGATTATGTGGATAAACATTTATTATCTTGTTTTTACGGCTATACGTGAAGGATTAGTATAATGGATATATTGTTACATCATTTGATATAGTTTCAAATGACTAAAAAATTTAAATTGAACTAATTGTTGTCGAAATTGAGATAAATGACTAATGTGTAAACATAATGTATTTTAAATGATTAAATCGAGATAAAATAAACTTAAAATACCTGAGTGAAAATTGAATTAAACTTAAAAAATTATAGATGTATTTTTGCCTTTAATTTTTCTAAAAACTAAAATATATATTAAAATATAGACTAAACCCTCTAAAATTATTTTCCGAAACACCTCCTTAGGAATAAGGAGGTTAGGATAAAAAAATATATTAAATTATGAATATATTTAATATATTGATATGATTCAATTTATAAGTACTTTCAACGTAAAATAGATTTACCAAAATGTCTAACTAGATTTCACCATCTTGATATTCATGATATTATTCCATAAAATACGTATACAAAAATCTAAAGAGTGATATGTCATTTTTTTTTTAAAGTTATATGTGATTAGATATGTGTAAATCTATTTAAATTTGATAATTAACGCATAAAAATTATGTTTTAGAAATTGGCATAGGAAGTTTGGCCATCCTAACAGCAAGGTATTTGATCAAAATGCTAAGAGTTGCAACGATGAAGGCTCCTGCAAATGATGAACATGAATTTTGTGAAGCTTGTCAATTCAGAAAATCTCATAGCTTGTCGTATAAAAATTTCGTCCTCACGTGCCAAGGGAGCTTTGAATCTAGTAGTCTGAATCTGAAGTATGAGGTCCAGCACCACCAAATTCTGCTACTGGTTTCAAGTATCATGTTCATTTTTATTTTATTTTTTTTTATGAATAGTAGACATGCATGGAATTATCCTCTAAGGCAAACAATAAAAAAGCTAGGCTAAACGGTAATAATTCAAAAATAAAAACAACTTTTATTATAGTTAAATTTTGGTTATTATAAAATTATAATAAGGAAAAATTATATTGACATTTCATGAGTTCTTTTTAAATGACACTTACACATTTCTAGTTTTGAAAAAACACTTACCTCCTTCCATATGTATACTCACTATAAAAACCACGTCAACAATTTTTTTTTCCACACTTACATTAGTTCTTGTTAATTACTATATCACACAATTAGAGATTTCCCTTTAAGTTGTAGAAGTATGATCATATATCTAGTATTTATAATTTTGAAAGGCATAATTATGTTCTTAATGGCACATTCAGAGTGTGTATTCTAGTTTCTTTTTTATAAATGACATATAGAGTTGCAAGTGCGACATAATTTTTTTAGTTAGTACAAGAGAGGTAAATGCATTTTGGAGAGAAAGTGTAAGTGTCATTTAAGAGAACCGGAAAATGCAATTTAAATTAAAGGTTTACATAAACAAGTTAAAATCCTTAAAGACTAATTTTGTTTTCAAAAAAATGTATGTTTAACAAATAATCCAATATAAGAGAGTCTAAGAATGTGTCTATTTGGATGCCTCTACTTCCACACCTAATGTTTCCTCTAATCATTCCTCCATCTTGTGTCAGTCCTCAATCTTCTCCTCCTCTGTTACCTCTAGTTTCACAGCTTATGAAGAGAAATGTAGTTAGCTCACCCAGCTATATCCAAGATCAAGTGGTCAATCTATTGAAAGCAATACCCTTTTATCTTTCTATGAAGCAGGAATACTACATTTGAAACCTAGGAATTACTACTGTCATCTCATCATCATGAAACGATCCAAATGTTGCAAAAATTTATTTGAAGGGAAAAATTATACATTTCTTTTATGATACAATGTACATACTAATCAACAGTATCCCCTCACTAAAAGTCATCCCTATATGGAGGGGTACAAGATGCCAACACCTCTTCTACTTTATCCATGTCCCATTCCCTTATAAACCACAAAATATTCACCCATTTGCTAATAGGCTTAAAGAAAACCAACCACTCAGGCCTCTTGCAAACTAATTGACAATTTGATTATCTGCAACTATAAAAAAATCCAGTACAAAATATGTATTCTGCAACAATCACAGATATTAGAACAACATTTGGTGGGGGCTTGATGAGAAATACCCCGAGGGTTGTATTTCATCATGTCATATATACGCTAGGGAGCCACGATCAAGGTCAGGCTGTGGTCGACCTCGAGTAGGAGTTGGTGGCCTCTGAATATTAAGCTCCTATAATAAGAGCAAACAAAATATAAGCTCCTATACATTTCGCCACTCAGCAAATGCATTTGTTCCAGTTATTGTTAAACCCAGTACAGAAAGAAAAAAAAGCTTACCTGCATCCATGTCTCGTCCATGACCCGCTCAGGAGACGACTCTGGTGACTGAAGGGGAGGTGGTATGGGATGAATTAATTTTGGAACCACAACCAAACCCCTGCCAACCACCAGTATAGCTCCAGCATTGTTTGCAGTTCCTAAATAACACACCCAAAATAAGATTGAAATGCTGCCACATGCCAAAGAGAATAATTATGAGAAATCATGCTTACCACAATAATTAGTTGCAGAAAAAAGTGTGATTAGTTGTCCCTGGGCAAATCGCTCAAAACCATCCATGACACACTCATGGGCTCTTATGATGAGCTGTAATTTATTTTTCTTACAGAACTCTGTAACACGGTCAGGCTGCATAAAATAAGAAAATTAATAGGTCAAATTTGCATCTAAATGCATGAACTTTAAGGCATGTGTGGCTATTGAGTAATAATCCATTCTACAAAGACAAAACATATGAACTTTGAATTGTATTTAGAAACAACTATTGATATTTTGCATGTTAAATTGTGTCTTAATTGTACTTCTAAACTTCTATGCTGTAACCCTTTTTGATCTTGTAGAGGCCACCAAAAAATTTAAATAGATTTTTTTGGTTTTGGGATTATTTAAAGAAGAATTTTAATTTATATCATGACAGAAAACCATGAGTAGGTATGAAGAGGAGGACGAGAAGGATTAGTAAAACTTTTCAAATAACTAAAAGCATAAATGAAATTCCGAAAATAATCAACAAAACAGAAAGCTAGACAGCCTTCTTAATTAACTCAGACCTTTGGGAAAAACAAATGAAATTAATATTTCCCACAGGGAATCAATTATGTCCGAATATTGTGGTCAGATTTCTTTCCGCAGGAGAAACAGGTTTTACTTTTATTATGTCCGAATGTTCTTCCAACACTGAATTATACGATAAAATCATCAGCCGGGACCTTAACTTTCTTGCAATAGTCTATAATCTAAGCTGTGAGCACTAAAGTACATTTTCATTTATCATAATATATGGGAAGCAGGATTAGAAGATTGACTAATACCATGAAAGACTCGATTTTACAGTGAAAGATATCATACTTACCCCAAAAGTGACGAGCCCGGGCCCTCTAGCATTTGGTCTCAAGCCCTCTACACTATCATTTTCTGTGGGATCAGACCTTCAAATGTATAGATATACTATAAGCCAAAAGGGATGCAAACATAACAAAGCCAAAATGAAAAAAGAAGAAAGGAGGATACCATAACAGGTCCATTAAAATAATAGATCCTGCATCCATTGTTATGGGCCTTTCAATCTTCTCTATCTGTTCTACTGAATGGATAGATCTTCCAATGCCACCATGCATACAGATAATTTTCTTTTCAATAAGAGCAGCTAGTGGAAGATGGTTAAAAAGTTGATTGAATCTTGTCCACGCCCATATTCCATCATTTTCCCCCTACAAGCACATAGTTAGTTGCAAAGTTGAACTTAAAAACTGAATCAATACAAGTATGTTTCTGTCTGTACCATTCGTTCAATGCACTCTATGCGAAAACCAAACAGTGCATTTATGTCAGCAGCTTCATGGTTTCCACGTATCAAGTGAACATTGTCAGGATATTCAATCTGCACAATCACAAGAACACAAAGGTCGATTATAAAGACAGTGAAGGCCAAATACAATAATACCTGACAACTTGTTATAGTTAAAAGTAGCCTGCCTTAAGAGCAAGTAGCAAAGTAATGGTTTCCAGGCTGTGCTGTCCTCGATCAACATAATCTCCTAAAAACAGGTAGTCAATATACCTGAAACATCAAATAATTTAGCTAATTACAAAATGACCATGTTAAGTAGCACAGCAGGAGCATTGTGCCTTCAACAAATTCACTCTTAAACATTAACTAGAAGAAATGTGTTATTTACACAGCATACTGAATCATACCAAGGCTGTGTTTGGATTGGCTTATTAACAGCTTATTTGAACTTATCTAATGACATAAGCACGTGTTAAAGTGCAGCTTATGACAATAGTAGGTTGTGACATGTCCAAAAGTTGTTTTAATTTTATTTCAATACGCTCTTGAAGATAGCTTATAAGATAACAATTTAACCACATTTTCTCTTTTGATTATAAAAATAGATTATACATAAGTGCTTATTCAATCAACAGTTAAATAAGTTGTTTGTCCAAATGCACTTCAAGTGACGAATTAAACAATTGTGTTAAGAAACACATTGCACATATTAACTTCACAACATCATCCTGCATTTTTTACTTCAAATCATAACAAATTGCGAGAAAACATCTAGACACAGTTTTGGAATGGAAATATTTCTCCACATGGTGTAGAGTTCAAATGCAACAACCATTCAGAAGAAGTGCAAATTGAAATCTAATCTACATCTCAAAGCCAAGGAATATTTTTAGAACCAATCAAATAGTGTTTAATTGTATCCAAAGGATGAAGCCACATTATTAAGTGCACAACAACATCCGTCATGGCCTCAAGTGTATCCAATATCCGTTGACGCCTCAAGTGTATCAAAATTCTAAACTAAAAACTTCTTGTAGTATCTAACATGTACCAACAAATACTCTTAAAAAGAATCTGGTGATTTGCTTGCCAAGGAATTGTTAATTGAAAAAAAGTTGGAAGGTGGACATTTTACAATATGCTAGTCTAAGACTAGAATGTTGGAACTCAACTCTAATGGCTGCAAAGGAATAAAAATCCATGATTATATAGTATGACAGAAATAGAGAAGAACTGATTAATATTATTAGCATCAGCTATTTCGGCACAAGGAATGTTAATCTACCCATGTATAAATGTAACAAACTTACGTGATGTCTCCTGCTGTTGAAGGAAATCCATATTCATCAAATAGCCGCATCAAATCACCAAACTGACCATGAAGATCACCAAATACTTTGACAGGAGCTTTCAGTTGAAGAACAGTTGGTTCATGCATAAATATTTGCTCAGCAGCATAGCAAAGCTCACCCACTTCATAAGGATCCAAGAAGAACCGCCTATTTGCAGGTGCTTTCCAGTTGCGAGGTTTGAGCAAATTTGAAATTATCTGGCAAGAAGACAGTGACAATAAGTGATTATCTAATGTACCGATATGATAATTTAATGGGTACACATGTTAAGCTCCAACAATATAAAGGAAGAAGAATGTGCATCAGATAATGCTTGCCTTTTTATGTAAACCCTGAGGGGATTTCTGCCTGGTGAACTTTTTTGTAGTATATGGAAAATCATTATTTATGGGATTCATGCGCCTGCTTTCATTTTCAAATTGATCCAGTGACAATTGTCTGACCATTCCACCTAGGTTACCAACAGCCTCTTTAGCAACTACAACCTGTAATTAAATGTATATTAATTTGAATCCCTGAGAGAAATTTTATCAGTTATAAGCAAGGACTCCAAACACATACAGCTCTAGGGTGAAGGCGAACATCTCCCTCAGTGTCACTTCCATCTGAAACTGTGTCTGCAGCATGTGAGTTGTAATCTGACACAGATGTTTCATCAGTAGGACTACTTGATATAGCTTGCACAGATTGCCAGACAGCACTAGCTGCCTCAGCTTCAGCAGCTGATGCCTCCCTCAGTTTTTCCAGGGAATGTTTGTCCAAGCTGGTAAAAACACCGCATATCAAGTTGTCATAAAATTTATAAAAAAATAAAATAAAAAATAAATAAAAAATAAAAAAAAGTGGTGAGCTTCTAAAGAAAGAAGCAACAAATGACGTACCCAGAGCCACCAGATGACGGAATTTCTGGTCCACCATCCATACTCGGTGTATTAACATTATAATTTAAGTTAGGCATGTTATGTTTAGGACTTGAAGCTCTCTCACTACTGTCGAACTGCAATGGTGAATTTTCAGCCACTAAGAAATCACCCAGTAGTATATCTGCACAAGATAACACAGTTTCATTATAATTGGTAAACAAAGACAACAAATTAGAAATATCAATGAACACCAGTTTAAGAGCAATGAAAATATAAAATTATCAAGACACGTCCAGTAAAAAAAAAATTAGAGAATTTAAAAACCTATTAATTCCTTCAATAGGCATTCTAGTTCCTGCTAGCTAACAGTTAGAATAAAACACATTCTTCTAAGTGCATCATATCAATAGTTCTCCACTACCACCAACTTTTCTGGTAACTTGTTTTGCCATTGTTCTCGTGACCTAAATCCATTATCTGTGGTGCATCTCCTCAACAGCTGTCTCCCACTTTTTTTACTCACCTTCCATATCATGTCCATTCCAGGAAACAAGCATATTGGACTTTCATCCCATTGACACTACACTCCAATGGATCTAAATGTCAAACTCCTACTAGGTTAGGGGGAGCCACTAAAAAAATCCTGACCGATTCAAATGTCTTGCTACAAACTCTACGATCTTACAATAACCAAAATTGACTTTTTTCGCTGTAACTGTGGTAAGCTAGTTCCTATAAGCTCGGTGTGGTAGTTATTTAGAATGCGGTGGTTCACATTCTTAGGTATATCAAGAATACACTCGGGAAAGGGTTATTTTATCAGAACAAAGGCAGTGCTGAAATTGCTTGTCATGATCACCGTCAGATAGATGATCAACTTTAAGATATCCTATCTTCATTGGAGGAAACTCAATCTCATGGAGAAGCAAGAAGCAAATCATCGTTGCTGGTCTAATGCAAAGGGGCAGAGTATCATGCAATGGCAGCAACATGGTAATTTATGCGGCTAAAAAAAGCTTGGTGCATCTAGCACATATGCTCCAACTTGAGGAGGGGTGTTAGAATAGAACACATTCTTCACTTGTGCATATTGTATCTACATTTCACAAGTGCATTATGCATAGGAAACAGTGTATGTAATCAGTGTATACGTACTATGTTCATGCATTAATAAACATCAGTGTGTTCAACACGCACAATTTCTAAAACCCTAATTGCATCATCACACTATGCATAAGTGAGAATCAACCAACTTAAGGCATTACAATGCATGCCAAAAAAAGGTTATTAATGTATTACAATAGAGAGAGAGAGAAAAAAAATACAGCATAACACCACTTTTAGGAAAATGTCAGATTGTCAAAGAAAGCCAACAAAGGCTTGGATGAGCAAATATTGTTACACTGTTACATTTTCAAAAGGGAACCAAATAAATCTTCAGCGTGACATGTGATAACCTATTTAGTGACGACTCAGCATGAGAGATATAATAGGCAAACAATTTTTCTTGCTATGATGTGGAAATCAAATAGCTGTATGATTGGACATGGATAAGAAAATGAACTAGACACATCTGCCTCATTTTAAGTAAAACAAAGGACATAATTTGACATGTGGATCCTGCTTATTATGGCCAGGAGGGTACACAGAACTAGAGCCCCATGCAGCTGCCAATAACCCAATTGATGCCATTGGATATAATAAAAAGTACAAAATTGGTACATTTGATAAGACAGACTGACTGACGGCATTTATCTCACAATTCATAAAAAAAAGTCACTATTCCTGTCAACTTAGCTGCCTTTCTAATATGTTGCATTTGATTTTTCACATCAAAATAAACCCTTATTATTTCTACAATTACAACTTCATCGCTCATAATGCAGGTACTTACCTCCTCTAAGACCACCATAGATATAGACTTGAACACCAACAGCTGCTGCTGCATGGCGACAACGACGCATAAGCTCTAAAGAAGAGTCATAATCATGACCTTTGTTTGGTCGTGAGGAGGACACAATGCCGTTTCTATCCAACCAGACCCCGGCAGCAGTGTCCAATACTGTCAAAACAAGAAATAATCAAATATATAATAGTCACACACACGCAGAGGAATGGATAAGACGGCATGGCAAGAAACACATACAATAAAAAATTTGGTAATAGAATAGAAACACAAGTTACCTGCAACGGATGCTTCCCCTTCCACAGCGCGTCCACCCCTAAGAACTCCTCCTGTAACATGTAATCGTGCACCAACAAAAACCTGATAGAATGAATGCCATATTCAATCAAAAAATAATCTTCGAAGGTATTAGAAATAGCTAGAACTAGAAGACATCTCATAATATCATGATTGTAGCTTAAAAAAGAAGTATCTAAGATGATCTCTTTAGTATAGTTTCTATAGTACTTATGTTTCATGATTTGTTTCCTTACTTAATTAGGAATGTGAATCATCTATTAGCATGAATTAAGTTTGTGCCTAATCTTTTGTATCACGCCTTTCAATTCAATGGATATAATTCTAGTCTTGAATATTCTCTCTTTTCCCCCTCTACCGAAATCCCTATAATTTCAACAAAAATGAATGAGTAAATTAGTCAAGATCAATTCTCATCATTATAAAAGTAAAACTCTCACACCAATTTCCAACAACTAGAAGATATCCAGAACTTGTTGAGGGAAATAGCATATAAGAAACATAGAAATCCATTTAAATACTTTTAGAATTTCACACAGCTAAATTGAACAATCAACTGCTTAAGAGAGAAACAGTATACGAAATAGTGTAGGAGCAATAGAGACATGGTAATATTTTTTACCACAGTATTTCTTTCCAAAATCCAAATTTATGTCGGCCCTTACAATCTCTCTACTCTCTCATTTAATGTTTATAACCACAATTAGCCTGCTAGATGAAAGTGGGATAAATGCCTTAAAACTATTATTTTGGATGGTTGCATCAATGTTGTCAAACTTGAGAGTCAATTCTTTACGACTATATCCAACTTCTAAAATACTATAAATTGCATGATATTACCATAATTGTAATGATTGTTCAACTTTCCAATTCCATAAGTGTGATGGTAAAAGTCTTATTCATACATGAATAACCAAAGCATAAGTTCTTAAGACAAAAACATTTCAAGCGACAGGCAGATACCTATAAATATTCAAAAAATTACACACAATCAAAAATATTGGATGGAAGAGGGTAGGGGTAGGGAGAGCATCTAGTGCGGCAACGCAAGGATAAGTCTGTGCAGTGCAGAGGTGCTTCAGAAGTGAACTGGAATACTGGATAGCCAGACAATTGGTGTTTGGCAGAGGTCGCCGAACAATTACCAGAAATGAGTGAACAACAGAGTGGGTCTTCAATGGTAGGAAGGGAACCAATATTGTCAAGATTGAGATCCTACCTAGGATCTCAGAAGGAAGATTGCAAGATTATAAAATACAGGAACATAAAGTAAGATCCTACCAAAATGAAAAAATTATGCTAATATATATTAAATTAACCCTTCTCATTTAAAAATATTTGACTTAAAACAACAAGAAAATTATTGATTTCATAAAAAGTTATTTTAATTTTTTTTATTATGGCTAAGGAATATTTGAAATTAAATCACCATTCTTTACTTAATCTATTATTGGGCCTCCATGGATCGCACTCAGCCCAAACCAATTTTAAACAAAATAGTAAAAGGATAATTCGAAGAAAAAACTACGAACGGGCCCTTTCAGTTTCAGAACTAGGGCTCGCCGACAGCATGATACGATTGAGACCGATGATAAAAACAAGAGAGAGAAAGAAGAATGGAGACAGTGTGACAGCGATATAGATCTGCTGTAGCCGTACAATGTATGTGGAGTGATACCAATCTGACCGCACTGCAGAGGGCAATTGGAGAAGGAAAGAGCACAAAGATATGGATGCTTCGCTGCAGCAGCCTTGCAGCATTTATGGGGGATTGGATTTCACAACCTTACCCAGAACGGGCCTTTTTGGGGGTTGCAATAGATCTCACAATCTCGTGTATCTAAAATGTGATTTTGCATACGATCCAACTTCATATGGCAGGGAAGCATCGAGAGGTTACAAGAATGAGAAGACTTACGGTGAAAGTTGAAAAGCTGCCATATCGTGTGTTTTTGGGCCTGAATTTTCCTTTTTATTGAACTGCTGACTCAAGCAAAAAGTCACGATTTTGAGTGAGTCTGAACGAGTCCATACAAGTTCAGCGGAGTTCGCTCAAAGACAAGTTTGTATGCTATTCAGCTCAATTTTTGTACCTAGAAATGAAAACCTGAACGAGTTTGCCGCATGGTTTGTGTCCGAAAGATAGCTTTAAGTGGGTTATTATCTTAATAAAAGTGAGACCCCACAGTGAAACTTAATGTTTTTAACCATTAGGTGGAAATAAAATCAACTCTTACAATTGGCATCTGTGATTTTATTTACAAAAGTTAGAGAAGTTTAATCTTGACATCTATGTCATGCATGAATGAGTACTCAAAAATAAAGAATCAAATCACATCACTTTTTTAAGTAATAATTAAAAGAGAGATGAAGAATCCTAGGGATGAAAAAAATCATATAAGAAATTTACTGTTGAAATCTCCCACTTACAGATGCATGTTGATACCTAGGTGAAGGGGAAACTCCAGGTGCAAGGGTCCATTCCCACTGGCCATTCCTATGCATGAGCAGTCCATAGGCGTCTGCTAGTGGCTGCAGAATATAAATACAACAGTTGCAGTTACATTTAAGCAAATAGACCTCAAACACAAGATTCATAACAATATGACATCACAAAGTATTCTTTTCTGCTTCGATAAAATTACTCATTACTCAGCACACTACAATTTAATTACACAAGTCGGGTGTTATGATCCCAAGCATGAAAGAATATCAAGTCGTGTTTTCTAAAAGCAACAGAATACAATTATCTAATGGAAAGAGTATGATAAGACATACAGCTCCAGAAGAGTCTCTTCCACCACAGAGTAAAAACATTCCATCTGAGCGGGCACTAGCAGTTGCATACCTATAAATTGAGGTAGAATAATGTAAAATTGTAATATACTTATATAATTGAAAACTGAAGACCGTTAAGGATTCACTTGCCAAAAGGTTAGAGAGACTTACATTCTAGCAGAAGGCCTATCACCATCTGGGTTCAGCTTCTGCCACGCATAAGGCTTTTGAGCCGTATCCAAAGTCCAGGCATCAGATACAACTCGTTTCCCTATCACATGGTTAAAAAAACAAAACTATTTGTCATATCTCACAAGACAAACAACTTAATGTTTCTTCACAATAGTATACTAAGACACGCATTTTATAACCATACAGACAACACACATATGTAGCATATGACTATACAAAGAAAACAACTTAGAGAAAGTCCACTACCAATTTAATAGTATTTATTTAAAAATATATATAAATTGTATTAATATGAGATGGCGGTATTATGTAATAGCACTGAAGTAAAAAAAGTCATACTACAACAACCAAATTGTTAAAGGAATGTGTTATGACAATTCTATAGTTTTCCCCCAACTTTTAATCTATTGAAGTATGACAAACTGGATCAAAAGGAAATTGTATTTGTGGCTATCAGAAGTCAAGTTTATCATTCATGTATCAGTTAACCATTTTGCCTACTCATTAATAATTATTCCATAAGAGGGAGCGAGCCTTGGCTCAATGGTAAGTTTGCTGCCTTACGACCTAGAGGTCACGGGTTCAAATCTTGAAACAGCCTCTCGCTTGGCAGGGGTAAGAATGCATATGTATACTCTCCTGAAACCCCCGCCTCGCCGGAGCCCCGTGAAGTGGGTCGTCATTAATTATTGTTCCATCTAGAAAGTATGCCATATATATCTTGTCTTTGGTCTTTACAACGACTTGTGGCGTGTTCGTATAAGCAATTTGAGAATGGGCATTGGGCAGAAATGTCTTGAACCATACGCTTGGAATTTAACAATTCATTGCGTGCAGTTAATCATATGTTTGGGGTGTCTATTACGAAACCTAACATGCATTTAATCATCCAACGCGGTTTCATGAATAAAAATGCAGAAAAAGACAACTAGGTCCAGAATTCATCTCACCATCATTTCCGCTGACGGTAACAAGATATCTCTGAGCAACCAAGTCCATTACATGCCCATAGCGAGGCCCCGGTCCTTGCCCTTGTACAACGACTCTACAATTAAATTAATTGTAATATTGACTAATGCCACAGTTTGTTAAAAATTCTATAGTAAGAAAAAGAAAGCTAGTTCCATAACAACCAAACTCACCTGTGCCATTTGTATTTATCGTTGGTCAAGTCAAGCACATAGAGATCATCGGTTGAATGACCGGCAGGACCTATCCCACCCTAGCCAAGCAGAACCAATTAAACAGATATGTCAAGTCTCAACACCTTATCAAAAAAAAAATACCAGCAAGGCCAAACAAGTAATAAAAAATCTCAATAAAATGTATCTCATAATAATCACCTGAAAAACAACCATGGTGCCAACCGTGGCTGCAGCGTGAGCAGCCCGAGGAGAGGGTGGGTCTCCGGCAGGCTTAATCCTGAACATCACAACAACAAAAAACAGTTACTTGAGTAGCAATTCAATTCAATTCAATTCAATTCAATTCAATTCAATCAATCTAGTTTTCACAAAAAGCAATGAAGCATATATGAACTGAATTTGAAAGATTCAAAAATTAAAAATTTCAGAGTCAACCAACCTAGTCCATTTTTTTGTTTGAAGATCATAAGAATGAACGGAATTCGTAACTCCAGCTAATCCTACAAAGTTAACAAAACATATGAATCAATTTTCAAACAACAACTAAAAAAAAACACGCAAAGAAAAAGAGAGAGAGAGAGATAGTAGATTAATACGAATGCCGGGAGCTGAAGAAGATCCTCCTTCAATGGCAGTAGCGCCGCCGAATAGAATCAAACGCGGACCATGCGACTTAGTGGCAGCTACGGCGGTTAGAGTATGTCCACAGCGAGGACCAGGAGCGTCTTCATCGGTATCCCAAAAACTTTCAATAGCTCTATAAGTTGGAGCAGGGTGCAGCCACGGCTTGGAACCCATCGATAATTGAAGTGAAAGAATGAACCCTAAAGGAAGAGGTTTCAGCAATGGTGGTGGGCCCGGAATAGCTCCGGACCCGTTATATTGTATTGTATAATATAATATAACTGTAACGGCTTTTCTTTTTTGGTTTAAAATACGATGATAAAGATAGATCAGAAGTAGATGATTATTTAGATGTTAAATTATTTAGAATTGGAAGGGAGTAAGGAGTAAGGAGTAAGGAGTAAGGAGTAAGCAGTAAAGAGAAGAGGTTTTTTTATTGGTGTTGTAATTTGATTGATGAGGATGGAACAAGAGTTGAAAGTAACAGAGAAAGCACTGAGATCAATCTAATTTATTTGTGTAATTGAACAAGTGGAAGTGGGAAGGGAAAAAGAGGGGAGGGAGGGAGGGAGGGACCCTAGTTTTGCTTTGTTTAGCCACCACATTTAAGATGGCCCGCGCTAGTCAAACCGCGGTTACAGGTTGTCATTACAAAAATATGGCTAATGGCTAAATGGCTGGTGGCTACTCAAACCAATGTCAAAGACTTCAAAAAGGATTACGTAACTAAATAAAATCTCGTCTACTTTTGGGTTTTATTAGATAATTAAAAATATCATCGACATAGTATTAGTTACAAGTTTATTGTTGTGTTTGATGTTGGTTATATAATTAGAATAATTAATTTCTAATTAACTCTTAACTAAATTAACTAATTTATAAATAATTACATATGTCTAATAGTGTAATTAAATAAGTGCACAAAAATTTGAAGTATTGAAATATTTCTATTTTTTTTTCAATCCAAAATAATTTTATTTGAAACGGATCCAACATAAAATATGGATATATTTTTTGACTACATTCATCTCATCTTATGTTAAGTTTAATAATATTAATATAATATTTATTAGTTAAGTTATGATTTAAGCAAAAGTTGGAGATTCTATTTACAAATTAATAGTAAAATTTATTTTTTTAAATATTTCAAAAAAAAAGTGTGTTTTTAATAAAAATAAAAATGTGTTTTATTTTTTTACTCAAAATAAAAATGTGTTATATTGTATCAATCTTTTAATTGTATTTATTTCTCTCGTAAATGAAATAGTAAGAGATCATCTCAAATTTACAAAATGATCTCGTCATCACAAATACAAATATATTTTGATTTTGTAAGTTTTATTTGTGTGTGCGCATTCTCATTTATGAACACATCCTCTTTACCGATCATATTGCCATTTTCGTTTTGTCCAACTTTTACCTTTAAATCGTTTGAAAAGGACTCCACCTCGTATATATCTTTCTCATCTTGACCAAGTATTAAGTATAAGTTGCACATATCAAAACTTCGACAGTTGTACATTTTCAAGGGGAAAACTGTGTGTAAGGTTTACGGTTCGTTAATTAACATATGACATACAGCTAGGTCCTTGTGCTTGCTTAACTTTTAATAATATCAACTTTTATAAAAAAAGTTATGGGAAAAAAAAAAGGGAACATGTAATCATAAGCAAGCTAGTTTGTTTTACCGGATACTCATTTGATTCATGTGTATTTCTAATTTATTGTTCGAAAATAACCGAGACAATTTTTTTTTTCACTCAATCTGAGACAATATCTAAATGCTAGCTTAGTACGATTGTTGTTTACCGATTAGAATACGTACTAATATTTATATTTATTTATATTTTGAAAAAAACTTCGTGGCATTTTTTTTTTAGTGTTTTTCATGTAATTCTTTACTTAAAATATATTTTGTAGTTATAATAAATTTTAAAAAATATTATAAATTTTAAAAAAAAATCATAATTAATTAAATTAAAATACACTTAAAAAATGCACTTAAATTTTACTCTTATAATTTAAATTATATGCGAAATGATTGTTTTTTCAGTATGAAAGTAGGGAATTTTGTGGTGTTACAAGCAATATCAATGTTGAGTGACCATGGCTTGAAATAATGATATTAAGGAAAATTACTTATGAATCCACACTTACTCGATCAATGATGGTGTTCTTTTTTTTTTAAAAATGTTAATAATTAGTTGTTAATTTTGTTAAAGGAGAGAGGTGAACTCACGATCTTTTTGTCACTCAACTCCACCAAATCATCTTATGACTCTCTGGTGTCTCTCTTATTAATATTAACTTTTAGGGTCATGTTAATATGTGTTCTTGAGACAATTGTTAAATATTTTAACCGCATAAATTTTGTATTAAAAAAACAATGGTATTTCAAATAGTTGAATATACAAACTTCAAGATAAAATTCTATATTTGAATCATTAACATGTGTCATTGGGATACATGTCAATATTTTCCTACTCCAATCGTTGGCTATATCATTGATTTCATAAGTGTTCCGGACTATCTCAAGCTCAATTTGGTCTCTCGCACGCGTGTGTGTGTATAAATGGTATATAATAAGTAGATGATATATTTTTTATGAAAATAAAAATCAATATTTAAGTTATCATTAATAATATTTTAATTTTTACTGTGTAAAATGATGAAATTTTATAATATAAAAATCAATAATTATATAATATATGTGTATAATTAACAATTAACAAGTGCTATCATATCATGTTATAAATATTTGTATGGTGTGTTTTTCTAAATAATATAATTAATTTAAACTAATAGTGAATATTTTATATAGATAGAAACGATATAGAAAAAAATTAATTAATATATAGATCCTACTAATATATTTTTTATATAGAGTACAAATTTTACACCTAAGCAAACGGTGATTTAGAAGGAAAGACTCAAATCACTCTGCAATTAATTTTTTTTTCTTCAGACATGTACTAATATATTTTGTGATAAAATAGACTAAGTAAATTTTAATAAATTGTTGAGGTGCTGCAAATTATAAGTATTTATTCAAGTGGCAATATAATCGATATGTCTGTAATTATAGTAATAAATTTGTACCCTCAATTTTGCTTAAAAAATACTAAGTTATATATAAATATATTTTTGTGTGTGTGAGGGAGATAAACATTTTGGATAAAAGTAAGATTAATATATAAATAAAAATTCATTAGTATTTTAATTTTAGACTAAAAATATGATATAAGAAGATTAAATATTTTTCAAGAAAGAACTTAATATTTTATAGATATTATACATAAGAAAGAAATGTAAAATTTATATTTAGTTATTATTGTGTATGCTAGCGCCAAAAAGTTTTAGTTTTAAACGAGGAATCACTTTAAAATAAGTTTACAACACAACTATAGTTAGTTTACGAGTAAAATGTTTTAGATTACATGTATCAACTTGTTGGACCCACTGTAAGCAACTTAAGAACATCAAGATTTCTCTCAATCACCCGTGCATGCTTGTAGTGTTTGAAAATCGCGTATGTGATTATCTTTTTTGAGGAAGTAAACATTTGATTCAAACGAACCCATTGCCAAATAAGTCTCAAACTCCTAAGCTTTGAAGTTTTTTAGGTCCTTAACATTTAACATGTATGCTGGGCTCAAATTTACTGACTCCATAAAATTGTTGTTTCTCTTTTCTACGAACCTCTGTTTTCATCAGAATATTTCCTAATCATTGTCTATAGTTATCATCTCTCAATAAATTAATTTAATGACACAAATTTACACATTAAGTTGAAACCTCACATGCATATTAATTGTTATGATAGATATGAATATTAGATATATATACTTGGATAAAACAAAACACAATTTCTCATTGCCAAAAAACACTCACTAACTGGATTGCACAAATCTGTGAAAACAAAAATAAGTTTTCCCAGCTTGGCGTTGAAGCCAGAAATCACAGTTGCAATAGACACTTCACTTGACAAGCTAAGCCCATAAGAAAGCTAGTATGTGCAAATTACATAGAGTATTAATAGTACAAATTTACATTTACATGAGTATAGAGTTAAGCAATAATGGTCTCAGAACTTTTATAATGATGAAGAGATACATGTTTGTGAAAAGAACCCAATTCAAGAGGGGAAGCATGTTGAAATGTCTTGAGACTCTTATGAGAAGCACCGTGAGAAATCAACAACAAAGCAACTTGCAAATGTCCAGCTTCAGCAGCACAATGCAAAGGAGTGTAACCAGCATCATCAACAGTATCAACATCAGCACCGTGTTCCAACAATACCTTAACACTCTTTATTCGACCCTTGAATGAAGCCCAATGAAGTGGGGTCCACCCATTCTGATCTTTTCTATTCACCTCCACTCCTTCCCCCAAACACCTCTTCATTGTGTGTACATCGTCCACCCTCGCCGCGCGTAGAAGCGCGTCGCCGTAACGTAGTAAATCAAACAAACGCGTGTGTCCACTCTCCTCCGCAACTTCAAACGCTGTCTTCCCGTTCAAGTCTCTCGCGTATTTCACGTCGGAGATTTCCAATAAAAACTCCACCGCCTTCAAGTGACCTCTAGACGCTGCGCAGTGAAGTGGGGTCAACCTTTGAGAATCTACCACGTTAGGGTTTCCACCAATCGAAACGTAAAATTTAATCACGCTCACGTGACCTTCCATCGCCGCCACGTGAATCGCTGTTCTCATTTCGGTGTTCACAGAATTCACATCCAATTCGTCTCTGAAAAACTCCAACAAAAACTTCACAATATCGATTCGATTCAAATATGCGGCTTCGTGCAGAACAAAATCTACCGAATCGTTGATTCTGCAACCGGAAGCTACAAGAAGCTTCAGAACATCGAGTTTCCCGGCTCTGATTGCGAACGGAATGAGGGATTTACCGTTTGAGTCCTTGAAATTCGCGTTTCCACCGGCGGCGATCAGAGCAGCGACGTAATCCGATTCACCGCTTTCAACGGCGGGTTTCAGCAAATTCGAGAGATGTGATTTCTCACAAGCGGAGATGGCTTTCGTGAAGAAGCTACGAGTTTCATTGATGGAGGAGCGATTTGAGATGAGAAACTCAGCGACGATGGGACCCACTAAGGCGACGGTTATAACGGCATCACGGAAAACGTGGGGACCAGGTTTGTTAAAGAGACGGCGGAGATCGTCTGTGTTGGCCTTACCGGTAGGTAGCATGGAAGTTCGGACGGTGATGACGTCAGCAGGGTTGGAGAGAGGTGGTTGATTGATGTTAGGGTTTGAGAGATGAATGATGTAAGATGCAGAAGAGAGTGGTGGAATTACTGATAAGGGTTTGTTGATTGAAAAAATGGTTGGGTTTGTTGTTGTTAGGGAAACTGCAACAGACATGGTGTGCATGAGGTTTGTGAGCTTAAACGAGGAACTGCACTTTTGGTTCTTCTGGAAGTGAAGTTCAACTTCATTGGATTCTGCTTTCACCAACCTATCCATGGTGGTGATGATTATACACAAGGAGAAGATGAGTCTGTTCTTAATATAATCCTTATTAGTCTCTTTTGATTTTGTGTTTATCAGAAAAATTGACGGAGAAAGAACTTAGTTGCTTGCTGAAATGAAGCTGTTTCTTTTGTTTGCTGTATTTATTTGATTTATATTATCATCATTATTATTGTTGTTGTTGCTGTTATTGATTTTTGGTGTTTAGAAATTAGTTATTGGTAATCTGTGATTAATTATATTTATTTTAGCATGCTCGTTAGTTAGGGTGCGACAGTGACAGGGAAAGGAAGGTGGGTGGGATGGAGAAGGATATGAATTAGTAGAGAAGACTCTGAAAAATGACTATAACATGTTTTTCTTTTCATGGTATTGCTATTTAATTGTACAGGAAAAAGACAAGGTAAAGAAGGTGTGAATTTGAACCAATTCAACTAGTTAGACCAGCCATTTTTTTGGAACTGGTTTATTGATACAATTTCAACAAATCATATTTTAACAGGGTAGAGGTGTAAGTTTGAACCAGTCCATCCATCCTATGTATGTATGTGAATCCGGATGTTCTACAGTAAAGACTTCAGAGGCCGTAATATTAAGATCAAACAGTCGTAATTGGACGGTCTCTGAAGTCTTGACTGCAGGACTGCATGCAATCAAGATTTGTATGTGTATATATTTTGATTTTGACAGAAATATTTTATTTTTATTCATTTTGGCAAATCGTTGGGTACATGTGAAGAGGGAATTTACAAACCTCCTGGCTAGTTGGATTGTCCTATCCCACTTTGACATTTTTTTTACCCTCTGAAAGTGAAAACCGGGAATCTTGTCTAATATACTAACAATATTCTGTTCCACACTGGTTTTGGCTGTATGTGAAGACCAATTACCTATTTGATTTGAGGTATAATAATAGAAAATGCAGTGGTTGCAACTTCAGAGATCATTTTTTTAGTTTTTTTAATATGATGAGGTCAAACTCAGGAGCCATTAGTCAATTCTTTATAAATTTATGCCTAATGATATATTTGTCTTCATCTTTAATTACCTGAGCTAAAGCTAACACTATCTTTGTGATGTATTTGAGACTTGTTTTTTGGGTTATTGTCTATGTAGTGGTAAATTTAGGTGATTTTCATTCTATTTCAAGTTCTACAGTTTCTGATTTATGATGACATATGTTATGAACCAAAATTAAGTCCGATGTCCAAGGTGATCAGATTATCAATTCTGATAACTTGGTTGGCCAGTTTCTTGTGTGTTTTTACTTTTTCTAATAAAAGTTATGTAGTGGTAATCTTGAAGTTAATACTTAATATCCATCCAATACAGGTTTTTTACCGTGTGATATTTGGAGCTTTTGAGGTAGAACGAAATTATCAAAATTCCTGAGGAAATTAAAGTTGAATTGCTTGGTTTAAAAAAACATTATTGACGTGCTCTGCTGTCAAGCTTGTTTTCTTCAAACTCTTTCACATCTTTAGTTGTGTAAGAATTTTATGCAGCTGGCTTTATTTTGTTTTTACCAATATTGTAGAGTAATTCAATTAGCATAGTTACTTAGTGTGACAACCTTGTGTGACTAACTTGGTGAAAAGTTAGTTATTGGAGGTTAGTTTAGTTAGTTTACAATGTGTTGGCACATATATAAAAGGAAACTTGCATGTAACTGTAAAGTAGTGTGATTCATAATAAAATTTTGATTCACCATCAATTTCACTCTTCCTCTTCTTGTGTGTGTGAGAATATTATTTCTTAGAAGGCAATTTCTCCAACAAATTGGTATAGCAGAGCCCCGTTCTTGAAGACAATGACGACTTCAACGGACCACGGTGGTAATGGGTATTTCCCGACAAACTTATTGGTTCTCAAATGCTAGAACTGCGATCAGTGGGTAGTTCAAATGAAGGTGATTTTCAGATTTTAAGTTGTGCTTGAAGTTGTGAACGATGGTGTGACTACATTGGAAAAGAGTGCAGCTGAAGCTCAAAGAACAACAAATAGAACTCAAAAGAAAAAGGATCGCAAGAGAAAGAATTACAAGATTATTTTTGGTGAGACTGTTGGAAGGAGGAATAGAACTCTCCTAAATATGGTGAAAACTGAAAAGCACACTAAAAGAGAAAAAATTACAAGATTATATTTGGGCTGAAGCAGTAACAACTGCTTTTCTCCTCAATAGGAGTCCAACAAAAAGGTTTAATGAGATAACTCTTGAAGAAGCTCGGCTTGGTAGAAAGCCACGTGTGCAACACTTAGTGATATTTGGTTCTTTGTGCTATTGGTATGTCCATAAACAAAACAGAAGGAAGCTTTGTGCAAAGGCTCAACCAATGATAGTGGTAGGATATCATGCGACTGGTGCATATAGCCTATTTGATCCAAAATTACAAAAGATTGTCATAAGCAATGATGTAGTGTTTGATGAAGAAAAGAGTTGGAAATGGAACAATATTGAAGATTCAAACAACAATGGTACAATAGTGACAGTAAATTTGGAAGGTGGTCAGATTGATAGAGAGGTTGAGTAAAACGCAGCAACAAATGAAGGAGCCAATGATGAATGAAATGTAGAGAACCCAAGAAGAACAAACAGAGAAAGACAACCACCTTAAAGGACGGATAGGCGGAGTACATAGCAACTGCATATGGAGTTATTCAAGCACAACGACTGGAGATGTTTGTGGAGAAACTGAACATGAAAGGGAGGCAAGTCCTGAAACTGGGTATAGACAACAAATCTACAATAAGCTTAGCAAAACATCTAGTGGCACATGGTCGCAGCGAACATGTAGAAGTCAATTTTCACTATATCAAAGATCAAGTCAATAATGGAAAACTTGATATACAGCACTATAGATCAAAAGAACAGCTTGCAGATATACTAAAAAGGCATTGAAAGCAAGCCGTTTTGAGGAAATGAGGAGCAAGTTAGGAATGTGCGACATAGGTTGCTTGAATTAAGAGGATGTATTGTAGAATAATTCAATTAGCAAAGTTACTTAGTGTGATAACATTGTGTAGCTAACTTGTTGAAAAGCTAGTTATTACAGGTTAGTTTGTTAGTTGACTAGGTGCATGTTTGGTTGCACTTTTGGAGGAGTCAAAATCAATTTTAGATGTGTAGAATTGATTCTGACGTGTTTGGGTGCTATTGAGCATAATTGATTCTGCCTTCAGAATTGATTATAGTCTGAAGCTAGGATTTGTAGCTTCTGAGTCCAAACGTGATTTTATACTAAAATTTATTGTTCAACTCACTTTTACCTGAAGATATCTAAACATAAATCATTTTACATTCAACTCACTTTTAACTAAAATCAATTTTACAAAATGAATTCATTCAAAATCAATTTTAGTCACCGCAAAACCAAACACATGCTTAATTTACAATGTGTTGACCTATATAAATGGAAACTTGCATGTGCTCGTAAGTAGGGTGATTTGGAATAAAATTTGATTCCTCATCAACTCCATTCTCTTTATTCTTGTGTCTGAGAATACTACTGTGAGTTTTAGTATATTTAGAAGGTCATTTCCCCAACAACCAAATCTCTCTTGTGGTCAAAATTTAAAGAGTTTGTTGTCTGAAATTTTCATGTCTGAAACAAACTTGGCATGAGATACAGACGATTTTTTGTTTCCCTAGTTGAAAAGACTATATGGAAATACAAACTTTAATACATCATAAACACCAAAGAACAAGGTAGGAAGTATAGTATTTTTTTTTTTCCTTTAATGCAAGGCAATAGTATGTAGTTTATGAAATATGAGATTGTTGGAATCGAACATCGAATTAGTGTTCAAAGTCGATATTTCCGGGCTTCATTTTGATTTGAGTGACAACCTTAGAAACTTTGGTCCCGTCAATGCATCTGTCAAACGGCCCAATATATATTCCACAAGCCAGCAACGCCACACTTTCATCCTTTTAAGAAATATAGGCCCACATATGATTCTATAAAGCAAAGCTATTTTATTTTATTTTACGTTTTTAAGTGAGTAACTCTTTTGATTAAATCTTGTTTATAAAAAGAAGCTCTTTTGATTAAAGTAACTGAGAGCAAAGCCCCTCAAAACACACATACAAGCATCAAGCTACACGGCCCACATCGGACCAGTACAAGTATTTGTAAATCTTATTACACAACATCATTTAATTTTATTGTTTTAACCCATTGGTTCTTACATATAAGGAAACTCTGGTAATTTTAAGTTTGATCTTGATCGTGAGGCAAATAAAATTATTCATGTAATTTTTTATTTATTTTTAATTATGTAGAATATTTTCTCTTTTTCTCTGTTTTACACAAAAAAGTAATAATAGATAAAAATATTAAAACATTAATATATTATCAAAATATATTACAAAATTTAAAAGTATTAATACATTAACGCATAAATAAAATTTAATAATTATATTTATTTTTAATAGATATAGATAATCATAAGTATAAATACTATTATATCTGCTTCTGTATCCATCAACAAATAGATAGTCAACATATCTATTTATTTTATTTACAAATTTCTGTTAAACTACTTAATCCATGTTCGTCATATATTTTATCTACGAATACTTACGAGTATGGATTTTGTTATCATCCATGTATAGAATGTCCCATATTCATTTAATATATATGAGAATTAACTGATCCTCTCATGAGAAAAGTGTGGGTACTGATGCTCATAAGACAAAACAAATACAAATTTTAAATCTCCTAAAAAATAAATATTAAAAATTTGATATAATTTCAAATAATTGGTTTTTGGTATATATTCAATTAAATTCTATGGTGTTTAAGTCTTCGACTTTTATCACATTATAACCTGAAATAAAAATGTTAAAAGAATTACATTTTTTACGGTTTAATTTTAATGTATTTTCAATATAAAAAGTTTTATACATTTGACATATTATAACAAATTATGTGAATGATTTTATAAGTATTTATGACAAGAGTCAAACATTACTAATGATTTAACAATTATGATTAATTGATAGTAAAAATTATTTACACTAACAATATATATAAATTAAATTATTTTTTTATCAAGTAATTTAATGACTAGACTCACACACTTTAAATATAAAAAAATAGAAAATCTCGAGTTCAAATGCGAAACACTACATATTAATGTCCTTGCAGCTACCAATTGAACTATACCGACAAATGATTGACCATTTTAATTAAATTGTAATTTTATAAACACTTATATTTAAAAAAAATATTGGAAAGGGAAACTATTGTTAGTATGAGGGACATTAATTATTATTTTATAATTGTCTGAAATATGATTTGAACTCTATCTTTTATTTTTACAATGTCAAATTCTTATTATTAAATTGACACCAAAAACTTTATAGACACACTTTCTCTAGTTTTAAATGAAAAAAAAAACGAATCTATAAATTGAATGTAGACTAAATACATCAATTATTGTTGACCATACTTTTTTTATATTTAAAATTAGACGAGTATTTATAAATTTTGAAAAGGAAAAAAAAAGTATTTTAATGAATGTTTACATAATTTTTGAAGAGCAATTTAAGAAATAATTGTGTAGAGAGCACGGTAGGTAGAGCAAGCAAAATCGATTTCCGGACGCAAGAATTTTGAAAGTAGAAACAAAATGCAATGAAACGAAACAAATTGAATATTGGAGATAATCCAATATAAGACGCGGATTGGTAACTTGGTTTTGGTTTTGGTTTTGTGTGTCACATTACCATTACAAAGGCTCTTTGATGATCTAGGTAAGGTAGCTGATGATTGAACAGAGACAGGCATATATATAAATGAACTCTTTTCCATTTGGTGGGATTCAGCCAATCGGCACAACAAGACAAAACTTGTTCCTAGTTGTTGACCTAATGCACAAAAGGCCAAACACTATGCTGGCCCGCACGTTATACATGCTCAAGCTTTTTATTTTACTACTACTAGTAACTTGTACTCTTTAGTTAAACAATTTTCTTCTTGGTACAAATAGAGAAAATTATTTTACAAAAAACAAAATTGTCTTACATTAAACTATATTTTTAAGATTTTGTCTATTTTGAATTATGTATCACAATTTTATTGTATGTATCGGTGAATAGAGAAATACATATATTTAGTTTGATATATTGGAATAGTAGCTTCTCAATCAAGTGTTATTGTTTAAACTTAAACTTAAAGTTTTTTTTTTTTTTTGATTTTAGGCATAAGACTTTATAGGTTTATGTTTGATAAAAAATGTTATAGTTAAGATAAAGATTATTATAAACTACTTTTACCACTCGTTTGATAAAAAAATACTTGTTTAGATACAATATTTAAACACACATAAAAATAAAAAAAATAAAAAATTATTAAGTAACATGACTAGATTATTTTTCAATTTTTTGTTTATTTATGATGTATGATTTTAGGTAATTAGGTTTGTATCCATATAAAATTTACTCCTATTTTGATATACCCGAGGAGAAACAAATGGCCTAATAAATAAGTAGAAGTAGAGGAGAGAGATGAAAAAAAAAGAAGGTAAGTAGAAAAAGGAAATAAATGAATTAAAGAAGGAAGTAGTGTGCAACACGGCAATTTTGTTTGGTATAATTCGAGTTTGTGTGTGTGGCACATGCATAGCCACCGATTCTATGCTATACGACAACAAATACAGCCAAATACATAAATGCACTCTGGTGCTTTTATTTATTTTTATTGTTTACTTTTTTCATTACTTGACTAACTAAGATGTTCCTTTTAGTCAGCATTGTATTTGTACTTTTATATGTAAATCAACCCTACAAAGGGAGGTGCATGAACATACATATTTACATGTATATATTAAAGAAAGGGGAAATGTTTTTAGCCTTTTGGTAGTATGCTATATTCTTTAGAACATTTTTTGTAAAGACTATATTTTCTCTCTTGATGTAAGAATCAATTAATAGTAAAATATTTAAAATACTAATTCACAAGTGCACCCGACCTAGTTAAGACAACTACTATTTACTTTTGTTTTTTGAGATGACATAAAATTATAAATAATCAAGACTAAGAATATTTGCATAATTATTTATTGTAGTTTAATCATGCACTATTTTTTTTTTAATAACACAAATGTTTCATCCCATTGATTAATCATACCCTAGCCAATAGCAATGTACGAAGGCATATATTGCTTTTGTCGTATATGATTATTGCTTTGTTTAGATTTTCTCTTTAATGAAAGTAACTTTTGTTGGTGAGCTTACGGTACTCATTACTAAGTGCATAGCAAGATCTATATTTTAATTATCAACATTGTACTACAAAATTAATTAAGTGGTTTTCGCGATTTATGCGTTTTTAAAAAGAATATGCAAAATTTAGGTCATATAATAGAGATAAATTTTATATTGATCAAATAAATAAAAAAGATAATTATAATAATATATATGATAAAATTTATATAGTCAAATTAAAATAATTAATTTTTAACTATGATAATTAATTTGTAATTAATACTGAACTAAAATAATTAATTTGTAACTAATTTTACATCTATAATTTATTTGGTGATAATTTCTATTTATGGTTTATCTGTGCATGTTTATTGATTGACTCATTTCAATATTCATTTCGAAAGAAACATACACAAATTAACGTGTGCATGTATATAGGAGTATAACCAAATTGCTGCTTTCTCGAGGAAGTCACGTTTTCCTTGTTATATAGGTTTTGTGTTGAAGATTGTATTTGTGACTAATTTTAATGTTTATCTTATCATTCACCAACCTTCAGAAAATACGATAAGGTAGGTTTATATGGCATTTAATTTGCATTTAAAAATAAAATAATTTGAATGACATACACAATGGAAGTAAAATTTCAGTATCTTTCTATATATGGAATTGGATTTGTTGCCAAAACCAATTCTTAATAGTAAAAATGTTGAGCTTAAGTGTCTAGCTAGACCTACTAACTAGTTCACTGAATAATTAATTAACTAGACATAATATATACGTTACTAACTAATACTACTATTTTATCTATATCCAATAATAATTTATCACTTGACCATATAAAATATAAACTTATTTTATAAGCGTGTTTTAAAATAACAGTAAAACACTTTATTCTCGGTGGTCCTAATGTAAACTAATCTACAATACAATCCATATCTTTTTACTCTTTTATAATACTAATACAATTTTTTATATTTTTTAATGCTACCTTTGTTTACTAATTAGGAGTTGCAAATATATGGTGCACAAATAATAAAAGAAATAGAGGAATATTTTAATATTAGCATATTATTTTACATTGAAATTGGTATAAATGATTATGTTTTAAAAAAGTGGCACATTTCAAACAAAATGCATAATATGAGATTATTGGAGTATTGAAGAAAATAATATTAAACAACAACCACCAAAATATTTGTTGCATGAACTTGATCGATGAAAGCGTCCAAATAGAAGAATCTATTACAGGAAGGAATTGGTACAGCGTGGCTATCTGCATTCCCATTTGATTATTGCCACACTTGCATCTTCATTTTGTGGTCTCTATGTTTTATCCTCATCATAGTTGTTAACACCACATTTCTTTTTACACAACACATATTTTAATACACTTTTCTCAACCATATATTTTATTTAGTTGAAATTCAAATGCATGCACATTACAATTTACGTGTACCCTACATAATTTTATAAAATTTATTTGAACTTTTTTCAATTAAAGAGTGGGTTGGAAAGGTGAATTAAAGAATAAATAGTTAGTTTTGTAGATTTATTTTATCAATTTTTTTATTTAATTGACGTAAATGTGTTTTTAATTTCCTTATTTTATTTAATTTTTAATTCTCATTTTTAGATCGATTTTTTAATCTTCTTATTAATTAATTTTTTGAATTTTTTTTAGTACTCTACTATTTTTAATGTTGTGGCACTCTCATTAATTTTTTTTATTATTAATTTTCTTTAATATATTAAAATATTAAAAATCAATTAATTTTATTTATATATATTAAAATAT
>JBBPBQ010020324.1:8184143-8349927 GCA_037974755.1 Cicer yamashitae
TTAAATTATTAAAAAAAAGTTAAATAAGATAAATAAATTTGAATTATTTAAAAAAATTAATTTTAACAAATTTAATATATATAAATAAATAAAAATTAATTGATTTTTAATATTTTAATATTTATAAAAAATAAGTTAACAAAAGTGTCACATCATCAAAAATTATGGAGAACTAAAAAAATTACAAGAATTATATAATAGAGATCAAAAAATTGATTTTAAAAATAAGAAGACTAAAATTTCCTTTTAGAAAAAATATAAAGACCAAAAATGCATTTAGAATTATTTAATTTTGTTATTATTTTTGTTTTTACGTGTAAAACTCCCTTGTTAAAAAATTTGCCTCTTTATATAATTACATTTTCAAATTACAAAAAATATTAACTTCATATATCTCTTAATAATTAAATGATAATTTTAAAAATAAAATATAAATTATTAACTGATAAAAGTAATGTAATATAAGCTATAATACTTATAAAAATTGATATTATTAATTTGAATATTATATCTAAATTCAATGTCAATAAAGCACAATTATATATAAGTTTATATATATATATATATATAACGTGAAACCGCTGCGTAATCCAGTGTGGGTCCCGATCCATTGTGAAAAGAAAAATAGAATGAGTGATGGCACTACAAGAAGGGAGAAAAGGGTCCCTCGATCATCGTACAAAGTCGTTTACGATAATATAGTTGGAGGTGAGCGTGACCCACATTCCTTTAACCACTGCTTCATAACTATGCCACTTGTTCATACTGCATGCTCACACAAATAGATACGACTATAATCAAACCGGTTCCACCCAATTCTACAATATTTAATGATCGACTAAACTAATTAATAATTCATTTTATCAAATTATAATAATGGACATACAAACCCAATCTATACAAATTTTACATTCATTCATATCCAAGATAATTTCTTATTTTATACTACCTTCTTCGTCCTCTAATATAAATTTTTTTATTAAGAAAAATTAATATAGTTAATATATTTATTAAATATATTAATCTTTATAAAATAATTTTTATATTTAAACGTGTTGAATTTGATTTTTATATTACAAAATAAATTAATAATATTAATAATGATATATTTGAGAATAAAAAATATTAAATATATTTAATAAGTTGAAACGTGCTTATATATAGAGACACATTTTTTCTCAAATGTTGTTTATGATTAGAGATATATGTAGTACTATATTCATTTTTAAGTATAAAATTCTTAAAAGAAATACGTGTCTCTTTTTTATAAAATTTTATTTAAATTTTCAATTACATCAATTATTTCTTTACTGATATATTAATAATTAATTTATATATTTTTCTGCACCAACCATAAATTTAATAACAAAAATATTAATTATCTATTTTGAATAATAAAATTGTAAAAATAATATCAATAAGCAACAAATTTAATATTAATATAAACATTTTTAATTTATATGATTTAATTAGTAAAGTCTTACATTTAAGATTAGATGTAGTGGTTATTTTTATAATGATTAAAAACAAATATTGATCAATAAATATTAGTTGTGTATTGATTAAAAATTATACACAATTAATTTAAAATTATTTTTTGTTCTCAAAATTAAAAAATATTTTAAACGACTCATAAATCACAACTCATAACACACAAAATATTTGCATTAACTTCATTCTTAGGTTTTTATTGAGAAACTGGGATTGATTATCATCTTAAAATAACATCTTTTTAGTCATTATTATAAATAAAAAATTTATTTTCACATGTATTAAAAATATAGTTAAATATAATTAATTTTGTAGATTTTATATAAAATATAAAATATTCAATTATTAATATTAAATTTTGAATTTAATGAATAGTATATTATGAATAATAATATTAAATTATCAAAAAGTAGTTAAAATTTGAAAAGAAAAAGTAATACTAAAAGGAAGGAAAAAAAAAAGGTTCCTTCATTGAATTCATGCTCTGACAAAAAACATGCCGTCACGCGCTATTCGGAAGCGGACAAAACATCTGTCATGGTCAGTGGCATTTAAGAGGTATTGTGGGAAAGTGAGGGTATTTGAGTAATTGAGTAAGGAGGGTGCGTTTGGCAAAACGAAGAAGCTTTGAGACGAAACCCTTTGTCGACACGTGCTTGGCGTCGGCCGCACGCTGAGAAACTTATTTGTCTCCTTCTGCTTGGCTCACTTTTCCACCCAAAAGTTTTTCCATGTAGGTACAACTCTTGCCCCTACCCTGCTTTTCACTACTTCCAGATCTACGCCTATATAATAATCAAATAATACTAATAACTAAAATAATATATACACACTTTTTTATAAATCAAAAATATTTTTTCTAATGGTTATGATGAGAAAGTGAGAAGAGATAAATAGATGTGAGAGAAGAGGGAAACAAATAAGAAATAAGAAATAAGAAATAAGAAATATTTAATATATTATTTGGTATATAACAAAGAAGAGAGAAATAAAAAAGTGTATGTTATTTTTAAAAATACATAATTATCTTTAGATAAAAATACTATATATTATATATTTAATTTTAAATTTCTTTACAAAATTAAAGAATTCATTTTAATTTTATAAAATTATTTAAATTGTTTCATATAAACTATTTAATTAATTATATTATTCAATTAATAATTATTACAAAACAAGAGAAATTGTTAATAAAAGTTACCCACAAACTAGTGCAGATTGCAATGCAAATAACAAAAGTTGTAAAAAAATTGTAATTACTACTCAGATAATTACAAATTAACAAAAATTGTAAAAAATTATGTACAAAACAAGTCAAGATTGCAATGCAAATTAAAAAGAATTGCATTACATATTATGAAAAAAGTGCTGAGTGTGGTCATATTATGAACGAGAGAGAAGGGCATGTAGGTAAAATGAAAAAAATTGAAGCTTTCTCTCCTTTTTCTTGGTATGGCTCAGTAGAATAAAAAAAGTGTAAACTCTGCTCTAATTTAATCTTTCGTTTTTTTCTTTCTATTTTGCCAATTAAAAAAGTGCAGTATTTCTTTGTTTAGTCTCTCAGACTTGTCTTTCTATCGCTCTTATTTCACACATTCCAATCAAATGGTAAGATTGTGGGAATAGGTAAGTCCAACCAAATGATTTACGGGTTGAGTTTACGACAATTATAGTTGCTATTGAAATATCTTACAAGAATGAGTGATAATTTCTAATTATTGAAATTAATTCTAAATTGGCAAATTTTGCTTTCAATAATCATAATATTGTTCTTTGGTTTATTAGAAATAGATGTTTTAATTATCTTTAGATGATTAAAAGAATGAAGTTTATTATCTCTTATATTTTTAAAGAATATAATAAATGTATTAACATCATTGCTAATTTAGGACTTTACATTATTAACACTTATTGATGAAATATTTTTTTCTTCTAATATTTCAGATGTTTTTAATAAAAACAATATTGATCTTATTGAATATAAATTCCGTTGATTTTTGTAAATGTTTACCATATATTTTTACCATGTTTTTATTCCAGTTAATTTTTTGTTAAGTTTTTTTAACGATATAGTAGTTTGTATCCTTTATGGTTGTTTTCTTGAATTTTCGTATAGTTGACCGCTTTGGGTATTAATATAATTCCCTCAAGAATTTTATATTTTAGGCTTAACTGTATTTGGTTCTCAATTTTTCACCAAAATTGATATTCTACTTTAAAATTCAATAGTTTTATTCTCTTTCTCGGATTTTTAAACTAAAAAAATAGTGATATGATATATTTTATATGACGTGACATATGATATGATGATGTTGAATGCTTAATATTCATTAAATTACAATAAAAATATCTAAAAACTTCGGTTTAAACTTTTGAAATTATTTATTGTTGTAATTTAATTAATAGCATATAAATAATTAATGTATTTAGATGACTTACATCATGATATTGTATACTATAACATCTAAAATATGTTAAATCACCATTTTTTGTTAAAAATACGTGAAAGAAATTAAAACTGTTTAATTTTAAAATAGATGATCAATTATACAATTTTATCAAAATAGAAGAATCATAATTATAATTAAATATATATTTTATTTTGATTGACTTGAAGTGTGAACTTTGAAACTAATATGGTATGTTTGCATTATATTTTAGTTTAAAAAAATATGTATATGGCATAAATAATGAGTTAACAATATTATTAGGAAAAGTTGATTTAGTAGTTAGTTGAAAATTGTAATAGTAGTAAATAACGCGAGGTTTGCGTGGACGTAAAAGGTAATTTCCGTTATGAGAAATGTTTAGTGGAAATTGGAAGACAAAAAAAAAAGTGAACTCAAAGACACATACATTCTATTGTTAACAAGTCCAAAACGGGGTTGTCAATAGCCATCAACAACAACAAAAATAAAAACAAAAACAAAAACAAGAACAAGAAAGCTTCTTCTGTACACTAGCTCCTACGTCACAAGTCATTTCTCCTTCGCTTTCTCTCCAATACACAAGCATAAAGACAAAACCATAAACAATACTACTCCATTATAAATAAATATCTTATTATAAATAATAAATTCCGCATGACAAATATTTTATTTATATAAAAGATAAGTGGGTCCCATATGAACAGTTAAATTCGGCCGCCAGCTTTGTCGTCTCTCTCGTCTCCGTTTACATCTCCGTCGTTTCTTTGCGTTTGACTCTCTCTCTCTACACCTGTCTCTTTGTCTTTCTCTCTCTTCACCACTCTTTCTTATCTTTCTTCTCATACCTCATCATCATATATGTGATCTCTTTCATTTTTCTTCTTTTGTTTCACATACATAGAACAACTCTTCATTCACCTTAACCGACAAACAAATCTACCCATCTTTTTTTCTAATCTCTAATTAATTATTATGAGGCGGCATAAAAGGTTCCTTATTTTCTCTTTCAGGAAGATCACTGTTACTTTTTAAGACTGTTTCTCTCTGGATTTGGTTTTTCAATCACTCCTATTCTATTCTATAGATATATATTCATATTTCAGAGAGAGAAAGAAAGAACAAACAGACATGACTGGAAGTAATGAAGTCAACCTCAATGAATCTAAGGTAACTTCCTTACTTTTTGTTCTTTCTATGTTTGATTTTAACATTATTTTTTTTGTGCGTTCCTTCATTTCTTTCTTTTTAGAACTGCTTTTTGGTGTTATTGATGTTGGGTTTTGGTGTTCAAGGGTAAAAGTTTTAATCTTTACCATTGATTGATTGGGAGCAAGGTCAAGGATTGCATATTTGTTTGGGGAACATCTCTGAGTTAAAGAGAGTATTGTCTCTTTGTTTTTTGTTTTTAATCTTCTCTGAGTTTTGTTGATAATGATGGTCCCTATAGACGATGTAGTTTTTTGGGGGTTTGTTTCAATTTTTGTTTTTGTACTTTCTTTCATGTAGGCCTCTTGGGTTTCTTGTTCTGGTAAGTTGGGAAAATTTCAGTTTGATTTTGTTTTCAAAGTTGAAAATTATTCTTCTTTTCTCAAAGATTTGTATGCTTCTTTGAGGCATGTACACCGTTTTAGGATCCTTCTTTTCAATAATTTATTGCTTTTCTAAGGGGATGGATGAGCTTTGATTAAAGGACTTCTTTGGTAATAAATTGTCAAATCAAATGCATAGTTCTTACGGATAAGGTTCTAATAACATACTAGTAGTTCATATGTATGAGCTTTTGATTAGAAGACTTTTTTTCTCTTTAGAAGTACTAATATGCATAGTTCATATGGATAAGGTTCTAATAACATGTTATGTTACATTACAATTTTTGTAGAGTGTTGTTCCTCTCAATACTTGGGTGCTTATCTCAAATTTCAAGCTTGCTTACAATCTACTAAGACGTGCTGATGGAACATTCAATAGAGAGTTGGCCGAGTTCCTCGACCGCAAGGTCCCCGCCAATACGATTCCTGTTGACGGGGTATTCTCTTTCGATCACGTCGATCGAAATACCGGACTCTTCAATAGGGTTTATCAACCTGCTTCTGAGAATGTTACTAGTTGGGGCATTATAGAGCTGGAAAAGCCCTTGAGCACCACAGAGATTGTCCCTGTCATAATTTTCTTTCATGGAGGAAGCTTCTCACATTCCTCAGCTAATAGTGCTATCTATGACACTTTCTGCCGTCGCCTTGTGAGCATGTGTAAGGCTATTGTGGTTTCTGTAAACTACCGGCGGTCGCCCGAGCATCGTTTTCCGTGTGCTTATGAAGATGGTTGGGCTGCTCTTAAGTGGGTTAAGTCAAGGACATGGCTTCAAAGTGGAAAGGATTCTAAGGTTTATGTTTACATGGCCGGGGATAGTTCTGGTGGTAACATTGCTCATCATGTTGCAGTGAGGGCTGCCGAGGAAGATGTCGAGGTACTAGGTAATATTCTTCTTCATCCACTCTTTGGTGGGGAGAAGCGTACCGAATCAGAGAAGAAGTTGGATGGAAAGTATTTTGTTCGGTTACAAGACCGCGATTGGTATTGGAGAGCTTTTCTTCCCGAAGGCGAAGATAGAGACCATCCAGCTTGTAATCCATTCGGCCCTAAAGGTAAAAGCCTTGCAGGACTCAAATTCGCCAAAAGCCTTGTTTGTGTGGCTGGTTTGGATCTTCTCCAAGATTGGCAATTGGAATATGTGGAAGGTCTAAAAAGTTCAGGACAAGATGTTAAACTTCTTTACTTAAAGGAAGCCACTATTGGTTTCTACTTCTTGCCTAACAATGATCATTTCTATTGCCTCATGAATGAGATAAACACCTTCGTCCATGCATCCTAATTGTTGATATACATATATATATACTACCACTACTTAACCTTTGCCTACACAAGGCCATACATGACTAAAAAGCCTGACTTTCACTTCTGTTATCTTTTTTTTTATTATCTATTTTTGTAATTTTTTTATCTCCCTACTTTATAGTGGTGGTGTGTAGTTATTATAAAATTATGTAGCATTTTACTCACTGTTTTAACATCTATGGTGGAAAATATGAGCTTTCTGTAACTGGTGAACTACTGGTGGCTGGTTTCTGCCTGTGTTGTTTGAAGGGTAGCGCCGGTTTCATCGTCTGAGGTACCGGAGTTCAATCCATATACAAAGCTTGCCCCTTTTTACTTGTTCAACCTCAAAAGCAGGAGAGGGGAGATACAAGATAGGGATTTGCTGATCAATTTGATTAAGTGAGTGTCTTTATGTTGTATAACTACTAGTATTGAGAGTGGGAGCTGAACTATAGAGTATATATATCCCATCCTGTTATGAACTTGTATGTTTATATAGTAATATAAATCTTGTTTGTTTGTTTTTAAGCTAGCAATAGTGTTGTTCTCTGTTGTGGCATCCTGCAATTTTCAATTTCTTGACACAAAAGTTACCTGTGTATTTGGCTTTATTTATTGAAGCACTCAAGTTATAGAGAATTGTTGGTGAAAACATATTTCTTTAAACACATTTTGTCACTCCTGAGATATCTGAATTAGCATTCCTGTTGAAATAATGTTAGTTAGGTTGTGAGTGGCAAGTTTTTGAGATGATGAAAAGAAGATAGACAAAAGGGTCACCCTACTATTCATTGTTTCCAAAATTAGAAGTAATTAGGTCGTCATTTTTGGCAGGGAAATGATCACACCTAGTGTAGTGTTAATACTACACAATAAAATGAAAGGAGTGTGACAGAGTTTAATATGATGAAGTAGTGTATGAATTTAGAATTATTATATGGATTTTGGTGTGAGTTATACAGAAGGTCCAACATAAGATTCGATAGAAAAAGTTGACAAGAAATGTCCAATGTGGAAAAGAGAAGCGTTTTATTGTGATGCGTGTGTTAGAAAGGAATAATGGAACATGTAATAGAACAAAAGGGTGGGTGGGTGGGTTTAGAGGACCATTTTCCGTCCTTCATTTATTACCTTAAAGCCAAATCCCATCCACCAAAAGGACATCCATCATACACAACACTAATTAGCACGAGTTTCAATCATCAATTTCTCAATCTTTTCAACTATTAACTTATTTTTAGTATCACACTCAATTTGTCAAAATTACGCCGAATTACTGTAATTTATTACAAAAATTATTTTTCATCATTTTATTTTTTATTTTTTAAAACAATGTTTCAAAAATTATTTTTCATCCTCTTATCTCTTATTTTGTAAGACAATATTTCATTTCAAGAAGAAAAAAAATTGAATGTGTTCTCATACCGTTTCACTTGGTAAAAGAAATAAGAATCAAAATCATTTGTACCAAAAAAAAAAGCAAAAAAAAAAAAAAGCAAAATCAAAATTATTTGGATAATATGATAATGTCTCTTTTAATTCCGTTGATAAATTTGAGTTATGAAAATACAATAGTGATAAAAATGTCAAACAAGTGTTTTGTTGCATGTGTGGTTTATCCCATTCAAGAAATTAGGGTCCTTTTATTTTATAAAAACATTTATTTTTTCTCTAAAATTTGTTTTACTTTTACTTTTTGATAAAAAGATTAATTGTTTTTTAAGTGAACAATTGTCTGTATATATAACAATGAAAATGCAAAAAGAATTATTTTTATTATTTTTAGAAATAATTTTTTATTATCTTGCATTTCATCTTATTACTATGATAAATTTTTACTTCAAAAATATCTCACCAAGATAAAATAAAGACATATATTAAAATATAAAAACACAATAATTTTACAGAATAAAAAGTTCTTACTTTTTACACTTTTTCTGAGAATACGAGTGTATACCACCAAAAAAGTAGAATGGGATAAATCTTAATGAAATGCATTTATTCCATGAAAAATATCTTTTATTTATCTTCAGTTTTATGTTTTTTAACTGAAATATTCCTCTTTTTTTAATGAAATATTCCTCTTTAGTTTAAGGGTATAGAGTATTTTTCGTTGTAGCAAAAAGCTTCATTGTAAAAATATTCAAAAAACTATGGCTTTATTCCATTTTATTCTATTCAATCCCCTTCTACCTTGTTATACTCCATTTCATCATCTCATAAATACCGAAGTATACCAATATCAAATTTTCTTTATGCTGACTAGTATTCAGGAACAGCTAAGCTTAGACAAAGACATGAAACTCTTGTCTTTTATTGATTTTCTTGGGATGCTTATCTACCTTTTCTTTTATGGAGCCGTTTTTGTATAGCATCTCAAACTCATTCAATTAGGCACGTAGACTTTTGTTTGAAAACTTCGAAGCTTGATATATTTTCTCCTTTATTAATGTCTTATTATGATTAATAGTCCTTAAGTAAATTATCTGATTATGTCCTTTGAAAATATTCCCTAATACGACAGAAGCATAGAGTCATAATCAATATAAATGGGATTTCTTTAATTCGGATTAATTGACAAAACTTGATTTGTATGCTTGGTACCTTGCTTTTTAATATTAAAATAAAACTATTTGATGGGTCATTACTTGTGTTATGCGCATTCACACCAATATTGTATTTAAGCGTGTCGTTAGTGCCCAATTTAATATTATAGATTTGTATTATAGTTCTAAGTCTAAATCATGCTTCTTCCGCCCCATGTTTGCTACCTACTTTCAGCTTTATGCTTTCAACTCAAATCCGTTTGCCACAAACCGTTGGTGGATTAATGAAAAAGTTATAAACACATCAACATGTTGTTAGCTTATATTAGATTGCTAGACAAATCTTTTACTTTAATTCAGAGATTAAATACATACTTCACCATATAAACAAAAATAAATCTTAAAAATTGAATGTAGGTGATCTATAGTTTAATTTTTCAATCATTTTCATTTTTTTATAAACAAAATTTAAGGTGAAGGGATTTTCGCTCATTTCTATCGTAGCTTAAATTAGTTTAAAATTTAACGTTCGGTAGAATTACGTAAATTCTATTATCGATTTTTGTTTTAGTCTAATTTTATATAGAGTGTGATTCTCTAATTTAAATTTATAGCGCCTCCACTTTGAATACAAGAAGAAAAAAACGTATATTTAATAAAAATTTAGATTATATATAAGAAAGAGAAATTTGAGTTGTCTGCAGATTTGTGGCTATATATATTTAAATTATTTGAAATGCTCGATCAAAATCGAAATATTTAAATTTTAAAATAAAATTTTTTGTATAAAATTTATACCATGTGATCATGATCAAATAGTCAATATGCATGAAAATGTTGTATCTAATTCACATTCTAAAAAGAGACATTTGATCAAAAACCTAAACGCAAACTTAAAACTCCGGCCAACCCTAAAGTTAGTTCGGACCAATTTTTGTACTTGTCATGAGTCAATAATTTCTCAATTCAAGATATTATTATTAAGACACAAACTAACAACTATCCTAAAGATACTTAAACAAAAATAAAAACATTTAAATAAAAATATATTAAAAATCATATTTTCAACTATTTGAAATTTGTTACTGAAAATATAAAACTTTTATTTTTTATTATTTAATAAATATTTTAAGAGTATTTGTTAAACGAACTCTATTATTAAAAGTGGGGGTTGCCATTTGATCTACGCATCTTCTACTTACATTTCAAACCGTGACCTTGGAAATGTGCATTGGATTTCCTAATGATGATGATTAAAGAGGAATTAAGAATTGCAAAGAGAAAAGGAATATGAATTCAATTTAGGCTTTGAATGGTGGTGGGCCAATTGGGGCCAAGCCACATCAAACAAAAGTAGTCCTAACCCTATACATATAATCCATGGCCGTCTGGATGATTTAACAACTTTTCATAATAGTTTTTTTGTTTGATTTGGTGAAAAATAATATTAAGAAATTAAATGGTAAGAACTTGTATGTTTCATGTCTTATAAATCCTCATAAAAAAATGTCTTATTATAAATGATTAGCAGACAGAATAAAAAGTATCAAGATGTTGCTTAATGAGTAGACAATCTTTAACCCTTTTGTAGTTTCACTACATCATTTAAATGTGATTACCTATTTAATCAATTTTCAGTAAAAAAATAAAACATCATTCAAATGTGAAAAGTCTTTGTTCCTCCCTCATTAAATGAATGATTAATTAATTCTTAAAACAAAATCTCAAAGAACTCTTGAATTTGACTATTTAAGGAATCTCTTTGTGAAACTTTAGTTACTAATAGTTCAATGTAGATCTATTTGAGAAGTGACTTATTTTCACATATTTCTTCATTTTCACAATATTTTTAATATTTGGTTATTTCATACGAATAGAAAAATAAAAAATAGTAATTTTGTTAAATTATTCTTATTAAATAATAATATATTCTAATTATCATAAATAAAAAATAATAATTTAAAAGTGATTCAAGTATCAATTCTTCTACCTCACAGTGACTAATATTTTAGAAGAAAAAATAATCTTAAAACGATAATCATTTTCAGTATAAGATTAATATTTGTAATGTTAAGTACATTATTCTCAAAGTATATATTTCACGTTAAATTTATAATAATAAAAAATACATTTAATTATTTTTCTCTCTTGTATGTATATATTTATAGTATCCATTTCTTATTGAGTAGAATTAACCAAAGAGATTCTCATTGTAAGATCAAAGAGTACTAAACAAAGTCCTTATGAAGGATTGAACTCTCAATCAAATCAATCATGAAATTTGTATTATACAAAATTTCATAAACAGAGGTATCTTGGGGAGTTGCCAGTAATAATAGTAAAAACACAGAGACATGTTGGAAATGAAAGAAGTGATAAACGACATAGAATAAAATAAAATGTGAATCACCACAAAAGACAGAATTTAAACAAAATAGTAACTTGTTATTACCCGATTTGTAGTCAAAATCGTGCAACAGGCTATGTATGTCTTTAATTGGGTAAGTGGGTTTGGGACCTACTTATCTTGTTCAGTGTTTGTAGCTAATAATCTTCCAAAACTACTTGTCATTCTGATTGTAACCGAATTCCATACACAGAAGGAACTTTAACTTTTACAAGAGTGAAAACGAAATTGAAAATCAAGTCGGTACTAACAAACAAACTCTTTTCCTTTTCTGTAACTTGATGTTGGAAATATTTCTCCCTAACTTTTGTTTTTAGTGCAACAATTTATCAAATGTTTTTTAAAAGATATTCTTTTTATTCGTTTGATGAAAAATATTACATTTAAAAATATAAAGAATTAATTTGTCAGTTTTAATCAATTGGTGTTGATATATATGGTTCGACTTTCCGCTCAGACTTCTTGTGAAATAGATTTATATTCAGAATTATGTAATTGTATAGGTTATATGTAATTTGGTGGTTTTTTTTTCACCTGAGATGCATTTTTTCTATGATTTTGGTGAGACTTTTTTTATTCTAATATTGTCATCCATTTAAATTAGTGTTTGTCTATGTACAAGTCCATATAAATACAAATTATTTTTGTACTGATATGAAAAGTGTCTATTTTTTTATGTCATAATATCAAAATTTTAAAGTTAGTTGCAAAAGTGACATAATCAACAAATCAATATATTTTTGTTTAAAGTTAGATGTAAAACTTTATTTTTTTAAAAAAATTTAATGACAAAATTCATATATATTAATTGTGAAAGAGTACGGATTAAAATTTTGGATCCACAATTCACTATATCAAATGTCTTTAAAGTTGTGAAAAAATACGAATCAAAATTTTGAATCCACAATTCAGAATATCAAATGTCCCTAAAGCTATTATGTGAACAATATTTGTGGGACTGGTGCAAAACTTTTATACTGATGTTTAAATCCATGTTCATATCATTAAAAAAATTGCAAAAGTTTAATACACCTATTATAAACATTTTTTTTATTTATTTGAATTGAGTTAATATTCTAGTGTTCGGCAACAAACGTAGGTCATCTTCATCATGAACAGTTTTAAATATATCCTTTTGGCTGTTTCTACATTTTATTTATAATACTAAGTCTATTTTTTTTTATTTTGAAAAACTAGTAGTCAGACATATTTTAAGAATAAAACACTATTTTCTTTAATAGAAAAACGTAATAAATACTTGAAAAAATGAAGGACATTGTTATAGAGCAAACTCCAATTGAAGAGAATATTGGCCCAACTATAAAAAACGGATAGTGGCCCAATAAAAACAATAGCCGCCCAATTGGTCCATCAACCAGTAAATAGCCCAAACGAGTTATACACAAGTCAGAACAATGCAAATTACATAATCACAAAGTAGAAAAACTCTAAAGTTAAATTAAGGCATTTTACTAATCTCAATTTTCTTTATGTTATCCATACCATATTTTGAATTCACCTTGCAGAATGTCATAGTTAAATTGATCTTTGATTGCCATATTAATAACATATAAGAGTTTTGAGACTTTTCCTTCACACACTTGAAGTCTAGAAGAATACTAATAAGATTTAGCTTTGAACAATTGTTCACTCTCATTACATAAAATAATATAATATTGATTAAAATAATTCTTCAATTTATGAATTAATGAATACATCTATACAATTGTAACACATTAATAAACATAGATTATCAATTAACTTCTTATGTCATAACCAACTACGTAATACATTAAATAAATATGTGATAATTCATCAACATCTATATTAATGTCACACCACAAAAAACTAAATTATATTAGAAATTTATGAAGTATAAGTACACAAATTTATTATGTTATACAAACTTTTTTTTTGACGAGATGTTATACAAATTTCTTGTAATGTGACATTGATATAGGAAGTGAAATGCCTAATGTTTAACAGTATCTAACTTTAAGGGCTCGTTTGATGGACCGAATAGGATAGGCACATGATAGGATAAGGAGCGGATAGAGACAAGATAGGATATGGGTAGGATAAAGAGTTATGATATCCTGTGTTTGATGTGCACATGATAACAAACTTGATAAAATTAGTTTATCCTATTCAGTGTTTGATACACAACAGATAACAAGATGATATGATTTATATTTTGATAAAATGACAAATTTGTCCATATAATCTATTTAATTTTTTTTCTTTCAAAATAACATTCACATAATTTTTTATAAATAAACAATAGTGCTAAAAAATATAAATAATTTATGAAGTAATTTTATATAATTGAAAAAATTGTAATTTCTCTATCCATCACAATTGAAGAATGACTCACTATCATAAAAATTGTGATTTCTCTATCTATCACAATTGAAGAATGACTCACTATCATAAAAATGTAAATAATTTATGAAGTAATTTTATATACTTGAAAAAATTGTGATTTCTCTATCTATCACAATTGAAGAATGATTTAGAGTTTGTTTGATTCAAATCCCAAAAACTCTATTTTAGTATTTTAAAATTTAAAAACTAAATAATTTGTTTGGATTACTTGTTTTTAAAAACTATTTTGTAAAACTATTTTTAATATTATACTTTTTAAAACTAAAAAAGCAAACCAGATAAATGGTGTTTTACTTTTTATTTTTCAGTTTTTTTAATTCTCTAGTCAAAGAGTGTTTTAAAAAATTAAAGTTAGCAAACAAATTTTTTATAAAAACAATTTTTTAAAATTTATTTATAAAATAGTTTTCAAAAACTAAAACACAATCAAACAATCCATTACTATCATAACATTATCTCGAAAGAAAATAATTATTATTTTTCATCAATTTTTTTATATTGTTATAGAATAAAATAAATAAGAAAAAAAAATCATATATATATATATATATAGAAATCAAGTACCGTGTTCGTTGTTGAGGCTGAGATAAAACGAACAATGATATTCGGTTGAGAACGGATTATTTTAACCCACTTCAAATCAAGTATAAGAAAATGCGGCTGCAACCTGATTATTTAAAATTTTTGATTAACTTATCATATACAAGTGGTGCATCAAAGAAAGGATTAAGATATCGTGTCTCGTTATCAGATCCATCAAACGGGCCTAAATGTTAATGAAGAGACTATTTAACCAAGACACGAGAACTTCTCTTTTTCAATTAATAAAATTCAACTATTATTTTAACTAAAATAATATACACAAATTTTAATAAACAAATGGTTTATTTTCTTTTTCTATTCAATGGTCATAATGAGTTTTGTTTAATAGATTTCTGCAGTTTTTTTTTTTTTAAAAACACATTTTAATAAATTAGTGATATTGTTAACGTTGGTATTCTTAATTAGAACTCATAATTTTTTTCTAAAACTTTTCCGACATCTCTTAGTTTACCGATCAAATTATTTACGGACACTTTGAAGAGAGATTGCCAATTTATTCAACATCATTTTATATTGCAAAAAAAAGAAAAAAAATTACTATTAAAAAAAAGAATATGGAGTAAGTTTGTTTTAGATTTTTTCAAACAAAAAATCGGATTTGAAATTGTTTCAGATTTTTTAAAAATTATTTTGTTAAAAAAATCATTTTTTTAGTTAAAAATGAAAAGCTAGATTCTCGCATTTTGCTATTGCGATAGAAGAGTGAAAAACAAAATACAACTGAAAAACACGGAAATTAACGTTAGAAAATGATACAATTACCTATATTACTTATTTTGAAAATCTCAAATTGTCCTCTATTCATTTTTAATAAGTTGGCCATTTCTTTTTATCTTTCCATATTGTTATTTTTCTCTTTCTATCTCTTTCCATGCTACCTTATTTTCATCCAATAAATTTTAATCATTTTTATAAAATTGTATACAAACAGATTAAAAATCATTTTTTTTAAAATATCATTTTTATAATAGTAAACAAACAAAAATTAAAAAATTATTTTTTTTAAAATCTCTAAAAATTAATCTCTAAATTATTTAAAATAAAAATTATTTTTATTTAACTTCAAACCAACCGGTAGTTTTATTAAAATAGAGAACATATTTATTATTATCTTGAATGATTCATTGTGTACCACCAAGTCGCCCAAACCAGAAAATTCCGTGGATATGTTTCCCTTTTTGTAACAACACTTGCCCATAATTTATCTCAGAATCAAACCACACCAGACAAACCTAAAATTCCATCCTAGGAGGTATCACTCTTTAGTATTATGTCATTTCTCTGTCATGTCAAATATTTTTAGAACTTTCTTTTTTTACCCTTTCTACGTTTCAGTTGACTTTCACTTTGTTCTAGTGATTCCCATCTACTACTGTGATTATTGTTGTTGTAGACACTGAAAAGGGGAATTGGGTATGATTCATTTCTAATTCTGATTGTGTTTGTTGCCTCTAATTTTAATTTGTGCATCATTAAGGGTTTTTGGGGCAAAGTGGTGGGGTTGTTTTATTATGCTTTATAAATTATAAACAACCCAAAACAAAGTGTCATGGTAATTGTTCTTAACTTGAGAATATGATGTTTGACAAATTTCCTAGCCCAGGAATTTTTTTATTTTTTTTGTATTTTTCTTTAAATTTGATGTATCATCACTAAAAAGAACTTCTTGTGTCAACTGTATGCTATAACTTCAACCTGATTTACCTTTAACTGCTAAGTGTTTCAAATTATAATGCTTTCTATCTTTCTGATTATATGCATAAGAAAGTAAATCTAAAGCTTGCTCATTGTTTTGTCCATTTGTTATTTAGGATTGATAAGCAAAGGGGATTTGTGAGGATTTTTTTAGCAGATAAGATGATTTGGCATTTCCAAATTTTTGCCTGCTGGTTTGAATAGTTATGTATGCTATATCTGGTGCGCTTTACATTGACGAAATGGGTTATGCTATGAGTAGATTAGAGGTGGATTCCAGTCTTGGTGAAGACGGAAATGCTGTCGGTGAAGATTCTAGTACAGGACAAACTAAAAAGGCGTTTAAAAATTTAGACAATGAAATTGCTCAGATAACAAAATTGAAATCAGCACCGCATCAACTACTAGTACATGATGGATCTGGAAGGAAGGAGTTGCCTGTTTCCCCAGTAAAGATGCTGGCAGGTCGAGAATCTAATTATTCAGGACGGGGGAGGTTTTCTTCCGCCGATCGCTGTCATCTTTTGAGCAGATATTTGCCTGTTAACGGTCCCTGGCTTATCGACCAAATGCCAAGTCGAGCGTATGTGTCTCAGTTTTCAGCTGATGGTTCTCTTTTTGTTGCCGGGTTCCAGGTAAATATTCTCATCTTTAACCTTATAATATGCATGCTATAGTTTTAATTCTAATTAAATTACTTTTCAGGGAAACCACATAAAAATATACAATGTAGACAAAGGTTGGAAAGTTCAAAAAAACATTCTAACCAAAAGTTTGAGATGGACAATCACCGATACGTCTCTTTCGCCTGATCAACGCTATCTAGTAAGTTACCATGTTTTATCTTTAAAATAACAGGAAACAAAAATTTCTACATCTTTTTATTCCTTTGTTTTGCTTCTACAAAGGTGCTATTAGTATATTGCTGATATTGTCAGTGTATTCTTCAATTTCAGGTTTATGCCAGCATGTCACCCATTGTACACATAGTAAATGTTGGATCTTCTGAAACCGAATCGCTAGCAAATGTGACGGTATTCACAATTAATGCTGCTCTTTGGTTTTTAACTTCTTATAATTCAATACATCTATGGTTGATTTGAATAATATGAAATATCTGAGGAATAGATACTTAGAAATTGTATCGTCTGAGATGTGTTTAACTGGCGGATGTCCTAGACTCCTAGGTTCTTTTCGACGGCATCCTTTTCATTTCCGTAACGTGCTTTCAGTTTTTATGATATGCAGGAGATCCATGATGGTTTGGATTTTACGTCAAATGATGATGGAGGATACTCTTTTGGAATTTTCTCTGTGAAATTCTCAACAGATGGGAGGGAATTAGTTGCAGGAACTAGTAGTGATTCTATACATGTATATGATCTTGAAGCAAATAAGGTTTCACTTCGAATTTTAGCGCACACGGTAAAGTTACTAGGCATAAATACTACTTCTACTTAGCTTCATATGATTTGGACAATTGTCTGAATCTATTAATTTATGGTGCAGTCTTAAATTCTAACTTTTGGTTTTCATTTAATGTCGCAGTCTGATGTAAATACTGTATGTTTTGCTGATGAAACTGGTCATCTTATTTACTCTGGAAGTGATGATAGTTTCTGCAAGGTATGTTCAGATGGCTTCTTCTGTTATGAACCTGAGAGTAATTATCAGTTGAGATAAGTGTCAAAACTATTACAATTCTTGATTTAAGAGAAAAGTAAATTGAATGATATTGATAATTGAGAGAATGTTTACATCAAGAGCTACATAGACTTATATAGTTAATTAGATAAACAATTAATTAGTGTAAAATAACTAACTAGCTAGTGTAACTAACTAACCAAATTAACTAATTAACCAACTAAGATATATCTAATAAAAACTCTTATCTTTGGTCATCATCACTTACTGCAGAATTTCATGTCATAATTAGAGTTGCTTTGTTCTTTCCCTCTTAATTTTAGGAGCGTGACACATTGTTATGTACAAATTTGTTTAGGTCTGGGATCGACGTTGCTTAAATGCCAATGGCAAACCATCAGGGGTTTTGATGGGGCACCTTGAGGGCATTACATTTATTGATACTCGTGGAGATGGGCGTTATTTCATTTCAAACGGTAAAGATCAGACCATTAAACTTTGGGATATACGCAAAATGTCGTCCAATGTTACCCGGTATGATCTTTTTCCCTTTTAGTAATCTATATTTTGAAGTCCATATCTGTTGAATTTTAAGAATATTTTAAGTCCATATCTGTTGAACACACGATTCCATAGAATTAAATGTCACGTAGGACTCATGTCAAACTAACCAATCAACGATGATTCTGTGTCCATTTGTGTCAGCTTGCTTGTCTGTCTGGAAAATTAAAAGACCTGTAATGAGGCTTGCATGTGATACTGATTTCTAGCCTAGCTAATGATGTGTGTTCATTTATGTGACTATGCTATTTCTACATGAAATTGTTGCCAATGCAAAAGCATATTCTAACAGAATTTTCTCTTAATTCCAGCAATCCTGGATATAGGAGTTTTGAATGGGATTACAGGTGGATGGATTACCCGCCTCAAGCAAAAGACTTGAATCATCCTTGTGATCAATCGGTCGCTACATATAGAGGCCACTCTGTCTTACGCACGCTTGTCCGCTGCTTTTTCTCCCCAGCTTTTAGGTGTACACTAAACTTTCCTTACCTTTTAATTATTCTTCATTTTCTTTGTCATGTCCCCCCTTTTAATTTTAATCGCTTGAAACTCGGTAATCGTTTGTTTGAGTAAAAGTCGGGGGCTCGCTTGAGCATATTAAATTATTGGAGATTTAATTATTTTTAGTACTTAGCCTGATGTTGTTTTCTTCAAATTTACAGCACTGGACAGAAGTACATCTATACTGGATCACACAATGCATGTGTTTATGTATATGATTTGGTATGTATTTTAGATAATGTCGTTCTAGCTATATCTCTCTATGTTTTTATCATTGAGGTAGCTTTATTTAGGTAAAAGTTAACAAATAGTATGATCCTTAATCAAATTTTATAACATAATATTCATTATATTAAATGATAATTCAACCCTGCTAATTTCGTTATCGCGATGTCTCTTTGATGCATGTAATGCAACATATTTTAAGCGGTGAAAAACACAAATATTTTTTTCCCATACAATGCGCTGCTCAATAGGAAACTTTGATAATTGATTACAGGTGAGTGGAGCACAAGTTGCAACACTGAAGCACCATAAATCACCTGTTAGAGATTGTAGTTGGCACCCCTTCCACACTATGCTTGTTAGCTCTTCTTGGGATGGGGATGTTGTAAAATGGGAATCTGGCGGGAGCTCATATAGCAGCCTCTTCGGTTAAGAAGAGGGTATACAAAAGACATTTTTTTGAAGATTACCTATCATCTCAGTTACATTAGTTACGAAATGGTCTCGAAGACAAAGAACAATAGACACATGTTGATAATGAAGTTGTATATGGTGTTTGACATAATAAGGTGTAATATGAACTACTACAAAATCTTGTACATAAACTAATAAATAACCACTTAAATGGCCAGTGCGATTGTTTCATTTGTACGCAGGCTGTGTAATAAATTTGTTATATAGTGTACCACTGCATCTGTAGTGTCAAAAAGGATATAATTTATCACCTATAATTTAAGTCAGCTGAACCATTAAGTCGACTACAGAGGATCTAAGTCCCCCCAATAGTGTACCTATGCGCCATTGATCGGTGTGGTCTCATTATTTGTCTTTGTCATGATGCCTTATTTTGTTGAATTTGATAGACCTAATTCGTAATAATTATAGAAATGAAGGTTGCCAAAAAATTACTAGTTTTTCTTTTAAAAGAAAAGAGAATATTCTCACATTATTGTAAATGAAGGGATAATACCCTCAAGGGTTGCTACTTAACATTTTGTAAAAACATGGGTGTCTCATTCTATCTTCAGGTTCTGTTATGTCTGTCTGGTCAGTGATATTGGAACCCAATGATGCCAAGATTGGTGATCCTTAACTGTTAAGTCACAAGGAAAATAACTGAAATATCACGTAAATTGGGTAGTCGTGTGAACAAAACAGGACATAAAGTAGGGGACCTCCATATACGACAGTAGTATTGTTTTTATTTTGTTTCTGAGTGACAAAGGTACTAACCAAATAAATATTTAATTCGGTTGAAGGCAATCCCTAATTTGCTATGTCAAGATCTGGGTAGGGTGACAAAAAAATTCCCAATGGATTAACTAAAAAATTAGACTTTAAACATAAATTAGCAGATATAGAAATGTATTGTGCTACAATATTAGATGACGTGTGATGTGATCAAAAGCATCCAATCTGACAAGGCAGCAAGCCAATACGAGGAGAAGACAATGAATAAAAAATAGGAGTGGCATCTGGTTGGTTTGCCCTGACTCATTGAGTTATTAGTATTAGATTGTTTAGCTGGTTTATGTGTCCCACAAACAATATTTTGTTCATTGTTGCTTTTACTAGGATGCTTCTTCGACTCGTAAACCGAGAATAAAAAAGAAGCGTGAGTCCAAACTTGAAGCTCAAGCCTCAAAAGGCTTATATTTACAATACAAAAAGAGATTCCCAAATGAGTGGTGTTGTCCCTACAACCAATTTTCCACTACAGGAAGCAGCACCCCGTGCTCATGGAAAGCTAATAAAAGCTGAAGAAAAATGTTAATTGTAGCCACCACAAGGATACAAGCTGAAAAATTGCAATCATTTGTTAAGCAACAATTCTTTCTTATAAAAATAACCAACTGAAATGTAATGAATGAAACTATCATATAGCAGTATCTACTAGGACACAAACAACATTTTAAATGAGTATAACAGAAGGGAAAAGGTGACTGTGTGCGTGTGAGAGAGAGTCTCAATAATAGTTAAAAATGAATGGGGTGATTAAAAAATAAATTGACCATTAATAAAATTATATGATTAAACAATCGTTTGATCTATGCAATGATTGTAACAACATAATAGAGGGTTGGTAATTCTTGCTTAGTTTTGCATTGCATAATATAATGAATGATATTACATTAGTAATATATAGAGCATAAAAGGACAAAAATAGCTACAGTTTCATAAGTATTCACATTCTTCTTATTTCACCCTATTAATTCCCCCTAGGCAGAGGCATCTATGACAAAATTAAACAATATAATAATATTAATAATAATGAATCAAAGGGAAGAGCAAAAAAAAATAAAATAATAATAATAATAAAATATTAGAAGCAAGAAGAAGAGAACCTATTGATATAATATTTTGATGTGAAGAGTAACGGTCTTGTATTGAGTGTGTCTCAGCTCTTCAACTGATTGCACTGTGTAGTAGGCCTTGTTTTCTGCTTACCAGACCTCAATGGGCATGGAGTCTCTACGGGAGGGACCATACAATTATACTGCATACACAGTGAGCTTCTCTCTGGAATCACAGCCGTTGGACTAATCTCAATTCCCGTTAGATAATTATGCTGCAAATATAATATCTGTATGCTTGCGTCCAATAACCGCTCTACGAAACTAGCCGGTACCCGACCCGTGAACCGGTTGTTGTTTAAGTACAGATTCTGCACGCTAGCTAGCATAGGCGATATTTGACCCGATAACCTGTTGTAACTCAGATCAACGGTTGGGATTGCGACTTGATCCACCGGTTCGACTGAACCGGAGAACTGGTTTCTTTCTAATTGGAGATTGGTTAAAGGAAATGAGAAGATCCTACCTGGGAGGGTTCCCGTGAACTGGTTCAGACTAAGGTCCAAATAGTTTAACTGGTCCAGCCGGCTCAAAACCCGGTCCATCGACCCAGTAAGTTGGTTCCACGACAATGAGAGATACTGAAGAGACGGAGGGAGTGAGTTTGGAGCGATCGAACCGGTGAGAGAGTTGTGCTTTAGGTCTAACCGGCTCAGGATTTGAGAATCGAACCGGGGAATAGAACCGGAGAGACGGTTGTGACAGAGTATGAGGTTCGTTAACCCCGGTAATGATCCCACCGTCGGAGGAATGTTTCCGGTGAGCTGGTTATAACTGAGATCGATAGTTCTGAGACTGCGTAACTCACCTAACCCCACCGGAATATCGCCGGAGATGAAGTTTCTGTTAACGCCGAGAAACTTGAGGTTCTTCAAATTGGAAATGGTTTGAGGCATAGGACCATATATCCTTCCTGGAACAACGGTAAACTCCGCGAGAGCAGATAGTTTACCGATGGCCGGGTCAAGTCGTCCTGTTAAACCAGCTGAACCGGCTCTAGGATCGCCGAGATTAAGAGCAATAACCTTATCGGAATCGCAGTAAACGCCGGAGAAGTTACAAGGATCAGCAGTGAAATCCCAAGAAGAAAAGAAATCAGAACCAGGCATGTCTTCAAGAGACTTGCGTATTGATTGCAGAGCTAGGAAATCAGTTGGGTCTAAAATGGCATGTGTTTGTATCAAGCAGAAGAAAAAGAGAAGAAAAGAAGAACGCTTCGCCATTGAAACACTCCAATGCAGGAGAAGGAGCAGAGAGTGTTATAGGTTTTATAGGCGAGAGAAAGAGGAAGGTATAAAATGTTTGTGGTTTCGTTTTCGACGGTGGAACAATCAGCATCTAATAGGGAAAGATTATAAAGGAAGAAGCATGCGATTAAGCTTGAAGAGAAAGCAACGCTGAATCTGATTTTTCTTTTTTTCTTTTATTATTTTTAGCTTGTGAGAGAAGAAGCAGAGAAATAGAATGAAATGTTAGTAATGAATGAATGAATGATAATTGCGAAGCACAACACAACAACAACCATATGTTGCTACTACTTTTTACTACTGTGTTGTGTTGTACTTAGTACGCTCGCTTCCAACGAACCTAATTTTTTAATGGATACAATTGTTTTTTTATTCTTTTTCAATCTTGGGAAACGTTCCTATCAAACGGTTGTCCGAGCCTATTTGGCATCCGTACCTTAGCCTCGGAACGACACCTCATTGACTTTGCTTCGGTCTACAGTCTACACATCACGTGACTCGCATGCCTTTTTTTATCTCTCCCGAACCGGAACCAAAACACGCTCGCAGCTACCAAAATGACTGGGCTTTATTACTACCACCACTTGGTGACACGTGCCATATTTACCTTGTGAGAAAATTAGTTAGGACAACACAAGAGACGAATAATTTGTTTTTATTAATTTTTTCGAGGTTATTCAGTGCTATTAAATTTAATTAAATATTGTCTTTTAAAGACTTGCATTTTCTAAATAATTTAATGAGTGAAAAATATAATTTGTTACTGCCGGGAGAAATGAGCCAAAAAGCTTGGTACTTAACAAAGAAACACTAGGAAGAGACAGAGGGTAAGTGGAGTTTTTTTAATTTTATGTGGAGATAATGGATTTTGAGTGAGTGACAGCTATGTAATTCAGATGATACTTCATAACCGAATAGGACATAAAGTAAGAGCTAGATTGAAATGGGGTTCTCTAATTTCACCATATTGGTGTTTGAGATTATTTACAATACTTTTGTTATGTGGAACGCCTTCTATTATTATGGCAAAATAAATCATAACAAGTAGTAAGTAAGATCACAATTAAAAGTTGCCAAATCAATAATGAGTTTGATACTTGATCCATGAGTTCCATTAAAAGAGATTTTGATTGTGATATATACTTGCTTGGACTTCAAGCTCTTGATACATAGTATAAATGTCATTTATGAAAGACTCGATTAACTACTACCCTATCATCCAATCTTTTCCTTATTAATCAAGGCACCATCATAAAAAGTCCATATCTTGAAATATTTCTTTAATTGATATATAGTGTGGGCTTAACACTTATCACCACTTTTTACCTTTTTCTTTTGTCTCACTTATCTTAAAAGGAACATACACTAATAAGAAAATATGTCTTTCTTGGATAAAATTGAAAGGAGGTGGTTTGAAGGTGAAGTAAGCCTAGTCAAATTCATATTCGGTCAAAGTCATGTATGCTTCAAAGCTTGTTTCACAATTCACACACATTTTTTGCTTTGAGCTTTCACCAATTACCGTGTCTTTTTATTCTCTTGGATACAGTGTGTAAAGTCAACACATAACAAAAACAAATCAACTATCATGTGGTCCAGAACGTACTTGTGGAAAGTTTGTTTCGTTTTCCTAAATTGTTCTTGTCCTATATTCTTTTATTTTCTTCCAACTTATTTTTAAAAAAAAAGTTAGATTAAATGCATTCACTTATCTTTCATATTCACGTAATTGGAACACTGGTGACTACTAAATTTCAATTTAATGTTCATTAAAATGCTTTTAAGTATATCTCATAGGCAATGTTAAGTAACATATGGATAATTGTAATATGAATTTTAATATTTAAACATATTTTGTATTTTGTAAACTTTAATTCATTTAATTTAATATAAAGAAACTACAACTGATATATGTTCAGAAATGTAGACATCATTAGTCGAACTTTGTTATTAAACATATTTTTGTTTTGCGATTTTATTTTTCTTAATCTCTTAAGATCTAATTAATATTCTAACAAATGCAGGTTTAGTTTTTATTATATAATTAAAAAGATAATATTAATGATACATTCTATAATATATATTTGTCAACATACTCTCTTTAAATGATTAAAATTCATATAAATCCCACTAAATTTATATAGAACTCCATAATTTGATAGACTCTATGTAAATTTAAATCAATTAAAAAATATATTTTTTTAACATCTCTCTTTAAAAAAATGTTAAATTTAGATTTAAATTATTTGATTTCAATAAAACGATTATATATACATGATAATGTGACTTGTATCATTTAACTGACCGTATTCAATCAAGGTCCTTTATTTTCCCAAAGCTATTTTAGCCTATTTGGTTTTGCGTGGGTCAAAAGTCACATTAAATTCAAGCTATATTTTTTTTTAAAAATAGAAAATAATAGACAGTTCCAACTAAGCCTACTTGATTGCAATTAGCCTACTACTCCACAGTGAATTATTTCCTACAAAAGAGGTTTCGTTAAGGGCAAGTTTTCTTACAATTCCGTCTAACAATTTCATATTATACATATTTGTTCTCTAAGCTCTTATGATCCCTCTATTTCTATATACATATTTTGATGGATTACTTAATTATGATTAGTTACAAATAGAGGAAATTGGCATATTGAGAGTGAGAATGACAAACAAACATAAAGGTAGGCTCTGATACAGACTAGAGTGACGGTGAACACTAGACAACCTGGCTAGACATTTAATGTGGTAGTAGAAATGTGTCTCTACCTCTAAGTCAATCCAGCCAAGCCATAAAGACAAAGATAAAAAGCATTTTTATTTTTATGAATGTAAAAGAATGATGTGTCTGGGGAGTTAATTTATTTGGTCCCAACACCTACAAAAGCGAACAACCGCACTGCTGCATCTTAGAATTTGGTGTGTTTCTATTTTCAACTCAACTCTTAAAATATTGGCTTCAATACGTCTCATTATTTTATTTATATTTTTGGGACGGAATAATATAAAAATAATTTGTAAGGTAGAGTATGTTTATCACTTTCGCATAAAAACAATTTTTCAAATCATATATACTATCTCAATAGCATTATCTATGTATACAATACTAAAAAAATTAACCACCCCACATCACATTATGATCAAATAAATCGTGGGTGGCAAAATACTCATCCTCATCGAATATAGCCCTTGTCTCGTTAAATTAGAAGTTTTGAAGATTACACCAACCACAACCACCAAAAACATATGTTTTTCTGGCACATTATCTTCAATTTATGAAGTTTGAGGTGGTGCTTTTTTGAGGTTGGTGTGGTGATTGCACTATTTATCTTCTTTTCTTTAAATTTTTTTTTATTTACAAAAAGCACTATTTATCTATAGTTGTAATTCATCCCGCATGCGTATTAATGTATTATCCCCGTGCTGTCTTTTTCGTCCTGCTTTATGCTATGATCATATGGTATTTTTTTCCATCTACATTTTCAATCCTCTTACGAACAATTTTTTTTTTTTTTCATGCTATAGAAAATGTATTTAGTTGAATATGGAAGAAAAATAAAATGAAAACAAAGCTAATGAAACTCAAATTTTTTGTTGTGTCTTTAATGTTAATCATAAATCAAATTACAAGGTTTTAATGGCTCCGTTTGTTTAAAAGTAATTTTTCTAGTATTTTTTTTTATAATAATTTAAAAATAAAAATAAAGTTTCAAATAAAAAATTTGTTTGAATAGTTTATTTTAAAATGTCATTTTAAGTATTTCATCTATTTGATACAATTTTTTTTTGGGATAATGAAATTTTAAAAAATATCTAAAATAAAAAGCTATTTTGAGAAACTCTTCACAAAAATTATTTTTGAAAGATACATTTTTTTTTTAAAAAAAGTGATTTTTATCATGTTAAAATCTCTAATAATGAATATCTAAGTTATTGAATGACAAAATTACTTTTTATAATCAATAACAAATGAGTCTAAAATAACTTCTACTATTTTTAAGTGAATTTTCATAAAAATTATTTTTGAAAATATAAAGTCAAAATCATTTTTTAAAAATCTTAAACAAACAGACTTAATAGTCACTTTATTTTAAATTAAATACATGTAGTGAATTAATGGTTAAAATATTTTGGATGGCGAAAAAATATTTTAAGCAGGCATAGATGTGTGTGTTGATAGGTGTGGTGTTGTGGATTGTCACAATATTTATTTGTAGATTGTTCCTTATTTGTGAAAGTGTAGTTAATGGTTTTTAATTGATTTAGCGTTTATGCAACATTTCCTAATCAAATTAGTTCCCATGTTCATTTTTGTGTGGCTTATTCAATAGGAGTAAAAGACTTTGAGATTGTTTGATTGTGGTCTGGTTGGCCAATATTTGGAGAATTTGGTGCATAAGAAACCTTAGTATTTTTACGCAATAAGAGTGCGTGAATATTCTTGTAGATCTTAATATGATATTGTCTTTGTCGTAACTTCAATACAATATCAAAAGTTTTTAGGTAGATTTGCACCAATGGTGGATCAATCCTATTGATTATTTAGGAAGTATCGATTATGAATAGTATTGTTTGTATTTGTTAGGTGTCCAGAAATTGAGTGATCTCGACCCATTTTTAGGTGATGGAGTTTTACTTAAGATCTTAAACTCTTTAGTGATTAATCTTTATACGATATTTTTTTTTATTTGTGCCATATATTATGGTCTAAATAATTAATATTAATATATTCTTAAAAAATTGATTAAAATATTTGTATTCTTTAAGTATTACACACTTTTTTAATTTTACGTTTACTTTTTTTATGATCTGAATTTGAACTCAATACTTCAAAATTTACGATACTCGCATACATTATATACCAACTACTTACACTAGACTTTTGATTTTTCATGTTTACTTAGAAATATATATATATATATATATATATATATATATATATATATATTAATATATTTTTAATATATTTATAATTTTTGTTTATATATTTTTATACATATAATATTACTTTTTATTTGATCTTTTTTCGAAAAAATTCTAGCCTTTCATAAATTATTCTTAATTAACAAATGGTTTATAAGTTCCTTCCACTTGGGTAAGGGTAATTCTATTCGAAGTGCAGAGACTATTTTTGGTCTATGAAAAAGCATCATGGTTTTCAAACTATCCTTCAAAATAAGGTAGCTTACAATGAAAATTACAAAACGGCATATCTTAAGATACCTTTAGTTCACTCAAATTTTGACTATTCAAAAAAACGTTATGAAATTAATTCATCCAGAAACGAATAAAAAACATATTTTGGTATAAACAATAGCATACAACTCTTTCAAATATTGACTTAGTCAAACATATTTCTTTCAGTTTCTTTTCATCTTTTGGTCTAAACATTTATATCTTGAAAAATTGACCCAGTACCTCTCCTTTTATCCTTATACCCTATAATTTTCTAAAAATACCAAAAATACCTTCAATCTTATTTTTACCTTTTTACAAAATTTATTTTCATTTGCGTACAACTTTTTACAAGTTTCCCGGTACTCACTTTCGAAAAACTTTTTACAAGTTTCCCGGTACATAACGTGTTTCCGAAAAACTTGTAAAGTTTTCACTCTTATTTTTTTAAAATAACTTCTTTTCCTTTATTTTTTTCAAAAAAATTTTAAAAAAAATTATTGAAAATTTTGGGGTGGCCGTGGGCACATATTTATTTATAAAGCTCCGTCAGCGGCTATAACTTTACCGTCTTTACCTCTATCTCTATTCACGAAAAGAAATTTTTCGGTAACTTCTGAAAAAGTCACTAACAAGTTTTTCCGAAAAGAAATTTTTTGGTAACTTCTGAAAAAGTCACTAACAAATTTTCCCGTAGTTCATTATTTTCGGAAAACTTAAAGTGTTTTTCAGAAGTTTTCCGGAGTGGTGGAAAACTTGAAAAAAGTTTTCCGGTAAAAATGAAAATTTTAACTTAATATATACGTTGACTTAATAATATATACGATGGTATTTTAGTCTACTCACTAGTATTTTGGAGGTATAGGAATAAAAGGGGGTACAGGGTAAAATTTTCTTATATCTTGAACACTTTGTGAGCTAAGAATTCCACATTAGCCCAATATGCTTTTCATTTGCAGAATCCAAATAGGGTTTGGATTGAGAAAAGTCCAATAGCTAGTAATTCTTGTTTTCTTGAAGACTATGATGTCTATTGAGATTGCATAAACGAATCAGATTTTAATTGTTAAAAAAAGGACAAGAAATATTGACACAGCAAAAAATCTTTTACAATTACACAGCTTCATAACTATATATAGAACAAATACATCGTGTGATTTTGAATCATATAACAGCAACAATCAGCAATAAATATTATTGTATTTTGAGTAAACATGAAACTTCAAATGAGTCACCAGTTTATAGGGTAAAAATCATATCATATATCATAAATACGTATCAAACTAAGCAAGAAATGCTTATTCACATCAGCACTATCCCAACATTCAAACTTGCTCTAATTTAGGAGTAATCCAGCATAAACCAAAACGAACAAAATCAGCTGCTAAATCGAAAGTTTCATTTTCTTTTTATCGATTTCAACTGTTGTCAAACATGTCACCTCTCACTCCACGGTGGGAATAGAACCACCGGCAGCCTTGATTTCTTGCTGCAGCTGCAAAAATGAATACAAGGAATATAATATAGGAAATTCATGCCGTCTACCAGGAGGTGAAAAACAACTCTTTAACCAAATTGCATGTCTTCTAAAATAAAACATAGAAGTACATACCCTAAATAGGTATTGAAGATTGGTCTTCAGTAGAGAGTATTCCTGTTGCAATTGTTGTAAACATCTAATACACCTGCAATGCAACCAACATTTTTTGTTAGTGAATGGTCCAACATTAATAGGCAGGGTCAAATAATTTTTTGTTTTTTGAAATGTTAAGAAAGAAGCATGTCATAAACATTTTCTAATCCTATTAATTTAGGCCAAATGGAAACATAAGCTGTCAGCATTATCTCCTAAAATAGCATTAGCATATCTCCTAAAAATATAAGCACATATGAAAACAGCTCACATTCACTTCAAAGAATCAAGTTAATTTCTGACGTTTATCTAAGAAAACAAAAGATTTTACAGGAACTACATAGCATGTAATCAATACTACTCATTCATCGAAACAAAAGCAAAAGTTTGTGAGCTGCCAGCTTTGTAGAAGCTGCTTCATATATGTGATACGGTAAAACTCCGTTTGAGTGGGTATATTAAACAAGAGTTACAGTCTTACAGACTTTGCAGTATAATCATTACAAACAAACATTTCTTTCAATCATATCAAACAAAGTTTTGATTATCTAAGCCAAGCAGAAGCAATCCATTGTATTTAAAAGTTTGTACATTGGGCCTAATTCAAACCATTTAATAAGCTTTATAATGATTATTTGAGTCATATATTTGGTCATGCCGCATGCATAGATAAGTACGGTGCCCGAATAACAGATATAGAATAGGCTTTGATGCCATCTCAAAATTTGAGCTTTAAAGCTAGCAGACCTCAAAAATCAATTCAAGAGGTGAGGATGGTCCAAGTCATATAAAGACTAGTTTGACCATACAGTAGACTCTAGACAATCTGAGATCTTAACAGTCGGTAATGAAAAATTATATCACCAACTCATGTTTGACTATTTTTCTTTAGTTAACCCACCTTTGCATTAAAGGGAGGGACTTAGCTACGGAAATTCTTCTTTTCTATTTTGTAGCTACGGAAATTCTTCTTTTCTATTTTGTTGCTATCGGCTGACAGTCTCTTATCTTATTGTGTTGCGTTTTCTGTCTGCTCATATGTTACTATGTTATGGCTTCTAATAGATTCTATTTGTTTACTTCTGTTTGTTGTATGCTTCTAAAATGTTGTATCTCCTCATAGAATCAGTTTAATAACTGACGGTAGATTAGACCTCTAGAAATACTGCAGTCAGCTTCTGTAATCATTCACCTTTCATATAATACAAATCAGAAAATTCATGAAAAGTCTTCGATGCTCTATTTCTCTATGTTTTCTCCGTCATCTACTTCGGATCATCCTGTTCTCTTTCTTTGTCTCTAATGCTATTTTCTCAATAAATCTGGAAGACTAAGATGGTATTTCATTTGGTTTATTGGTAGGGTGACATGGATATCAATCTGAAAAATTACATAATTTCATTTGAAAAGGTAAAGAAAGTACACAGAAGGAAAAGATTAAAAAGAGACCGCGATAAAAGTGGAGTATAATCTAGAAAAATCTACATAACCCTCCCTTAATTGCACAAACTTTTCATACATTTCAAAATCTACATATGTAGGAAATGCAAAATTCAATAAAGTTAGAAGTAATTTATTTGAAAAAGAATGATTAAAGAAATTATGAGGCTCCAAACAATGCATATTTTTGTCTTTTTTATCACAAAATGAGAGAATTTTGTTTCTAACACATCAATTTATATGTATTAAGAATTTTGCAAAAGTGTATAAAACATTTATGTATTCAAACAAAAACTATTTGAGGAATTCAGAATTTTCTTTTATATTACTACTATATTTTCTCCACACAAATTACAGCTAAAATCAGGTAGCCTTCAAGAAAAGGTGTGAAGGTATCCAAGTCAGAATTAGTGGAAAAGACAGTGTGTTATAGATACTATACTACCATGCTAATTTAAGATGTATTTAGATTTGAGTACTTATAGCATTTTAAATGTTTTCTCTGAATTAGATCCCTGATAGATTGCTAAAGCTTTATAGATTACATGTAAAGTTCTGTTAACTAGGCAGCTAACAAAACTTGGGACATATGAATCAAACAAAGTAAAATTTTGTAATTCAAGAAATGCGAAAACAAGATAATTCAAATGATATGAGATACAAATGATATGTTTCCGGGAACAAGAGAATTTGATAAAACTCACCCTTCCAGGTTCTGAGCCTCACAAAAATTTCTGAAGGTGCCACAAACATTTTTAACTCTAGCAGCCCCAACACTGTTAAACAAATAATGTCACAAACAACAGTAATAATAAAAAAAATATATATTTCTTCATGTTAGTGCAACAATACACAACAGAGATAATCAAATACAAATACAGCATTAATACCTGGCACTACTTCCCTTCTGTTGATGGGCATGAGCATCTACTTGTTTGAAATCCACAGGTACTTGCTCTCTGCACAAACAGCCAAATAGAACCAGTTTAAGATTTCCATAAAAATCAAATTAAAAGTAGTCTCATAAAGTTTTTGGTATAAACCTAGGTATCGCAACTGCATGTTTGGTTTTGCAGTGATAATAGTTTCTTTTGAATGAATTGATTTTGATTAAAAGTCAGTTGAACATGAAGTTATTAAAGTTCGAGTTGAACATGAAATGATGTAAATTGAATACGTTCATGTAAAGTGAGTTGGACAATAAATTTCAGACTAAAAATCAACTGTGGAGGCAAAAGTTCCAAATTTTAGATAAGTTAGACTCAATTCTACTTGAGCATATCCGAACATGGAAAAATATGACATGCATGTTTGGTTTTGCAGCGAGAATGGAAAAATCACAGCGAGTCACCTTGATTTTGCAAAAGCTACATTACTTTTACAAAATTACGGTAACTCAGTGTAATTTTACCAATTTAACAAAGAAACCAAACATATACTCACAAGGATGAAAAACCCTTTCCTTTCTCTCCCTGAAGAGTTTTATGTGTCATCTCATCTCATCCAAGCAGTCTTCTAGAGAAAGTAAAATCAAAATTTCTGAATCCATAAAATTAAAAGAGAATAGTAATAATACTTACAGAGCGCGTGACATGTTGTTGAGTAATTTTTCAGAATCATCAAAGAACATAGTCATAACCTCAATCACAAAATCTGGACTACTTTCATCTTGCAGTTTCTGAAGCTGACTGAACTGATCGTCCAGATAACCCTGCTCCATGCCAATCAAAATATCCCATAATTAAAAATAATAAAAATCAAACTTTATTTTTTGACTTGATTTCATCTCAAAATATAAGAATACAAAACAAAGGGTAATAATATATTTGAATAAATTATTGGCGTTGACCGGATAAAATAACAGAAAAGTGAAGTGAAGAGAAGAGAATAGGAACCTGCTGAAACATAGCAGTTTCGTGGTCACGTAGCTTTCTTTGTAACTGATCCATGTTTGTTTTCGTTCTTCGAATTCGATACTACTAGATCTCAATTCAATATTATTAGCGTGGAGGGTTTTGACTTGAAATTGAAATTGAAATGGAACAGAAGCGAGTACTAAATAGTGAAAATTAGAAATTGTATGTGTGTCTGTCTGAATTCTGAAACGAAAACGTTACTTGTTTTGTTTTGTTAGTTTCCCGAAAATGGGGATTCCTTCTTAATTTGCACACTTACTGCTTCTGGTTATCTTTCACCCTACTTATACCCTTTCGTCAAAACTCAAAAGCTCTTATGTAAAATAATGCATTATTACTCCTTAAACTACCACTCTTTTCCATATTTACTAATGTGTGAATTTTGTTGTTAAGTTCTTTAGAAAAGAATAATTGATACATTGTTTTTTTAAAAGTAATTTATTCAAAAATAAATTAATGAAAATTACTACTCCGATATTAGTTATAATTAATTTTGCACTTATTAATATATTTGGTTAAATATAATTAATCTTCTTGAACTTATAAAAAAAATATCTATTTTCAAAAAGTATTAGTATCACTAACTCCTTAATTCTAATATTTGCATTTGAGATGACAACAAGTAACAATTAAGATTAGGGTAAAATATCCAATGCAACAATTAAGATTGTATTTGTAGTAAATTATTAAAATTATTTCTGTATTTTTATTTAAAATAGTGAGTCGATATTTGATTTTTTTTAATTATAATTACATATTTGACAGCATTAATATACAAAAACTGGTTAGTATATTGTATAACAAAATAACAGGGAAGTCAAAGAAAAAAAACAAAATACTAAAACTGAATATTTTAATAATTTGACTTGAATATGAGTATTTATCATCTCATCATTGACCCTAGTCCAATTATGTATCTTAAATTTCAGTTATTGCCATTTATAAATAATTAAATTGATATATTAAATACCATAAAATATCCGAAAACAACCATAAAATATTAACCGTTATTAATGTATATATATTAACATGTTTACATGAAATTAGTTAATATCCTTTTAAAAAATATAAGTTTAAATGCACTTATAGTCTTCTATTTTTGTCTAAAATAAATTTTTAATTCAATATTTTTAAAATTAGATTTTTAGTCTTTATAAATTAATTCTTATATTTTTCATCTCTATTATTTTTGATGATACGAGACTCTCTCATTAAATGATGTGACACTTAGACGATACTTGCGAATTGTATAAAATATTTTTCATATTACTATTGTTATTGATTTTATTTATGTATTAAAATATTAAAAATCAATTTATTTTATTTTATTTTATTTATATATTAAAATATTATTTTATTTAATAGTTTAAAATATTTATATTTTATTAATTTCATTTTTGAATATTTTAATATTATTTTTTATATTTAAATTTTTAGTATTATTTAATATTTATTTTATTTATAAATTAAATTTTAATATATTCAATAAAATATTTAAAATTATTTATTTTATCCAACTATAATTTAAAATTTTAAAATTTTATTTATTTTTAATATGTAAATAAAATTAATAATAAAGTTAATTACAATAATAATGACATATAAATTATTTTATCTAAATTATAAATGTCACGTCATTAATAAAAGTGTCTCTGTCATATGATAAAAAATGGTGGAAACAAAAAAATATCAAATGAATTTATTAATATGACAAAAAAATAGTTTTAGAAATAGGGAGACTTAAAAGATAAAAGAGTTCTTATGTGCGCATTTTAAAGTGTAATTTTGATAGGGTAAACCATCATTTTAGTCTTTGAAAATGTATAATTACTGTCATTTTGATCTCTAACTCAGTCAAAAATTCAAATTAATCATTGAATAATCAAATAGTTAATCATTAATGTTACAATAGTCATATACTATTATAATAGTCATAGACTATTTTAAAAGTAAGTTGTATCTTTTAATAATTATTATAATAACAAATTCTATCTTTTATAACCTATTTTGACAATGATTAATTTAAACTCTTGACCGAGTCGCAGACCAAAATAACATCATCTTAAATTTTCAAAGATTAAAATAGTAATTTATCGATATTTCAGGTGAATCTAAATTATAACACATAAATCTTGTAACTTACTACATGCATATTAAAGGGTCTAATTTAATATTTCATTAACATTTGAAATTAAGAGCAATGTTATAGGAGAATCCAATGAAATATGAAAAGATTGAGAGATGAACATCGACAAATATTCACGACTCACAACTCTCTGTTTGATATTTTTTTAAGAATGTGTCTTATTAAAAGCTTATAGAGAAAACACTTATAAGGGAAGAAAAAAAGAGTACACACGGAAACTGCAACGTCAAAAACTTTATTAAAAAAACTCAACAAACAAAATAATGGTTAATGAAAAAATAGAGGATAATATATTTATTTCTATAAACTCGAAAAATATCAATATTTTGTATTAGCTTCTCATAAGTTTTACTTGGTAGTGATTTTATAAAAATATTTGTTAGAATGTAGTATAAATGACGCTATTGAATGTTTATATCACTTCTTTATTTGTGTAAAAAAACTTAATGAAATACCTATTTTTGATTTTCTTTAATATACTCTCTTTGAAATTACCAATACATTTAATATTATTCTTTCATAAAACTGTTCCAATAATTTTTATAGAAGACAAACTAAAAATCTCTTATATGTGTTGAATTGCATACCTCATTCAAAACATATTCTCGATTTACTTTATATTGTGCTAAATTTTCCGCTTCATTAGATGATGTTGCTAAAAGATTTGTATCACTGAGTATTATTGCTATTATGATTTCTGTCATCATGTTTGATTATGAAAGAAGTGAGACAAAAATACTACTACTATTTTTTAAAAATGAAATAAATGGATTTTTTTTAATATATCTCTTTTAAAAAAAAATATTCTATTTAAAAAAAAAGTATCAAAATTTTTTGAATTTTCAATAGGGATACCACTATGTGAAGCAAAAAACAATTTAGAGTAGTAGTTGGTGACATTCTAGAAATGCGACTTTATATCCATATATTTATTTCACTTTTTTATATTAATTGATAAAATAAACAAAATAATAACAAATAACTAATAATAATATACAATTAATTAAAATTAGTAAAAATAATTATAGAGATTGGATAGAGTTGTCGATGACATTCAGATAATATTTTAAAATTTCATTTACTGAAATATAAATTAACGTTTGTTTAAACAACACTCTTTAGTTCATGATATACTCAAATTCTATTTTTAAAAAAAAGAAGATACATCGATTATTTTATCATAATCTAAAATATTATCTAAATGTTACCGACAACTCTACCTAGTTTCTAATTTTCTTTTATATTATTATTAATTATAATTATTTTTAATAATTTATTTATTAATTTTTTGTTTTATATTATTTTAATATAAATAAATAAATAAAAAATATGAGTAGAAAGTCGTTTCTTCAGGATGCCAACAACCTAGTGAAAAACTTAAAAAGTAGATGTTTTGGTATATTTTTTTTTTTAAGTGGAGTATTTGAAAAAAAGGGGGGATATATGAAGAAAAAAATCTGAAATAAATACCATAAAATAAAATGAAACAGAATAGAGAAAAAGTAAATTAATTATACTCTACAGCACATAGTAATTTTGTTTTTATACGTGTTTTTCAGGATCTTAACTATTTTATCCCTTGCTTTATGTGATTTGAGCCAATCAGTTGAACCGAAAATTTTGCAAGAACTTGTTGAGCTGAAAAAAGAGAAGGTTCACAGCAGCCCCATAATGACCTTTTAAGACTTTCATTTCATTTTTTATTTTTGAGGAAAAATAACTTCCATTTCTTCTCGTGGCCAAATTCCAGAATTAATAAATATATATATATATATATATATATATATATATATATATATATATTACACGAAATTCATGCCCAAATCATATTTACATGCAAGCTTGATAAAAGTTAAGCTTAGGACTGACTGCAAACCCACACATATACTGATAGCTCCTAATTCCCAAACGTTGGCAAACCCATGAAGAATATTTGGATGCCCATGTTCAGCATGTACAAGGGTGAGAGACAGAGAGGGAGGCCACACATTGAAGCAACATATCAGCATAATTGTTGCTCATGTGCCATTTCTTATTCACAAACGTGCACATTGTTTTTTTAGATTTTCTTACCGAGACTTTTAGCGTTAATAGATAGATGATGAAATGATTCTTGTGGTAATCAACCTAAAGAAGAATAAATTCGTAAGTTCACTGTTAAAAGTTGATAAATTGACGATTCATATGAAACAATAACACTCTCTCCACCCCCACCTTGCAAAGAAAAGATACAGCTGCAACTAAAGGCCTATATTTTATTTTCATATTTACCTTCCTCCGAAAAGGCAAAAATGCCACCAAGTATTTCATCATCCTCCCCATCTTCTGGTTGCTCTCTTTCATGGCTGCTGCTGCTGTTGTCAACATCATCAGTAACTACTTCAGCTAACACATTACTTCCATCCTGCACAAGAGTCTCGCAGTTGCCATCTGGGAAAGAATGCCCGTCACATGCATTTTGCATTACAGAGGCCACTTCCGAAAAATTGATCTTATCTAAATCATGTTTCAGGAACAATGCTGAGTCGTCACTAATCTCAACAACTTCTACAGCATCCCTTCCTTCAGAGATTACCTTTCTCCCTTGCAGTAATGGACTGCTACTGAGACAATGGTCATATGGAGAATCCACATGCTTCAAGTCTCCAGATGGAGACGAATTTTCTAGCACAGTCTTGTTAGGCTGAGATGGCTCAGCATTGATTGCTTCCTGTCTTTCCAGATAGAACTCACCCAGCATTTGGAAACAAGAAGAAACTTGATCCAGGTCAAGCAAATTTTCAGTCCTTCTTGATGAACCTGAAGTAAATTACAAACATCCAACATATAGGTAGATTATCATAGGAGGTTCATATAAAATATTAAAAACACAAGAAATTGCTTAAAATGGAACAAAAGGGAAATATTCATCCACATTCTTGTATAACAAATGAATTTTCTCCTTGAAAGTTACACCAATTTCTCACCTCCATCAGAGCTTTCAGTGGAGCTCAGTGATGCTGGTTTTGAGTGACAAATAACGATCATGTCAGCAGTTTGCTTGTCTTCAGTCGCATGGAAGACAGGAGATGCAGGGCCCAAATATTTTCCCTCTGGAAGGCCTCTGAGCCAAACAGCCAAGTAAGCATATTGGGAAATAAAGGACTACTGATGATCACAGATACACCAAGACCACATCAAATGTCACTAATGATAAGCTATGCAATTATGCCTGTTGTTAGACATTATACCTACTTTGTTGAGGTAATAGTTCCATACAAAGTGCCTTAAATTCAAAACAGCATGCACGCAGAAAATGCTAAAATATGGATGAACACACATAATTACCATGCGGAAACAATTGCAACATTTGATAATACTGATGTATTTCCTTGTCAGTATTTTTTTCCTCAAAAGTATGCAAGTCAAATTTTGTTCAAGATTTGAAAGTAAAACTGCAAAAAGAAAAATAATAATCTCTGGTTTCTCTCCTTCGAAGGCAAACACAGAAAGCATGATTTTCGCTGAGGAATACAAAAACATGTTCATCTACAACATGATGCAGTAAGCCAGTTGGGAGGAATATATACCAAAGTTGCAGTTGAAAACCAAAAACTTTCAATCCCACAAAATTTAGATCGACATGTTGAGCATCAAATCATAGCAGGTGCCCCCAATGTGGCCAACTGATTGAAACCAATATTAAGGAATTGACACGATCACACTATCCTGTAGGAATTCTACTTTGTAACAAAAAACTCTACCCAAATGCTTCTAAATGTACCACAGTAAATCAATTTTAATAATCAAAATGTTGTCTTGGTAAAAATAGCACAACATGATTAACATGCCAAGATGTTCAATCTACTAAAAAGAAAAAAGAAAAAGTCACCACCTCTCATTCCAGCTTGGTCTGATGCTATGAAAATTGTCAAAGACAGGCAACAACTCCTTCCGTCTTATTTCAACTTCGTTGGCGGAGATCTTTTCAATTTCAGACTCACCACCAGCACTATAAATAATTATCCCAGAATTCATTGAGTAAAAGCAAATCTGAAGAAACAAGATGGTTAGCAAGTAGCAACCAATGCCAAGCACTGTACATGAAAATCAAAACATTGTGCAAATAATTACCTTAGAATTTTGCCATATTGGAATCCTTCCAAAATTTACTTGCACCTCCGCGTTAGATATATACCAGTGAAATCTCTCTTGGGGCTTCCCTGTAGAAGGTTTTACAGTCTTTTCCCCTACACCATCACTTATATTCAAAAAATTAAATCCATAGCCATCATCAGAATACATTCTCTCTTTAACTTTATCAATACCATCTTGTCTGTCAAAGGTATTGCAGAAGGGATCCTCTTTTTCTGGCCATTCTGACCTTCTACATACGTCCCACCATTGAATGGGCTCAACTTTCACTCTGAACTCATCCTCCTGCATATGCAGGGCAGAAGCTGACTGGGTTCTCGAACCACTTTCATTTGGTTCTGGACCAACGGATGGTAGAAGCTCATGTTGAACTATATGGCCCGATGGTGTATATACCAACAGGTGCTCTAAGGATTTCACTTTTGACTTAACAAGCGGCTGCGAGTGAGATATGGAATTATGAAATATTGCAGCAATGGCGCCAGATGGAACAAAAACTTTTCCTGAAACATTTGCAGTAGAATTATGAATGGTATTAAGCCATCCAAAACTGCTATACTTTATTCGGCTAACAACAGAAAGGACAACAGGTGCTGGGGGATGCAAAGATTGCTGGTGAGAAATGGAAGAAGTAGACCACCAAGGCAGAGACAAAACAGGAAGTAAGGAGGGCTCTTCCCCCTTGGAACTAATAATTTGGAAACCAGTATCACCTCCAAAAGGTGACAAAACAAAAAGATGGCAGGTCCCCTTGGAAGAGACAATTGCAACCCACTGGCTAAAATGACTAAAACAAATGTCCTGGATCATCTGTCAAATAAGAAAACAAGATGAAGAGAATCATGCATGCAGGCACAAACGTCAAAACAAATAAAATATCAGGAATTTATACTCTCCTCCCCTGATAGAAGCTTCAATGACACTCCCTTCTCATTTATTTTAAAATTAAAATCTATATCCTTCCCCTTATAAGTTAATATGTAATATTCACTCCATTTTAATATAATAAACTTTTTATGGACATTTTTTCTCTATTTGTGATCTCAACATCATTAACATATAGTCTCAAACCACTACTATCCTCTAAGAGACTATAAGATAAAATAAACATTTTAGGCAAAGTTTCAAAGATTATAAAATAGATATTTAAACTTCATTTAATCTTTTAAAATCATAAAATCAATAAGTGTTCAAAACAATTTGAAAGTGACAATGAAAGATGTAGACAAAGGAGAAATTTTGATGGAAAGCTTTTTCATAGTTGTTCGCCATCATGAAAAGGTTTGTTTATGTGTAAGGAAAGAGGAGTGTGGGTTTTAAATTAAGAAGAGAGGAAAGAGTAATTTAAGATTCTCTCAAGGGGAGTGTAATCTTTCAATAAATAAACCAATATTTCAACTAAGATATACTAACAGCTGGTGTTATTCCACGATGAAGTCTATAAAGATGCACATGAGTAGCGTTCCAGTCACAGCTTGGAACCCCTGAACCCTTGCGTGCACTAGATGGCATTATCCGGAAGATATTAATATTATTTCCATAGACTGATGCAGTGACCAGAAGTGTCCCACTAGGATCAAAACATAGAGCAGATATAGGACTGGAGTGAGCTTTAAACTGTGAAATGATAGCTCTAGAAACAAAATCCTTAACAATTACCTGCAACCAACCATATGAACCAAGAACAAGTCAGAGATTAATATTCTACTCTAAGTGTAAACACATTGAAACGATCGATCAGCTGAGCCATGATGAAATAATACCAACCATTCCTGCGTTGTCCACATCATTTCCTGTAACCCGACTAACTTTCCATCCTGAACTTGATGGTACTGGAGAACTAGAGCCATCAGGAAGGAACTCATGACAGTATTTGAATATTCCAGCAGCCAAATGTTTACTCGACTCCATTGCATAACGAGCCACCAAACTACCACTGCTTGGAGATGTTGATGGACTAACTCCTGGAGAAGGACTCAAGTTTTGTGGGCTTATGCATCCTACATTTGAGGGAATTGGGTTGTTGGAAGCATATGCTAGCCACCTAGGACCCACAGCCATTGGACCATAACCCACATTTACTCCTCTTGTTCCTTGTCCCAACTGAGGAACAGGATAGGTGAGAACACTGAACTTATTCTCAAGAGTCAATGCATCAAAGCAGTATATCTGCCAAAAAGAATTATCACGAATATTAAATAAATCACAATATAGATAACAGACATAAGCTAAAAAAATAGGTTATGTGTCTCTTCTCATGTTTTATCTGACAAAAGAATGGTCGACTATAATAATTCAAAATCGTAAAAGACTCGGGAATAACTGCAGCAGCATACTTGTGAGGCAAGACCAACAGCTACAATCTTCGAACAACACCTGATCATACACACAACGGATCGAAATCTCAGAACATGAACATAAGAGTGTGACTTCAACGAGTAAAACCGAACAGCCGTGGCAGAACTGACACCATTCCCAGATTGAGTCTCCACCTTACCCTCTCTTCCTAAACCACCGAAAGAGCTACCGTTTTGGCTAACACAACCTTCATCCCCATCCCCAGCAACAACCACCAATAAAGGATGCGATTTTCTGAATCCCTCCTTGCCATCAGAACCAATAGGGAAAGGCTGCATCTGTAAGAAAGAAACCGGACCGTCGCGCTTTGAAACCAGCTCAGTAAAGCCAGAAGCATCTTCAACATCAAGTACTTGAAATCCATTAAGATAACCAAGTAATAGAACACGTTTAAAAATAGATTGATCAAGCTCTAGTTTATCAAAACCAGCCCAAGTAACCTACCAAAAAGAATCAAAAGGTTAAATTAAAATAAATAATATCTATAATAATAATAATAATAATAATAATTGCAATAATATTAATCCCGCAATACTAATTAATGAAGTAACCACATAATAAAGCAATAAAGTCAGTATAATAAATAATCATATAGAAATAATAACTAACTAAATGAAGTTGAATAATGTTTGTAACCAACCACATAGAGTATGGTAATTTAAGATGTTAAAAAACGAAATTAATTAAAATCGAGGTAAATTGAGTATAATAAGAACCTGATCTTTGTGATCATCGGAAGGGGATGAAATGGAAGAGGCGACGGAGGCGCCGGCAGAGCGAACGGTGGAAGCGACGGTGCAGGCATTGGTGGAAACAGTCTTAAGACAAGAAGAGATGATCCTTAAGGAACTCGGTAATAAACCGTTGTTTTTCCCTTTCACTTTCTTCATCGCTATTGATTAGTAAATGATTATTTGTTTGGGATTGAAACCACCATGGCTGAAGAGCCTTTGACTTTTGAGTTTGAAACTGAAATCAATGAAACGTTACGGCAGAAGAATCAAAGTTGAGTACCAAGGACTTCGCCTTCGCTTTATCGTTCTTACTGTTTTTCCATTTCTTCACTTCTTCTCTGTTTCCATTTACTTTCTTTCCTTTTCAATTTTCTCTTTAAATATATATATTTCCACTGTTTCCATTTCTAACCCTTTTTTGTTCTTGTTATTTTTGGTGTACTGGCTTTGCTTCCCAAGTGGGGTGAATATATGGACTATTGGATTGGATTTAATTGGGCTTGCGATTCAACTCAAAACGTAAACTGAAACCGGGGAAAAATATTCAACAAATATAATTTTAACATAAATAAGGGAATTCCGCTTTATAGGTTCAACCTATTTAGATTATTATTTTTGTTTCTATGTTGTATTTTTCATGTATCGGCATGAGTTACTAATCTAAGCGAAATATATTTAACCATATATTTCTTGACTTCTGATATAATGATATAGAAAAATTTGGTAATAATAACTTGAATACAAACTTATTAAAATAAAATAAAAAAAAAAAAACTTGAATACAAATAGACCGACACTTAGACGTGTTGCAATGAAATGTAAATGGAATTATAATGTCTCATAAAAGGAGAGAATATGAGATGCTTAGGCATCTAATGATTATTATGCATTCCGTGAAGTCACTCCTCTTTTTAAAGATATTTTAAAATTGATGGTGTAAGATAAAATAGTGTTTTTTTATTTTGTGTTTGGGTATACTATAAATTTTGAAGATGAAAATTGTATAAATAAATTTTAAAGTATGTGTATCACGCTAAATTATAGATTCGATTTGTCCCATCAATTTATGTATACTGGATGTAAATGGGTTAATTGACAAATTCCCTTCATATAACTTAGAAATCCTCTACATGAATTACATAATCACATCAAGCATATCGATCAATAATATTTTATAGAATAAACTTTTTTTCAATTACAATATGCACTAGAGAAAAGAAATAATGACTTGACATGAATTTGACAGAAGTTTGACTCATTTAATTCATGAAATTTGGATTTTCTTTCTGTATATGGAGTAATTCTATTTATAGAGAAACTCAAACTAATTGATGAGGAGAAACAACTCTTAAATTTTTTTCTATTATATTAATTCCAAATAGTTAAATATCATTAAAATTCAAAAAATGACACAAAAAATGCAATGGTCTATTGGTGAAATGAATGTGCCTTTTCTTCAACAAGTTAAAACTCTTTTTTTAGTGATGGTTTTTTATTAGATGACTGTGTAAAAAATGGTGATTCAAATTCTAGAAGCAACAAGTTAACACTTTTGTTACTTCTATATATTAAAACTTTGATATAACCATTGCCATATTTCAAATATATATTTTGAAAATTACTCTCATAGTTTTTTCATTAAATAACAATATAAAATTAGTTTTAACAAGAATCTAAAATCGATTTGAATGAGAGTTTATATCTATTTTAGTGATAGTTTTTCATTAGATAACTAAAATGGTGATTTCTCATGTTTCTTAAATTACATGTTTTGAATGAAATCTTGTCTTTTATTATTTTTTATTACATTTTTGTTTTTTTAACTAAATTACATTTTTGGTTGATCCTATTAGAAATATGAATTAGGAAATATTTAATCATGTTTTTGATATTCAAATAATTGATTATTTTTAATTATAGATTTTATTTTTGTTATAGTTGTTGTTCATTTTTAATTCAATATTAGTAATACGATTCTTGATTTAAACCAGAGAGAAAAGTTAATTGAATCGTATTGATAATAGAGATAATGAATTACATCTAGGTTGCATAGAGTTATATAGAGAGAATGAATTACATCTAGGTTGCATAGAGTTATATAGTTACTTAAATAAACAACTAAAATAATTAACTGACAAATGTAACTAACTAACTAATTTAACTAATTAACGACTAATATCTCTAATATCCCTCAAGCTAGAACGTGTTTAGTACATCGAGTTTAGAAAATGTCAAGAAAGAAATACCGAAAATGATATCGGCTAAAATGAATTTGAAACACCTAAATATTTTTGGTTAGAATGAATATGAATTTTATGCTTGATTATCCATATTATGAATACATTGTCTAAAAAGAATGAATTTAATTTCCTTAGCTATCTATTATCTTGATCAATAGAAGAAAATGCCAAGACTTTTTTTGAAGAAGAATGTAACAAATTTTCAAATCCAATTGATGACTTGATTCTCTATCGGTGGCATTCCTTGTTCTCTTCTTCAATACTGCAAGAGTCATGTTGGTTGCGATCTTCATGTGTTTGCAAGATCTTCTTGTCTTTAAGAATCTTAAATTTCAACACTATATTTTATTTTCATTGTTGTTATTCTTGGTCACTAATGTTATTTCATCAATGTTCTTGATCTTCTTATCATCCATATTGGATGAAGTTTTAGCTCTGCAACATGTAATCATAAACACAAGAAAACTTCATCACGATGAAGGAAAAATGTAAGGGTTTGAATAAAAACAACATAAATCAATGCAGGTGGATGAGAAAAGGTTAATGAATAAAACAATTTTTCATGAAATTTTTTCTCAAAATTGAGAAAATAATATTTCAGAATAATTATAACTTTGATACATATTATTATTCTTAATTTAAACCATTGATAAGAGAGAAATAGAGAAAAGTTAATCGAATCACATTGATAATAGAGATAATGAATTATATCAAGGTGAGTTATATAGTTAATTAAATAGACAACTAATAAACTAGTATAACTAATTAATCAATTTAACTAATTAACCATTAAGATCTCGATATATGGTTGATATTTGCATGATTTAAAATGTTTAATGAAGGATATATGGTTGATATTTGCATGAGTTTAAATGTTTAATGAAGGTCCAAAATATTAAATTTAATTTTAGGACTATAGATGGCCAAATGAATCCAATCATAAAAATGCAGTTTGTTATTTCGAGTGAAAGAATAGTTAAAATTACGCATGCAATCATTTAAGTTTAATTCAATTTTTATTTAAGCGATTATTTAAGTTTAACTCAATTTCTATGTAAGTTATTTAAATTATTTTTTATTTGGTCATTTATGTTACGTTCCGTTTACAACGTTATCATTTTAGTCTCAAAATGTACAAATCGTGATATTGCTTTGGATTTTTGTTTAACTCCATTAAAAAAAAAAGTTTCATGGATATTAAGACGACGATGTATCATAAAAGTGCTTAAGTGACAAATCTCAATCATTAATTAATATATGAGAAAAAATAATACAAAAGACCTACATAAACGTAAATTGACACGTGGAAGGATAGAAATCGGCACAATAAAAGCTCCAAATCTTAAAATTGTTTGGATTTTGTATAGTTTTTTACGGTAGAAAGCTATGTGAATGCTATTAGATTTAATATGAAATTTTTTGTCGCTTCTAGTCTAATAGTCTTCACTAACCATACCAAAAATCCTGGTCCATCTTTAAAGATGAAGAGAGATAGCAAGTGAGTTAAGACTTGTTGGTATTACAATCTTTTTTGATAATGCACAGTATTTCTTTCTTTCTATATAACTAAGTATTTGATTTCCTATTAATTACCGTGGAAAACAATTTCTATGTATGTACACCGGAATAAGCTTCTTTTGGGTATTCCAAAGTGCTAAAATTGTGATTGATGAGCCTTTCTAGCTGCAGAAACTCATTCATTAATCACAACCTTCTTCTTAGCACAGTTGCTGATAATCATGTGATTTATGTTCCATTTTCTATTCAGAATCAATGAGCTCTTCTCGAAAGACTTTTCGAAAGAATGGCAATCGGATTTTCTTCATGTCCTTGAAGCAGCTAAGGTTTCCATTCAGAAGCTGCACAACCTACACAAAAAAACACTATCTTTTCTGTTTAGTCATTATTACATCTTATAGTAAGTGAAAAAAAAAACAGAAAAGTCCAATGTTGAAATTTTAAAAGAAAACATACATACTACAAAATATATAAATAACAGATAGATAGATAAATAGATAATTAAACAGCGTGCCTGTCTTATAGAGGGTCGGCGAATGGAGGACTGTTGTATGCATAAAGAAGCTGTCAAAAGCATAAGGTTCATCTGCCTAGAGTCAAATTCACCTGCTAGTGAATGATCTATCAGCTCCATAATATCATTCTTTTTCAACAATGGTTTTGCCTGAAAATATTATTATGAAGGAAAAAAATTAATGCCTAGACTGTAACAATTTCTTAAGGTTAATTAAGGCCAGCATGACATTTGTGTGTGTAATAAGAAACTATACCCACAAAACAAGGCTTTGTTGTGAATAATCAAGTGCTCTTCGTCCACTAACTAATTCTAATAGTAATACACCAAAGGCAAATACATCTGTTTTCTCGTCTACTATGCCATGAAGCAAGTACTCAGGAGCAAGGTAGCTGTGAAATGTCATAAATGAAACATTATGTGTGTTAATAAGTACTAATAGGAAGCCACAAAATTTTGTAACATAAAGTAATAATTAATTGCATTGAAGGTTACAAACCCAAAAGTTCCTTCAAATTTTGAAACGTTATGGTGAGTCCAATTCTCTGGCAGCCATTTTGCTAGCCCGAAATCACAAATCTGTCAAAAAATAAACGTTTCAACTTTCAATTAAATCCTAATAAAATATAATGTACTAATAAATTAGTTGAAATGAAGTGGTTAATAAGCTTCACCGAAAATGGAATTTATTAAATTCGAACTTCCTGCTTTAATGGGCCAGATTTTACTGGCCAACCTTCCGAATCCGAGGATTACAACAACAAAAATAATAAAACTTTTATAGTGTTTGACAAATATATGTTGAAATGGAACAATACGTTAACATATGGGCTGTTTTGTTCTAACTTTATATTTGGGGCATATCAATAACAAAACAAAAATGGATCACGAGACAAGAAAGGTGATACAGAAAAGAGGTTTGGTCCATCACACTTAATGAAGAATCTTCCAAACATTGTTTGTCTATAATTCATAAACAAACAGAAGGAATTAATTACAGAATCAAACTTACATATAAAATAATCAAAAGCATATAATATACCTGAGGCTCAAAATCCTCCGTGAGCAATATATTTGCAGCCTTTATATCTCTATGGATAAATCTTTTTTGACAACCCTCATGAAGATATAATATACCCTTGGCTGTTCCTAATGCAATTTTGTGCCTAATACACCATGGTAGTTTCTCCTTGGAACCTAATATGAGAACAAATAAATGAAAATTTGATTAAAAAAAAGTACAAAGTCTTATCACACACGCAGTCAAGTAATCTCAATCCTTGAATGAAGTTCTGACGACTGATATTGTGACTTCACTATATCATCTTTAAAATATAATAACTCAAAATAAGAGTCGTCTGATTTTCATCTAACACAAAGATCGCAACAAAGATCTGCGATAATCAATTGTGTCAACATAGATAATCCAATTTTGGCTCAACAAAATTATTTGAAGGCATTAAATCATCTACCATATAGCACTGAAGCTAGACTTCCTTTTTCAGACAATTCAAGAACAAGATACATTCCACCATCCACTCCATAGCCAACAAGCTTAGCAGTATTGGGATGGTTTACATGCGCCATTACACCAAGTTCTGATAAAAAATCTCCTATGATTTCATCAGCAGTTCCTCTTGTTAGCCTTTTGATTGCTACTAACTGATTATTAGGCAAACACCCTTTGTAAACTTCAGCGTAACCACCTTTTCCAATCAAATTTTCTGCACCAAACTCAATGTAGTAAATTTCAATACACTCAACATTCAAAACAGTCAATGTTCCTTAATACTAAGAAATCTAAACTCACAAGCATGAACCCTTCAGATCAAAGACTTTTTTGGTATCCGTCACATTTCTGTGTCGAACACCAAAAACGACACCAAAAACGACACTGATGCATGTAATTACATTTAATACTTATATTTTTCTCAAATTATTAATTTGTATCAATACCAGTGTCATGTTCATATTTGGTCTTTGTGTCAGTGTTTCGTAGCTCGGAAGCATGTAGCATAATGCATGCATACCTTGGCTAAAAGAATTGGTTGCAACTTGTATATCATGATGAGTAAAGATCTTCCACGGTGATCTACAAGGGGTTGAAGTTGCATTTGTGAGAGTGAGACAACTTGGAAGAATACTCTCTCTCATGCTTCTGCTCATTCTTCTTGAAATTTGTCCATTAAGAGGATGCAATGCAGGTACCTGTTTCTTTGATCTTGTTTTCAACAATTGAAGAAATGAATGCCACCTTGAAGCAGGTTTTGAAATTTCATCATGAGACTCAGAATCCACCGTAGGTTCTTTGGAAGAACTTGTTTCTGAATCTGAACTCTTGAAATAGTCCTCAAGAACTGTAATAGGTGAATCAGAATCCACTTTTTCCTTCATTTTATTAAATTCTTTTGTAAAAGTAAAGATGTTACTACAAATCCACAAAGAAAGTAAGAAATTTCATGATGAATGATAAATTATGTATAGCTTAAGAAAAGCTGAATGGATTTTTTTAAAAAAAAAGGTTTGTTTGTTGTTGCAAAGAAAATATATAAATAAAGAAGATGATAAATTAAGAGTGAGCCATGAATGTGAAAAGGAAAAATGAAGGAAGAGAGAAGAAAAGATTGGAATATAAATGTTGAAACGGTTTTGGAATGGAAAATTGATATTGAAAAAGGAAAAGGAAAAGGAAAGGTTGAGAAAGTGTAAGAATCAAAGAATATGAAAGGATAAGGGAAAGGAAAAGGAAAAGAGAAAAACCGTAGTTTGAAGAGAGCTAAAAGAGAAAGAGAAAGGGAAGATGAAAAAAGATTGAATGGCAGAGAGAGATATTGTTTTTTCAATTCAAGAAACAGAGCATGAGAGAGATGAGAGGCTGGCTGATGGCTATTTTACTTGACCATCCCGCTTCAACAAACAACCATCATTGCCCTTTTCAATCTTGCCCTCCTAGTACTACTACTAGTCACTTTTTTATTATTATTTTTTATCTATTATGATTTTTATATATATTTTTCATTAGTTGATGTGGATAATTATATTGATAATATTTTATTTTCTATCTCTCTATTTTAACTATTAAATTAATTTTATATTTTTCTTATTAAATTTTTTATAATAAGTTTAATCTATGTTACAAAATCAAAATAAGAAATTCTATTAATAAGGATTAGTTTTTAAGTTCACACTATAAGAATTAGTTTGTGAAAATGAGATGGTCTGATTGATAAACTCATATACTATATTAATTTGTTATGAATTTTTAAAATTTCGATTAATTACTTTAATCGATTCAGTTAAAAATTGATAAATTTATTAGTTGATTTGATTTTAATTGTGTTGTATTTTAATTCAACTACAAGTAGTTCAATTAATTACTTTTTTTACTTCTAATAAAATGTTTTACCTCTTTTAATTTTAATTATTTATTTTATTTTATTTTATTTTATTCAAGTGTAATTGACTTGGTTAAACCATAACTTGAACATCTCATTACTTCGATTGCGAATTTGATTTTTACAATATTAAAACGTTTTAATATTTTAGGTAACTTAATATATTTTTCAGACTAATAAATAGTAATAATAATTAAATAATATTTTGGGTTGGAGTGTTATCTCTGTTATGTAAATATTTTGGGTGTAAATAACAATATCTTACACGTATAAATTAAGAAATGAGATTTGAGGATGAGGAGTATATGATTATGCAGAATAAAGTTTGGATTGTTTAGTCGAGTGTCTTTCGCCATCAGCTATGACAAGATGATTTTTATGTACTTTTACACGTTTATTCAATACTTGTTTTTCAAAATATGTTTAATACTTTAATACTACTATAATAATTTAAAAATATTAAGGTTGGAATAATTAACATCGATCGTCCTTATCCTTGTCACGGTTGCTTGGTTGGTGAGAGAGTCAGAGACGGCTCTCGTGTCTTTGAGCGTTGTGGTCTTAGTAATATTTTTTGTAAATATATAATAAAAGTAATTAATTCAAAATACAGCTGACTTTTTAAAACTGTATTATGAAATTTTCATAAATTTCCAATGTTTTCTGTGGCGTATTTTGTTTTTTGGTATTACAAGATTACTGTCAATCAGCAATCAATTCATTTTACAATTAGTCACTTTGGTCAAATCAGATGGCTCTGTTGTTTATAGGATCAAGTAGATGCTTGTTAAATATTTTTTCTGACTTATGATAAATGTGGTTTAATAACATACACATTAACAAATATAATAATTATATAAAAGATAAAATTTATTTTATCAATCTATTAATCTTAATTATTAGTAAATTTTTAATTATTATCAATATAAATAATGTATAATAATTTTTTTTAAGTTGTGCACATGATAATTATCGAATGGTAGTATAAATAAATAGTTAAAGTTGTATTGAAATTTGATAATGATACTTACTATGAGATAGAGAGAGTAAATTGTAGAAAAATGTTTAATGTACACTCATAAGTGTTGAGTTTTGGTTGAAATTTAGAAAATTAAAATAGTTTTATATTACTTGAAATTGTAAAGGAATAGAGAGTTCAAAACTATATATATAACTCTAGTTATTCATTACTAATTGAAACAATCAGAAACACTTTAAATTTGTATCTGATTTTTTCTTTTCTTTTATACTCTTGTCATAATGTGTTGTGAGATGTAGTTTAAATATTTGTTTTGGAGACTGTAAATGTACTAGGGGGACTTGGGGAGTTCTGAGATAAGTCTATGTGTTGTAACTATTTTTACACAATGTTATTCTCTAGTTGTTATTAGACAACAATCACTATTTTTTCTCTGCTTTTGGAGTTTTTGTGTTATTTTATTGTATGATTTAAAATTTATCTATTTGTTTATTTCTCATAACAATAAGGATATATACATATTGAGAGATAAAGAGATAAGAAGAGTAATGTGAGAAGTTTTGATGTAATCGAAGGTGCAACACGAGAAGGGTGGTTGAATTGTGTTTATCAAAGTTGATAACTTTTTCATAATTTATAAATAAATAAAAAAACTAGTTAGGTTTTGGTGACTTACTTGGAGTAAAAACAATCGGATTTAGAGGTAGCAAATAATGAAAGCATAAATAATTTTGACACGTAGACTTATCCTGGTTCACCATTAACTTTGCTGCATCCAGTTCTCTCATTCAGAAGGCTTTAATCCACTAATTCAAATACCTTGAATTACAAAACACTTTATCCTCCAAGCTAGTCTTTCCAAATAGCCTGACAACCCCATACTTTTGAGGAACTAACCACGTTGACCGTACAAGGCAAATTTTCTCCTAACAACCTGACAATCCCAAATTGAATAAGGAACTAAACCACTACCGGGTTAGATATAAAAGATTGGAACTTGAGTAGTTGCTTCTAAAAAGCTGATAATAATAATAACTTTCACACTATAAGAAAAGAACAATTAGAAAATATTTCTAACTTGAACAAATGTTTCTCTCTTTGAACTATAAGACTACTCTTTTCTGCTTTTCGATGATTTTCTTCTTCAGCCTTAAGTATTTATTTATAGTTAAAATTTGGGCTTCAATTTAGTCTTTGTTTAATTCTGAATTGTATTTTGTTCAGATTGCGTTTGTAAATTCTTCAAATTGATCTTGTTCCTATTTTGTTTAAATTGAGATTGTAAATTCTTCATATTGATTATGTTCGTATTTTGTCCAGATTGCGTTTGTAAATTCTTCAAATTAATTATGTTTATATTTTGTTGCAGATAAATCTTGATCAAGTCTTCTTTAAATCCTTATCAAATCTTCTTCAAAACTTGATCAAATCTTATTCAAATTTTAATCAAATCTTCTTCAAATATTGACCATATCTTCATTTCAACTTAGTCAAAGATTTTCTTCAATTATAAATATGAATCAAATCTTATTTTAGATTTTCATTAATTATAAATTTGAATCAAATCTTATTTTAGATTTTCTTCAATTATAAATTTGAATCAAATCTTATTTTAGATTTTCTTCAATTATAAATTTGAATAAAATCTTATTTTAGATTTTTTTCAAAAACATGAATCTTTTTTCTTACTCTTTAAAGTCAAATATATTGTTCTCATAAAATATTTTTGTTATCATTAAAACTCTAAATATAAAATTAACTTAGTTCCAACAGTAATAAAAAAAGAGAAATAAAAATAAAATAAGGTGTTGAATGAATGTATAAAAATTGAAAGTGTATATATATCATTGTTGTAAATTGAATTACATTATGTGTTTGGAAAAGTTAATTTTTATAACTCTAAGTTTACATGGAAACTACAATTTGTACCTTCATAAAACCATGGTCAATTTGCATTGGAAAGCGAGAATATGAAATTAAATGTGTATCCAAACACAATAATAGTATGTTTGGCACTATATTTCTTTTATGAGAAAGAAAGGCAAACCCCTAAGAAAAACTCAAGGCTTAGAGGAAAGGCAACCAAGCATCTATCTGCCAACATGGCTAAAGAGGCAGAGTCAGGAATTAAATTAAATAATCTATCTTTATTAATTAAGGAAAAATTCAATTTAGCGAAAGAGTTTGCGGTTCAATTTGTCTAACGACAAATATGTATAACAAAAAATTGATTCAAACTACTTAAAGTGTTGGAAATACGAGAAACCAAGCTAAATTCGAGTGCGTTGAAGAGTAACTCTCTACGATCAACTTCACCGCTATATTCGAGTAAGACTCATCTTCAATTTATCCAACCCCCTCTCAGTGACCAATAAATTGCTGTGACAAGCGAAATTCAAGGATGGGATATTTTGACAGTATTATAGCTATTGCTCTGTTTAATTAATTTTTAATATAAATAAGAAAATATCTGAAAGATGGTGTATCCAATTTAAAATTTAAATTTTAGATTTAATACTTTTTTGATATCGTATTGTTTATATTTTATTGTAGAAAAATTAACTATTTGTTTTTAGAAACGGAAAAAATATTTGAAATAAATTAAGAGAGTGTAAATATTAGTTATTTATGAACAACTTAATCAAATAGTTTGTACTTAATTTATTTTTAAGACCTAACTCATCTGAAAAATTATTAATATTATTAAATTAAATATTTTCATTTAATTTGAATTTAAAATCTTACAATTATATGTAAATTTTAAACAGTATTTATCGTGTGACAGACGATAAAAAAATTTAATTTGATAATTAATTCACCAATAAATATTCATTTTTATTTTTTAACTAAGGATGAGTGCATCAGCTTGGCTGCGAATATATATATATATATATATATATATATAATCACCTACCATTCCCCTTTTTAATAACAAAAAAGACCCTATCAAGGAAACATATCAGCCCTTTTTTCATTTTGTATAAAGAATATGCAGAACATTCTTCTAGATTCCGTTTCATCTCATTCAAATGACATTTAAAAAATGTTGATACACCTTTTAAAGAAGGAAACTAAAAGGAATACCACGTTAGTTATACATATGCCCACACCATAATCGTTGTCATTATTACCATTACAGATTAGTCCAAATCCAATAGACCAAGACAGAGGCCCTGCCCTTTTTTTGGTAAACTGAAAATTTAAAAATTATTTCAGAATGTACTTTTTATACAATTTTTAACATATTAAATACAAGTATATTTTATTTATTTATAACATTATAATAATAAACGTACATTAATAATTTCTCTACACTCTTCAACATTTATTTACATCATCAACATAGATCATTTATCACATTATTTTTTCGTTTATTTCTTTTTCAAAGGTGTAGGAGTGTCACCAATAATTTTTCAATTAATCCTAATAAATTGTCATTAGTCACTTGTTAATTAAAGATATGTCAGTGTATCTGGAAACGGCGTATCGTCCCAGCAATTCTGGAAAGTAAAAAAATGAACCTGACTCGTTATCATTTCAACGTAATTAACACAATCACTACGCACAAACCAAACCCCTCAGCCAAGAAACTCATCAACTACGCCATTCAATACGTTTAGTTATTATTACAAACCAGGAAATCAACTTCAAGGGTCCACATTTAATCATACCTCCATATATTAAATCATTTTTATGGTTGGAACATGAAAGAGTCTTCCAGGGGAGACTTGCCTCAATGATATTGGATTAAAAATATCATAGTATATGTCTTTAGATAAACAGGCGAATCTATTCATTTCTTATGCGTTGGATATATAGTTTGTGATTGAGTCAGGTTTAAGCCATGTCGTAAATGTTCATCCAACTCCTAATTTTTTAATTTTTTTATTAGATTATAATTACCAATAATACAAAATCCAATACTGAATTTTAACTTCTAATAATATATTTGAAAATAAAAAAAATAAATTCAATGGATGGATGAGGCTTCACCCAATAGGGTTGGGGGTTGGGGTTGGTGGCTCACTGGCTCTAATCCATTTTTACCATATAAAAAAATTCATTAGTGTGAAATAATTTAGCTATTACATATTTACACCAACCCCATTTGGGTGATATTTTCTGTCAGACACTGACCAATACAATTGGACTTAAAAGAGTGTTGGAAGTCTCATATTGATATTATTGGAAAATTCGTTTTTTATATGAATTGAATAGGGTTGGCAAAATAATTGATCATGTATGCAATTCATATCCAACTATAAATTCATTTAATTCACCTATTACATAATAAAATTATTAATGGATTGAATTCCAATTCATCAATTTAAAAATTTCAATTCATTCATTTATTAATATGGATCTATCCAATTTTATTTTCAAATCCAATTGATCACAATTATTAATTAATTTTGTTCCCAAAAAGAACATTTTTTTTATAAAACTAAAAACAGTAGTCAACTTTTTAAAAAAAATAATAATTAAAAGACTGTTTTTTTATTTAGTAAAAAATATTATATCATTAATAATTTTTAAAATTCTGAAAATATTTTTCAAATAATACAAAAAATGAATCATAAATTTAAACCATATATATTAGTTGGTTTAAAATTAGAAACTAAATAAAACCCAAAAAAAAGTAAAAACTAAAAATATAAAAAAAAATTAAATAACTAAAAACTAACGAAATTTGTATAAAGACTAAAACAAAATATAAAACTTTTATAGTAATTAAAACGTTATTTATCCCTTATAAATTGTAAATTTGTTATACTCCTATATAGGTTTGGAGTGCATCAGTCTATTAAGTATAGACGTTTTTTTTTGACAATCCGCGCTCTTCAAGAATAGCATCACAATAGACGTTGGGTACTTAAAAGGATCGCACATTATTTTTTTAATTATAGTCCTAAATATGCACAATTCTCTCTAAATTCAACACTTATTTTAATACAATTAATTATGTGAGATCTACTAAAAAAAATAAAGAGAGAGTATTTTGATAATCATTATTCTCAATAGACGGATGACTTGATAACTTAACTTATGGTATACAATTATACATTAAAGTTGAATTTTCAAGTCGTCGCATAAACTAAATGGGAGATTGTTATATTATTTTAACAATCTATTAGTATAATTCGTATAATTAATAGATTGATTTTAAATTAAAAATGATATGATGTGATGATTGTTTGGTTTAATGGTAATTAAAGTGACATAGTATAGAAAGAAAGACGTTTCTGCTATTCATTTTTCTCATTATCAGTATCTTCATTGTCAAAGGTACAAGAAAAGAAAAGCTAAATAGGCGAAAACAATTGAAGAAAATTATGAACACTCAAAGAAAAACATTTTCATGAATGAATTCAAGTATGTTTTCTTACTCGCTTACATAAAATTATAAAAATTTATAGTTTAAAAATGAAAATCATAATATCAATATCCTAAAATGAAAATTTTCTAACATAGACACCCAGTTTTTATGCTCCACAATATGAGTGTTTATTTGCTTATTTGGGGAAACCCCCCATTGTAGATGTTATAAATAGTCACTCTTCTCAATAGGCTCAATTTTCCCATTATAGATGTTGTAAATAGTCACTCATCTCAATAGGCTCGATGGGGTGCAGCATAACATTTCTTTGGTTAATAAAATACAAAAGGTATATTATGGGAAGCACCTCATCCCCATTGTTCTAAGAGTCATCCCTATTGTTCTAAGAGTCTCCACAATAGAGCTTTTCAATTCAGGTGCTTAAATGGATCTAACATGTACATCACTCATTTTTTTATTATAATTCTTAATAAACATCATTTTTTCCAACCCAACACCTCAACAAAATATTATTAAATGAGTCTCACAAATAACTTTATATCATTACATTTCAATAACACTCATTTATTTTAATATAATTAATAGGTAAACTACTATTTTAATTCTGAAAAGTATAGAACTCATTTTAGTCATCAAATAATCAAAATAGTTTCTGAAAGATATAACTTACTATCATAAAAAGCTAATTTAATATCAAAATAGTCCATTACTACATCAGAGATTAAACTGATTGACATTTTGATAATTTGATGACTAATTTTGATTTTTTGCTGAATGATAGTTTACTATATAGTTTACCATATATAGTTTACCATATATTAATTAAGTGAGACTTACAAAAAAAAGAAAAAAAAGAGAGAGTGTTTCTATAGCCACTATTTTGTAGAGACACTCAATTTTTATACTCCACAATAAAAACACTTATTTGTAACGGTGTTTATTAGGAGAAACACCTTAGTGTATATGCTCTAATACATGGACGAATCTAAAAATCAATGGAATGAGGGACTATATTTTTTTATTAATAAAAAATTATATAAAATTATTACTATGATATTTAAAAAAATTTATATAGTTCTAGTAACATTCTAACAAGTTTACATAGGAGAAGGGGCCACGGCCTACTCTTAAAGCTTCTTGATCCGGATCTATGCTTGCTTTTAGACACTACAAAAGTTTAACAAAGCCACTTGGAAGTAAGTGGATCACATGATGTATTTTCCGATTTTATGGTTATTAGAGGAGAAAGATTAAAAAGAAGTAAAAATAAAAGCATGAGAGAAAGGAAAATCAAGAGAGACGAAGAGAGTATTACACACACTTTTCCAATAGAAATCTTGATTCGTGTTGTAACGCTATAGTGTTAATGATCGTAATTGCTATCTATCAAGCGTCTTTCCACTAAAAGAGATTTGAAAAACACAAAAAACTATTAGAGAAAAGTGAGGTGGATCCTCTCTAACGGGGATCTTGTGTTGGGGAATGTTGCCACAATTTAGATAAGAAAAAAAATGAAAATGAAGATTGCATGAATAAAATTCTAGATTATATTAATTAAATTATAAGTTTGATTCGTGTCTACCAATATATGACTATAAGATGGTATATAAATTTATATTTTGAAAATTAAAAAGTTGATTACACACTCACATAAAACATATGGATAAATTATACTTTACATAATGTAATTCACTCAATTACTTTCATGTACTAGAAAAAAAATTAATTTAGAAATAACTTTAGCAGAAATTTAACTCATTTAAGTATAACATTTGTATTTGTATCATTCTACCTACAAAATTATTATACTTAAAAGGGAAACTCATGTCATTTGAAAGAAGAAAAATATCTTTTAAAAGAGTTGTTGCAATTACCAATCAAAATGGTATATATATACATATTTTTTAACAGTTACCCGTTCACCACATACGTGAATCATTGCACTGGTTTGGTAGCAAAGCATGTGACCCTTCACTTGAGGGAAGTGGGTTCAAACCCCAGTGACGCAACCACTAAGTAATTCTTATGTAAAATTAGTAAGTGGGGAGAAGAATAATTGATAAGAGAAGTAACGAGTATAGAAAGAATATTAGTGTAGAAAATAAAAATAAATTAAAAAGAAAAGACATTTAAATTTGAGTCGTGCTTGGAAACAAGCCAAAGATCACGTGAGTTGAATTCCTAATTTCTAAATTTCGATTTGATACTTATTGGCCATGAGGCCATGGATGATAATTAGATATTAAAGTTTAATCAATTTATACAAGTTTTTGTCCAATGATGAGTAGTATTTTTTATTCATAAAAATCATATGGAATTAAGTATGATAGGGGATGCATTTGTTAGAACACACTTTAGAAGATAAGAGATTATTCTCTTAAAGATGTGAATGTTCACTATAGATGAGATAATGTTCTCAAACACTGTTCATTGTATTATTTGCATCACTTATTTATATAAATCATTTTTAATGGTGATTATAACAATTTATAATTAAGGATAACAACATAACTTGCATTTGTTTTGATTTGGGTAGAGAAAATTCGCTTTGACTAAATGCGAGTTCAGGTTTTCTACGAAATTAAAATTTGAGGGCGGCGACGTACTTTGGATGTTGATGTTCATCTCGCACCTGAATCCGTCTCGTTAATAATATTATTGACATTTTTAAATTTTATATGTACATATTAAATATATTTAAGATTTTTTAAAATATTAAAAATTATAATTTTTTCTATATACAAAATATAATTTTTATTTTTATTTTATTATTATATAATAATAATTATTTTATTATACTAATTATAATAAATATGACTTTTAAATTTATTATTTCATATATAAATGAGTGTAACTGCGAGTAAGAAAATATGAATTCCACCGCGAACGAAAATAAAGACTTAAATTTTACATTTGATAAAAAAACGAAGATAAGTGTGGAGATGAGAGAGGAAAAACCTACCCTCTCCCTGGTTGCCATATTTATTTATAACTAGCTTTTATATAGTTAGTTAGAGGAAAATACAACTCCTAGCTTTCTTCTAAGATTGAGTGAAAAAAGGAGTTTCTTCTAAGCTCTTCAAAACAACAGGAATATCTTACCTTTAAGATCAATTTGGTTAATAAATATGTAGATAAGAGACAAGCTATAATGATCGTATTATATCATATCTTAATACAATGTTTAATCAAACAACGTAATATGATAAATTAATTTTGAAATTTATAATCAAAGTCTTTATCTTAACTTTGAGTTGCGTAAGAAATCAATATCATAAGATAAAAAATTAATTTATCTTATACAATATAATTTAAAATATAAAAATTGAAATCTAATTAAATGCAATTAAAAATAAAAAGCAAAAAACAAAACAATTTGATATTAAATTAAAAGTAATAAATATATTAATAGTTAATTTTTAAAAATATGTATGATTTTTTTTTTCTGTTGCAAAAATATGATTAATTTTATCACAAGAGTAATTTTTTAATTTATATAATCTAAAAATTTAAAAACAAATTAATTGATATAGAATTTTTACAAATTAAGTTGTTATAAAAATTACAAAAATATGGATATTAATTTAATTCTTTAACGATAAATATAATTTTCTTACAAAGATATTTTTGTCATTTATATATAATATATATCATATCTTTATTTAGCTTATCTAGAAAATATAATAGAATTATTTAGTTAGTCTTGGTTTTTTTAAAAATTGAAATTATTTACTGTATTTAATAATGTTAATGGATTTTTTTAAAATTATTTAATTAATTATTTATCTTTTTAATTTTTTTTGTTAATTAATAAAAATTAAAAAAAATTAGAAATTTTGAAAAAATATGTAATTCTTTCACAGGGTAATTTTGTCATTTTTTTTTGTTCAAACCAACAATTAACCAATTGATCTAATAAGTCTGAGGAAGGAAACCCCAATATTATCATCAATCTGTAAAATCTTCAACTCATGTGGGAGTTGATTATCAATGATGTAAAAATCCAAGTTCTACAAACCAAAGTTGTAGTTGGCTAACCAATCAGCACACTTGTTTCCCTCGTGTCAAGTGTTGGCGAAATTAACATCTCAGTCTTTCTTAGCCAATCTATAGATTCTATGAATAAGAGTCGACATAGAATGAACTACCAAATTGTCATCTAGGACCATGTCATGATGTCAACTAATAATTGGGAGTCACTTTTTACAATTAGGTTTGAACTTATATCTCTCCAAGCTAATTCCATTTTGTGTAGCATTGCCTATATTTCACCTGTAAGATCATTACAATAGCCAATCTTTCGAGGATAATCCTTATACCAACGCCTAGAAGAATCTCTCATAATACCACCATATACAACAATTTTCAAGTTAGGTTTTGAACTTCCATTTATTTTAATTCAATTCTCTTAGGAGGATTTCTATTGCACATTGATAATTTCAAAATACAGGAGAATAACATCTCTCTCATGTAAATTTAACATTACCATGCAAGTTTAAATTCAAACACTCCTAATCTAGTATTAGTATGTTTGTTTGTTTATTTATTTATCGAAAAGAAAAAAAAGGAAGATGCACTGTGAGTGTAAACTAATTTTATATTGAGAGTGAATGGTAACCTTTGATTTTATCATCTCACTACATAGTTATAATTTTCTTAATAAAATAACTACTCAATCAACGACTTGTGTTTGTTGTTGGTGTAAAAATATTTACAATGACAATATATGGTCATTAAACTTTATGGGAAATGCTAACATGTACCTTTGGGTACTTGTTAGTGTATTTAAAAATAAAAATCTTATATTAAAAATTGTGCATTTAATTTATCAAAAAGTTAATTTTTTTTTTCAAAACATAATTACTATATACAAAATCCTTAACATATGTCTTTAGGAAATATGTTAGCACGGCCATTTATATATTTATTTATTTATTTATTCTTTTATTCAATTAATTAGTGTATCGGGCACATGTTAGCATGACTTGAGTTGTGTATGTGGGTTGACCTTTAGTACCCACTTTATAATAAAATAAGAGAGGCTCTTTGTGTCATTTCTTCATAGATGGAGTAATCCTCACTCAACAACTCGAAAATGGATTAGTACAAACCCATGTGATCTATATTTTGTTTAACCTACTCCGCATAAATCTACATATTAAACGGATCGAGTTGGCCCATATACTAATGATAACGGTTGTAATATGTTAGATCCAATCCATTTTACATTAATCTACCGTTAAACGAGCTAATATGCGGGCTATATTTTATGTTTATAACTTGTAAGTTGTATAAACAACACCACAAATGGTACTTAAAAGATCTTAATATTTCAAATCAACATTAAAAGTTTTGAGAATATGATAAAAAATGATAGAATAATATATATATATATATATATATATATAAATTATTACGACAAAATTATTAATTGATCTAAATTATAATGGATAAAATGTAGTTATTAATTTTATTTAAAATATTAGAATTGTGTGCCAATTCGTGGATTTAAACAGTTTAATCTACACTTTAAACGTCTAACTCTCACATATTAAAGTTTAAATTGATCAAAAAAATTTAGCCTACAACCTATGTAGACCACATATTAAATGGGTCGATAGACAAACCTCGACACATTTTGTTTGATTTAAACATAATATTCGTTGATTCATATTAAAAGATTATATCTATAAAAAAACAACACAAATTCAAATTCGCTAAAAATGAAAATAATGAATTTGCAAATAAACTCACACCACCTAAGTTCATAACATAAAACGGACAAATACCTATAAATTTGATAAAATTAAAGTGACTCAAATACTCATACATTCTAATTTGCAACGTTGAAGACGCTAAAATCATTGATTGAATCTGTCTGATTTGAATCGATGTTAATATGTCGATCTAAATAAAATGAACACTGCACTAAAATAGAAAAACAAAACGTCGCACTTAATTGACGAAATAAAAACAAAAAAAACAAAAAAAATATTTATATGAAAATAACTTAATTATATAAAAATATTGAGGAAAAACATAGATAAGTGATTTTAAACCAAAAAATCTCAAATATGAACTTAGAACACATGTCTAGATCTAAGCCCGTTTACTTATTTATCTATTTATTGATTGAATGAATTAATGCATCCTCCTCGTAGGTTTTCTTGTAGCGTATGGAAGAATTTTACATATTTTTTATATAGAATGTAATAACTAGTTTTGTGAGTGCGTTCTAGATGATTGAAAATATATTTGATTTTGAGAAGAAAGGAAGAAAGTACTCCTACTAGACTACTAGTAAGAGAGAGAGCGATAGATACATTGATGATCCATGTACGAGTGATTTGGTCAAACAGAGCAGCAAAAAGATTGTGTTTTGCAATAAACAAGGTTAAGAAGCAGCCTTTCTAGTTTCTACTACTATCCACACCCACGTACTGTTTGTGTTATTGTTCCTTTTCAGTCTTGCGTTCTTTTAGGAAGAGAAAGAACATCGTTGAAAACAACAAACACTATCTTATCACTACTAACCACCTCCACCAACACCATTTCATTTCCATCTTCATCTTCACATACATAACACACCACTCTCATGCTCATTCTCACCCATAACATCATCAATGAACATGATCATCCTCTTCTTCACTCTCTTAACTCTCCCTCTCCAATCCCTCACCGCCACGTGTCCCCTCAACTTCACTCTCCTAACCATTCTCTCCGGCGGCTCCAAACCTTCCTCCTTCGACTCAACACCCTGTCAATTCGTCCACCAATCCCTCCGCCTCGTCCAATCCGACTACCTCCGCCGCACCGGTCTCTTCCTCCCTCCCCTAAACACCTCCCTACCATGCTGGACCTCTTTCCAATCCTACATCAACCAATTCGCACCAACCTTCAACATTCGCTCCTCTTGCGGCTTCCAAACCAATTGGATCTCTCAAGGTTGCGTCAACGTCACAACCAAACAACAATTCGAATCAATCGTTCCTCAATCCACAATTCTCAACATGCAATCCAATTGTAACCAATCGATTGAAGATAATTCCCCTTGTGCTCTTTGCACCACCAGTTTATCAGGTTTACCCCCTCTCGGAAAATCCATCGGAAACCTCTCCGATTGCACCGGTTATCCTTCAATCTATGCCGCCGCTTTTTCAAATCAATTTGGACCGTCCGATCCTGGTACTGCTAAGTGTTTATTCGCCCTTGATTTCACCTCTGGAAGTTCCTCTGCTAATAAAAGAAAGGTTGTTATAATTGTTGTTGTTTCTGTTGTTTCTGTTTTGGTTCTGTTGTTCATGGTTTTAGGATTTTGGGCTTATTGGAAATTTAATGATAAGGTAAATGGAAATGGTGACAAGGATCATGGTGTTATTAATATTGCTGAGAAGAGTTTAGTTTCTGGGTTGGATTCAATGGAACAAAGTACTACTTTGATTAGGTTTAGTATTGAGGATATTAAGAAGGCTACTAAGAATTTTTCTAGGGATAATATAATTGGGAGAGGGGGTTATGGGAATGTGTATAAAGGTTTGTTGTCTGATGGAAGTGAAGTTGCTTTGAAGAGGTTTAAGAATTGTTCTGCTGCTGGTGATGCTAGTTTCACTCATGAGGTTAAGGTTATTGCTAGTGTTAGGCATGTGAACCTTGTTGCTTTGAGAGGTTATTGTAGCGCAACGACGCGTTTGGAAGGTTACCAGAGGATTATTGTTTGTGATTTGATGCAAAATGGGAGTCTTCATGATCATTTGTTTGGTTCTTTAGGTGTGAAGCTTAGTTGGCCGGTTCGACAGAAGATTGCTCTTGGAACAGCTAGGGGATTGGCTTATTTGCATTATGGAGTTCAACCTGCTATCATTCATAGAGATATTAAAGCAAATAATATACTTTTGGATGATAAGTTTGAAGCTAAGGTTGCTGATTTCGGACTTGCGAAGTTTAATCCAGAAGGAATGACTCATATGAGTACAAGGGTGGCCGGAACGATGGGGTATGTTGCTCCTGAGTATGCTTTGTATGGACAATTAACAGAGAGGAGTGATGTGTTTAGTTTTGGTGTTGTGCTTCTTGAGTTACTGAGTGGGAGAAAGGCTCTTCAAACAGACAATGATGGACAACCTTCTGCTTTGACTGATTGGGCTTGGTCATTGGTTAGAACAGGCAAGGCTTTGGATGTCGTTGAAGATGGGATGCCGGAACAAGGTTCAAATCAAGTTCTTGAGAAGTACGTGTTGATTGCTGTGCTTTGTTCACACCCGCAGTTATATGCTAGGCCGACGATGGATCAGGTCGTTAAAATGATGGAGGCTGATGATGAATTGGTGCCCTTAATACCCGGACGACCGATACCTCTTGTCGCCGGGAGGCTTGATATTGAGAGATCGATTAGCAGTAGTGGTGGCTCCGGTCAGCTCTCTAGTCCAACAGGTTACCAATCATTCACATTAGAAATGGGAAGCGAACTCCATTCTTCGAATTCTAGGGAAGAAAGAAGCTCTAGCTCTAGGATTTTGGGTTCCGATTGATCAGATTTTGAGGATTTAATTTGGATTTGGATCATAGTCAGCATGATTTGTTTGTACATTTAGATTATAGATTGTATGTTTCTTGAAGCTAGAACTTTCCGTTACACATATATAGTGTCATATCAAATGTACATATTTTGATTCTTTTCTGAATTTTACTTAGTGGGAAGGAGAGTATGATAAAGTTTTGCTGATTTGAGTGGCAAGAGTAATGTATTAGAACCGATCTTTTATTTCATTTTAGTAAGAATCTTAAGTGGTACAACTTGTATTACTATATACGTTTCAAGTAGAGAAAACAGATACTTTTGATATGGCAGTTTGCTTTCAATGGCAACTGTAGTTTGGTATTGTTAATTTGTTGGGCCATTAGAGAATAGGAGTTAATGTAAAAGTGAAACAAGCATGAATGAAATCATAGGCCCTTAAACAAGAGAAACTGGTATGGTATATACTGTGAAGCAACGTAGAACATGTTGGCTTGTGTTGTGTGTAAATCCAGGCTACCTTAGTTGGCATATTCTTGGTAACATGGCCTGTTGACTTGACTTAATGTATAAAAGATATACACAAATTGGTTAAATGTTAGTAGGGTTGTAACAGATAAGAATTGGTAAATCATTCATGCCATCTCTGGTAGACAACTAGACAAGAAGGCTGACATAATAAATGATCAGAAAGCTTCACCACTCATTAGACTTAACTAACAGGAGCTTTCAATGCAGTCTACTCACCTATTGTCACCTATTGGCTACATTCCAAAACATTTAACTCGATTATTTCAGATGTATTAAGAAAAATAAATAAAAAATATAGAAAATTATTTTTATTAAATTATTCTTATTAAATGTCGATGCATTATCAATATCATAAATCTATAGTAAAAAATATTGTATTAAAAATTATACAAATAGTATTAATTAACTTATATAATTAAAAAAATATATTAAAAATTGAAAGAATTGTTCTTTTTAAAATAATATTCTTTTGTAAATGAATCAATTGTTATGAAACAGAGGAAATAATAATATAGTAACAATTGACTTCAACAAAACCTCTAATGTTGTGCCTGAAATTTTTCTTAAATTTCACGATATTCTAAGGTTTAGAAGTTGTAATAATGCCATAAGTGGTTGAGCATTTTGTTTTAATTGAAGTTATTAATTGGATTGGATATGTGCCGGGACTTGGAATGGAGGGCCCTCATGCTAAACCTTTTGCACCCAAAACTGTATCATAATTATTTTTGTCTCCAGAGTGTATTATTTTAATTTTAGTTTAAAAAATTTATATTTAAATAATTTAAAGTTAAAAAATTATAAATTTTTGTGAAGGATATTTTATAATATTTTAAATATGATTACAAATGATTATTTAAAAATTTTAAAATTAAACTAACAATTAAATATGTTTTAATTAAATATGTTTTGTTTCAATATAGACTAAAAGTAATAACTAGATAATTTTATAAAATTAAAAAAAAAATATTTTTGAACTAATACTTAAAATTTAAAATTTATAAAGAATAAAAATATATTTAATCGTAATTTATATATATACATTTAATTGAACTAATTCATACACCTCTTTCAACCAACATATGAAACACAAGGAGGGAAAGACGTGGTGTCTTCGCCTCTAGCTCTCTCTTATATTACTCCCTCTCATCTTATCTATATTTTTTCATTTTTCTTTCTCATAAAGTACACTAAAGCCACAAAGATAGACGATCCATTTTCAAAACACAAGGAATTACATCTCTTAACAGTGATTAACATGCAATAAGACAATATTACTCTATTGTTATTCTTTTGATAAAATACAACTCTATCATTGAAACTTAACCCTGCTAATCAAAGTCGTGGAAATGGAATAAGTCATTAATGATCACACTTTTGGTAAAAATAATTGTTTATCCTTGACAGGGAGAAAACTACCATCCTATATACAAAGAAAGGATAATAGACAACTTTGTCTTTGTAATCGTAAGAGATGAACTTAACGAAAGGGTTTATTTGATTGACGTGTTACAATTTTGAAAACTAAATTGATATTTCATAAAAGTCAAGAATTAATATGAAAGTTACATATTCACTCATCAATTTTATAAACTCTGAGATTAGACAAGTTCGCGTTCAAACATGTCCACATGTCTAACACTAGACAAATGTCCAAGAAAAACTTTTTTTTCTTTGTTTTAAAACTCCTCATCTACTAGTCAAACATACCACATACACAACTTAAGTGAAAATAAACATATCTTTCCACGTACACATGTCTTAGGCTTCTGTAGTCTTTAATAATGATAATCATTCATTAGGGGATTGTAGATCTTTAATTAATTATATTATTTTTAGTTTTCGATAATAGGAAAATGAATTAATGTAAAAAATTAGTATATCTTATTTTGAAGTCTTGTAATGAAACAAAGTGATCCATTTAGATAAACATATAAATTTTGATTTTCAAACTAATAAAGTGATACTAATATTTATTATTATTATTCTGATGTCATTTATAAGAGAAAATAAAAAAATATCAAAATTAAATATTCATTAATTATTTTAATTTTATGATTATTTTTATGTATATTTATTGAAAATTATAAAATATTAAATATTTAATAATAATATTAAAAAGACAAATATTTTAAATAAAAATAATTTAAACAACAAATATATCTTGAACAAACAGTCAACACATGCATCTCTTAACTAGTTGACCGGTGCAGGAGATATTCTACCTTACACTACTGTGTTAGAATCTTATTATATTATCAATTTATTCTTTATTAATTAAATACTTGATACCTATTGGGATGTAAAAGACATGTGGGAGTGCAATATGCTATTTGCATTTGGCAGTTTCTGATTTAGTATGTTTTATTTTTTAAACAAAAATTTAAATTAATTTTTATTTTGTTTTTAATATATAAGAGTAATCAATATATTTGTAATTACCATTTTTTTTAAAATATATTTTTTATAAAACATAATATTCTTTTATATGATCAATAATTTTTATATTATTCTTTCACACAAAAAAATTTTATATTAAAATTTATTTTAGACCTCTAAAATGACTATGGGCGGAGGAAGCATATATTTGTGTAGTTGTGTCACTGTTTATTTAGTCGTGATTTTTGTGATCATTGTCAAAGAAGGGTAAGCAAATCATTCCGTAGATTTTGAAATTTGTTAATCAAAACTCAAAAGCTATACAAATTTAATAAAAAGTATCATACATCACACTCACGCTTTTCTTTTAATTTCTTCTAAATCAAATTGAAGAATGGTTATAACATAAGATTAAGAAGCATAAAAAAAACCATAACAAACAAACAACTCAATATACTTTCCATATACCTTTTGATGGATTTGATTTTGTTATTCTTATAATATTTTTCTGTCTATGTTGTTGCGGTTTCTTTGTCAAGTTTTCTTGAGAATTGTTATTTACCTTCACCACATCAACTTTCACTATGTGATGATCTGATGTCCCTTTGGAAGAAAGAACCAAATAGGAACCAGGAACAAACTTATATTCAGAATTTGATGATGATAATATATAGTCTACTCGAGTTCCATATTTGCATGTCCCTTGAACACCTGCATAATACTTCAAATTTTAGGAAAAATAATATATGATTTAATTCATATAGTGCAACAATTATTTACTGTCAATTATGATAACCGTCACATCATTATCAATGTTTGACTTAATCATAAATACATCTAAAGTCAAATATAGTTGTAATTGTAATTGTAATTTATTGACAATATAAAATTTTTCACTTTAACTGTATAAAAATTAAAGTCAATTATATAATAAGAAAGTTGAACAAAAATAATAGCTTAAGAAGTTCCAAAATTGTATTTTTACTTTGACCCTTGGCAATCATTACAACTGATTCACATTCCCCTGCATAATCCTTAGCATCTGTGTACTCTTTACTCTTTAGATATTTCATCACTTCAACCTTTGGTGTTGGCTTTCCCATTTCTTCATAGTACTGAACACAAATGAACCAATTCAAAGAAAATTGAACTCTATTTTTGTTATTTTTAAGACCAAAGAGAAGAAAAAAAGGAGACAATTGAATTGAGATTCTGCTAAATATACCTTTACAATATCTGTCCATCTTTCTTGGGAGTAATCCGATTCATCGAGTGTATTAAGTCCTCCGGCTAAGATATGAGGCTCATCGTTCGATTGGATTATCGCGTTTATTTGCTTCATCCTCCAATTCTCATTGAGGTGATCAAGGTGAGTACAGTAAAAATTTAGTTCACCTGATTCAGGTACATCGATAGTCGCCTTTAGAACATTCCTGTACCAAGAAATAACAAAAAAAATTAATGTCACTTTCAATGAGGTTGATCATGATTCATGTCATATTCTCTAAGCCTCATAATTTTAGTGCTAGATTTCTTCAACTGTTTCTATCTTGTTGCTTTCACATGTTGGATTTCCATAGTTTTCTAATGGATATTCATTAGCAAGAGATACCTTGGGAGTAAAGTAAGAATAATTTTCTTGATTTAATTAGCATTGTAAACTTGTAGTACATTTTTCGTTTTACAAACTTGCAAACAAAGGAAACTCATAATATTGTGGAAGAATTATTATTACCACTCAAAGAAATAAACCACCATTAATAATTAGATAATTGGAAAATTTTAAATTTTAAAGAAAAAAACGAGTGTACAATATCCATATAAATGAATTTTACTTCGACAATTAATATAAACCATTGATTTTATTATTTTATCTCAAAATTTTAATTTATACCGATCAATAACTATATAATCAATAAAAATGTTTTACCAATAGAGTTTCATCGTTAAACCAAAAGTTCAATTAAAACAATACTAATAAAATAGTGAAGGTTTCTAAAGAAGAAAATCTTTAATTGTAATGCCACCAAAGTTGATATTCCTTTTTTGCTGATTAAAGTATAAAATTAAATAGCATTGATGAGTGATGACAACAAAAAATCCTTTAGGAGTGAGTAGGTGGGATCAATCTTGTCTAGCAATGTACAGCTATTGTCACAGTTGGCACGCAGTGTATCTATCATTGCCAATTGCATTTACAAGAAGAAGAAAAAACAAGGAAAGAGCAAAAATATATGCATAGTAGTTTGAGGATTGATTTAATACTACACTTAGTTTTTAGTAAAGCTATGCATAGACAAAGTACAACATGGAAAGGAGGTCATTCGTTTAATCATTAATTTGTTTGGACGAGTAGTTTAGTAAGATAATATAAAATAAAATTCTCATGTGTTACTTCAAAAGTTATATTTTTATAAGGAAAAAGTTTTGGAATAATTGGTGACTTTATGACTATAAAAGCAATTATATTCTCTTTCTTATGCAATGGGTCAAACACGAAGAAGCTTCCACAAGAGCAAACAGATTTTCTCTCACGACTAAATGGAATCTAAGAGGTGTAAGAAATTAAAAAAGTGGATAGAAATAAAGAAGTAATGAGCTTATAAAAAAAATTAATGCATTTATAATTAACAGCAAACAAAAATAATGACTTTTAGATTTTCAATTACTTTCAATATAAAATAAAAAAATAAACATTTTATGTTTGAATATTTGATGATGAGTATAATAAACTAAAATAAAAAGTTTCACCAAAAATAAATAAATAAAATAAAAAAGTTACTTCATTATTTATAAAATAAACAAAATAATGAAGATGTTGATAAATAATAAGTTTTTTATTTTTTGGTGAAATAAAATTAGTAAGTTAACTCTATACGAAAATGACTATGTTATATGAAATGGGAGTGGATAAATTATAACAAGTTCAATTTCACCCCTTAATTAAAAAAAAAAAATATTCAATTTCACCTTATCCTATATTTATTTATTTTTTAGCTTTTATAGCGATTAATCAATCCAGTTATCAACACATCATTGGGTCTAGGACAAATTGTTACCAAAATTAAGAAGAAGAAAAAAACCTTATCCATACCTATATATATATATATAAAAGAAATATCAAATTTTAGTATAGTTTTTGTTTTTTCAATTTGAATTATTTTATTAATAATTTGAGTTTAATTGTTATACACCGTTTTACACCAGTACATCATCATCATTCATAAACATGACTTTAGAGATAATTATGTTAAAAGTTAAATATCTGAAAAGTTTTATAAATATCTACACCTATATCTAAGAGTATAACAAGTTGTAGCATAATCATTTTTCTTTTAATCGTTTTTCTAAATTTTCGTATAAAAAAAAAAGGAAAAATATTAAATTAAATTAAAAAAAAAAAAAGCAAGAAGTTGGTGAAAAAGTAGTGGTAACTAACTAAAAAGTAAAAAGTGGATGAAAGAAATTATGAAACCTGAAATCAGTTTGATCGAAGATTTGATGAGCATTCCATCGTTTGATAGGCCATTTAGACAAAACAGCATTACCATATTCAGGTGCCCAGCTTTCAGCAAACACATAATTCATTCCAAGAGCCGCCGCTAAATCTGATAATGGCTTCATTCCATTCTCTTCTTCCGCTTTCACATCTTGCAATCCCAACACATCTGCATCCACTTCTCTCAACACTTCCACCAAACTCCTCACTTTCTTCACCCCACTACTTCCCCTTAAACTCGTCGACGCCCCTTCCTTCTCGTGTTCCGAGAAACTCGATTGTCTACTTCGTAACAGCGATATCTCGTTATCCGGTAAATTTATCGAAACCCTTGTTTTCGATTTCGACAACTTTACTAGGTTTATGCTTTCTTGCTGTGTTTGTTTCAATATGCTTTTTGGTCTTTCGTTTGTTGATTTCGACCGGGAATTTAGGTCCAAGGTTGTTGTTCTCTGTTTTAAAGTCGTGTCGTTTTCCTCTTCGAATGTTGTCGTTTTCGGAAGTGCCGGTGCCATTGAGAATAGTGCGGCGTTGAATGTTGCGACCCGAATTTGTTTTTCAGCTTTTTGAGTACCCAATTGAGAGTTTGGATGAATTGCTGACGAAAGATTTGTGCTTGATTCGTTTTGAGGTTTTGGGTCGTTTTTGTTGATTAGTGTTACCTTGGAATTTGGCCGGCGGGGAATTGTACACCGAAGATGGGAGAGGAAGCGGCGGAGATTCTTGTTGATGAGTTTGAGCATGATGGAAAAATGGGTGTGGGAGTTGGAGTGAGAGGGAAGAGGGTCTTTGGTTTTGGAGATCATAAAGTGAATTGTGATTGATGGTGGAGATGAAGTTGTAGAGAAATCTTTACTTTTCAACTCTATTTTGTGTTTGTGTTTGTGTTTGGATTTTACGAGTGGAAATGAAAGAGGTTATGGAATAAATTACAAGATGGATTAAGAAATAGTTGAAAGTTTGCTTTGTCCTAAGAGTTAGAGTAGAAAAGGGGAAGGTGGCTTCTAGGAAATGAGTTGGTGGAATTTGATATTCTCTTTTTGCCTTTGATATAAAATAGTTTAGTTAGATTTTTCAGGAAGATGTCATTATTCAATCAAAAAGACAAGAAGATGAGATAAAAGAAATATGAGAGATGCTTATGGCCAATGTTAGCCTCCTCAACTGCTCCTAAAAAAAATGTATAGATGATTGGCTTCCTTTATACTTGTTTAGTGGACAACAACTTTATGGTGATGTAAAAATTGAAAAGATAATATGATCTCATTACATTACATTAATATTCATTGAAAAAAGTTTAATTAAGTTGGACAAATAAAGCCAAGAGAGTGACTTGAACTAAATTGGATGGAGAAAAATTCTAGTTGGAGAATGGAGACAAAGCAAACACACAAGTGATAATTGTGCTAAGTTGGTGACATTTGTAGGTAGAAAAATATTCTTTATTGTTTAACGCGTTTGACTAAGATAGATAAGAAATTAAACTAATAATGGTAATAACAATAAATGAGGCAACAAGTTTGAGGTCCACAAGGGCATGCAAGTGAAATGTGATACTTATTTGGAACTCAACGTCACAAGAAATCCGTCGTACACATCTCTCCAATGAACCTAACCAGCTGCAAATTACCGTTTTACTGGTGCAGTGTTGGACCAAATAACTAAAGATTTATGACTGTTGACTGCATATGAAATATGAATTTGTTTTATTTGAGACGAAAATCCTATCCTATATGTGTTGGAGTGGGGGACCATATAGGATTTCATCCATGATATGAATGAAAAATGTTAACAAGGTATACTTTAATACATATTTTTTATATACATTTTTCAATTAATTAAATTTATATGATTAAATTCATTTAGAATTTATATGATTTTGTAGGATTTATATGAATTTTAACAAATAAAAAAAGAGTGTGTTAAAAAATATGGATACTGCTAACACTCTCCGTGCACATTTAAGAAATATAATTTTCACATTAAATGTGTCTATAATATACAGTCTCTTTTTAAAACTATTCTTCAACTATTAAGAGAGAAAAATAATAATTTTTTAATTCTTTACATTTAATTAAGAGTGTTTTTGTGAAAAACTAATTAATATTTCTTATAATTTGAGGAAAGTCTTGTATAAAGAGACAAATTTTTTTTTTCTTCATAAGATGATCTTACATATAAAGATAGAGTTAGTATTGATCAACTTGATAAAGTGGAATTAGGGAAGTGTTCGTAATGAGTTTGGATCAATATTGAGTCAAAATAGTTATTAGAAGACTAAAATCAAATGTATTTTGGTTTGGATTACTCAAGATTAAAATCATACGTAGTTCGTTCGTTATAAATGACTCGTTTAAAAAATCTGATATGATTTAATTCAATTAAATGTAATTTACATTAGATTGATTTCCAATTGTTAAAATTAACATTACGAAACAAACGGGGATTAATTATATTTTAAATGTATGTAATACAAAAAAAATATTAGTAGGATTTATGTGAATTATATAAATTTTAACAAATAAAAAAAAGAGTGTGTTAAAAAATATGCATACGTGCTGCTAACACTTTTCGTGCACATTTAATAAATGTAATTTTCACATTAAATGTGTCTATAATATACATTATCTTTCCAAAACTATTCTTCAATTATTAAAAGAAAAAATAATGATTTTTTTAATTTTTTACATTTAATTAAGTGTATTTTTTGTGAAAAACTAATTAATATTTCTTGTAATTTGAGGAAAATCTTGAATAAAGAGACAGTTTTTTTCTTCCAGAAGATGATCTTACATACAAAGATAGAGTTAGTATTGATCAACTTGATAAAGTGGAATTAGAGAGAGTGTTTGTAATGAGTTTGGATCAATATTGAGTCAAAATAATTATTTAAAATCGAAGACTAAAATCAAATGTGGTTTGATTTGGATTACTCAAAATTAAAATTATACGTAGTTCGTTCGTTTCAAATGGCTCGTTTAAATAATCTGATATAATTTAATTCAATTAAATGTAATTTACATTAGATTGATTTTCAATTGTTAAAATTAACATTACTAAACAACAGTGATTAATTATATTTGAAATGTATGTAATACAAAAAAAATATTACATTAAACTAATGTATTATTAAATAAATAAAAACAATTAATAATAAATTAATGTAATATTTATATAGACGTTTTGAAAAATGATTCGGTATTCGATCTGAGCCATTTTTAAAAAAGAAAAATTCAAAGATATTTAATAATATTTATTTTTGAGCAATTTATAATTTTTCTTAGATTGATTTGGAGTTTTGATTTCATGAAGGGTGGAATGGGTGTGCAATGCAATCGAAACGCCTTGGTGTACTAATTGTGGAATTTGTGGTGGGTATCCACCTATTTCTCGTTTTGCTTCTAAAATAAAATAGTTTTAATTAAATTTTGGTCTCATATTTTTTCACTCTAAATAGAATTAGTCATTTTATGTTAAATTTCTTTAATTTTAGTTTCTTTTTTAATTATATTTTTAGATTAAAAAATAATAATTGATGTGATTTATTTTAAACAATGTGACATATAATCTAATAATATAGAATGATCAACATCGATAATGTTACAAAAAAATTCTTAAAAACTTAATTTTTAATTTTAAAAATTATTTATTTTTTAATTTATTTAATGACATATTCTATTAATCCTTCGTAATAATTCGATTCCATCATATTATACATCACATCATGAATATATGAGATAATAGTAAAACAGGTACATTTGAAATGTGTATTAAAAATAATTTTGCCTTTAAATTTTTTTGCAAATTTTAATATGTTATGTGAACACGTGAATATATGAGATAAAAATTATAATTAAATCAATAAAATATTTTTTATATTTATAGATTGTAAGTTTTCACGAAAAAGTAAGATAGAAGATTCGAATCCATTTTCATGATAAATTATTTGACTTGTATCTGCCTAATGGTAATGAATAAAAAAAATCATATAATAAAACAGGAAGATATGTTTCAAAATGTACCCTACACACTCAACATTGAATAGTCACACCAGCTAAGGAATATGTATATTTGTCATGATATAATGCAATAAAACATAGATTCATCTCGAGTTGTCACTTTCTGTATCAAAAAATACACGATAGTAGAGTGGAAGAGAAATACACGAGCAATGGCCTCTTCACAATGTGAGTGAGTCTAGACCATAATAATAATAATATTAATAAATAATAATAATAATAATAATAATAATAATAATAATGATGAATTTTTTGTTATAGAAATTAGAAAGTTGGAAAAACTATCTGACGTCAAAAAGTAGGTATGCACTCCTCAACAACAAAAAAAGTAGGTATGTACTTAATTCGTTATTATTATCTAAAAATAAACAAATATTAGGTGATAGTGCTTCAAAAATAATTGTTTTGTATGTTTATTCATTAATACGTAGAGTTAATTAATAATGTGGGTCTACGGATCGACTCCATGTATGAAATGACAAATGCACAGTTGTGTCGCATTTATATATAGTTGGATGCAGCTAGCTATGGCAGTTGGAACTTAATTGGAAGTTCCTTAACCTTAATTTGCGAGAGACAATCTCTTCTTGTAAAATTTGTGATAAAATTAATCTTGTAACATTGTCGTTTTTTGTATTTTGAAAAACCATTATAAATTGAGTCGCGAAATATGTCGTTCTCTTTAAGACGTTTTATGACACTATTTAAAATTGTGTAAATAGACTATCAACCACTACGTCTCTAGGATAAAACAATATGATATAATGGCCACTCTAGAAGTATGACACTAAGATCACTCATAAATTGAAAAAACTACCGCTCAAAAACCAGTATAAAATCAAAATGACAATGATATTATGATCATTCTAAAAATATCGAATGGACAAAAAAAAAGGAGAAATGGCTCATAAGGGAGAAGAGAAAAAATTGGAAATTGCATCCAACTTTAACGTGTGTTTTACAAAAGTTTGACACTATTTATATAGTGATTGAGGCTATCTCATGTGTGTAAACTATCCAACGTGAGACTTTAGTATTTATAGAGTTGAAAGATAACCAACGAGTGAAAACTTTTCAATATGGGATTTTAGTATTTATAGAATTGAAAGATAATCAACGTGTGAAAACTTTCCAATGCGAGACTCTGTATTTCTTTTTCAATTCACACTTAAGTTCCATTAATCTCCCACTTAAATTTTAAAAAAAAAAAGTTTTTGAAGTAGCGTCAAACACTTCTATAACATTGTGCTAAAATAGAGGTGTCTTTCGACTTGAACATTTGTATAGTAAGTAAAGTTCAGATTCAACAAAAGTGACTCGTTGTCTTGAAATCTATGCCTGATATCAAACCCACACACAACATTTTCAGATAGAGTATTCTCAAAAGCCTGTGCATTAATAATCATGCACGTCTATCCCCAATATAGTGAACGCTTTAGGAATTCTACCTTAAAATTACATAGGAAGTGGGCCCCACTTCTACATTCACATAAGTGAGTCTATCAAGAGTACTCTTGTAGCTAAATACTCCACTCCACATAGAGTATAGATTTTATTAAGAGTTTCTATTATATCATCTTACCATCGCTTCAGGAATCAATGTTTCTCTAATTTATGATAACATGTTAATCTCATATCACTTAATGATTTGTTATTACCCATTGAACATAATTCTTGGGATCTTTAGTATTTTAGACCAGGTTACCATCATGAGTGACTCATTGATCTATAAGCAATAATCACATCCTTTTAGATGTGCTTAGGAAAATCTCTCTAACTAATCATTTCTTCAAAGGATTTGCTAAGTTTTCATTTGTGCGAAAATGATTCACTCTAACAACTCCTATTGAGAGAAACTCTCTAATTGTGTTGTACTTACGAAATATCTGTCACCTCTTACTGTTGTAATAAAGGTTCTCAATTTTTACATTAGTCGTGGTATTATCATAGTAGATCAACACAACTTGCATCAGTTTTATCCACAAAGGGATCTTAGCTAGCAAGCATCTCAACCAATTCGTTTCTTCACTAGTAGTTGTTAGGGATGACAACACAACTCGCATCCGCGAGTACTCACTTGAACCTGTCTCGATTTGGACGGGGAAATCTCATTTTGATTTAGTGTGAGTACGAGTTTTCCCTAAAATTAAAAGTTGGGAGTGGGGATGAATTTAGGGGTGTTCATATCCACCTTGTCCCCGCATCCGAACCCGCTTCGTTAGTAATATTATTGTCATTTTTAAATTTTATATACATGTACATATTTAATATATTTAATATTTTGTTCAATATTAAAAATAATAGTCTTCTCACTATTGAAAAATATTATTTTAATATTTTTTTATTATTGTATAATAATAATTACTTTATTATATTAATTATAATAAATATGACTTTTAACTTTATTATTTTATATATATGAATGAGGGCGTGTGCGGTGGAGAAATCAAAACTTTATCGCGGGTGGGGATGGAGACTTAAATTTTACACCCGATAAAAAACGTGGGCGGGTGGAGGTTTTTCCCGACTAACCAGGTGCGGAGGTGGGGGAGGCACAATCTGCCCCGCCCCCGTTGCCATGTTTAGTAGTTGCTTTCATTTACATTTGTCACTTTCATTCAGTTTAAATCGATTCGATATAATCAAGTTATCAAACTTTTTATATCATTGATTAAGAGCTTGTTTAAATCCATACAAATACTTATATAACTTACAAGTCTTGACATCTATTTGGTGCATCGCCAAGTTATGAATTGCACCAGAGGAAATTAGTGCTCTAATAGATGTAATTCTAGTGACCAGTGAAAAAGCGTCGAAAAAATCTAAATCTTCTTTTTGCCTAAAACCCTTGGCTACAAGGTGAAGCTTGTATTTATCAACTACCCATAGGATTGTAGTTTCTTTTTCCAAATCCATTTACAACCTATCGGTTTGCAACCATGAGGCAATGCTATTAAATTTCAGGTCTTGTTACACTCTAGAGAATCTATCTCATCGTTCATAGCTTATTGCCACAGATCTGCATCAAAATATGACAAAGCTTCTTGAAGATTTGCAAGATCCTCTTCCAATGTATAGGCCATATAATCGGGTAAATAATCTTTAGCAACTCTTGCTCTTTTAATTCTGGTTTAACTATATTCTTGGTCCTTGAAAATATGCTTCATTTTGATTTTAGTCCCTGTATTTTTTTTTTGTTTGATTTATACTCTTGCAAATTCTAACAAGTTTTAAAAAAGTCCTTTATGAATCTTTTTTAGTAAAAAAATGACAACGTTGCTAATTTTGGACGAAGTGGTATGTGGTGACTTTGTAATTGTTATTGACTAGACAATATTTAATATTTGAAATTAAAATTCATTTTATCAACTCATTTAATTAAAAACTTAAAACTAATTAATTAATCAATAAACTAATTAAATAATAAAAACTCAACGATCTTCATCTTCAACCCCAAATTTTTTAATAAAAACTCAACGATCTTCATCTTCAACCTCAATTTCTTCATCTTCAAATCCCAAATTCTCTTTGGATCGAAACCTTAAAAATTCTAATATTTCATTTTTCCCGCACTGCACTCATAATTGAAATAAATAGATTATTATAAGAGAGAAGAAGATAAAGGAAAGCATATAAGAGACTTTCATTTTTCTTGATACAAATTTCTTCAATTGTAGGAGTTGAATTGGTTAGTTGTTGCAACAGGGTGTGCTGATGATATTGCTTTGGTGAGTGTTATTATCATTGGACCTTCTATTTTTTCGTTACAGTAACAAAAAACACAAAGTGGGCCCAATCACATCCCTCACCATTACCACCACTACCTCGTTCCCCTCAATGCATCGATCTTAGTCACGTCACTCCCTGACATAATGGATGTATGAATCATTTTCTAATTGTTGTTCAACTGTTTTTGAAACTATTAGAATGTCATATTTCAGAACGATGTTAGTAGATCTAGAACTAGTAATCTATTCGGTAGATATCGTAGAACGAAATATCTTAAAATTGTTGTTTTTCTGAGTTTCAAAAAACTGTTTTAAAAATAACTTTTAGCAATTGAAGATATTACTGAATTAAGTTTTGAACTAAGTCGCTCTCTTTAAGATGTTTTGCGGAATTACCCAAAATAGTGCAAGCAGACGATAAACCACGACACCCCCGAGATAAAACAACTCAGTTACAAAATGTATCATTATTCTACTGCATAATTGAATGGACTAATGGTCGCTCTAGAAATATGATACTAAGTCCACTCATAAATCAAATGGACTGCGACACGAAAATCTCTCTAAACCCGAAAGGACAATAGTATTAGGACCAAAGGTGAAGGGTCTTGTATTGATGGGGTAGCTTTGACGACCCCAATCTTTTTTGTTTAATTTTAGTAAATAGGTATATTTTTATATTTAGATACCTCTAATGATATATATATTTAGCTAACCCAAATACAAATTTATTGGTCTAAAGAAATACAACAAGAATAATTACTTTGTGATTTATTATTAGTCCAAATTAAAAAAGAAATCGAAAACTTTAAATTGAAATAGACATTATGAATATGTTTAGCACATAATCAATTATCTATGGATGAATTTAACTACTTGAAACATTTTTCAAACTAAATATTTGTAAATAACTATTTTTTTAGTTTTTATTTCCTTTGTTGCAGTTATAATTTATGATTTATATAAGTATATATTAACTTTGGTTTTTTTTCCTTATTGGTTAAGTAGTTTTTTTTTGTTGTGAATTTTAATATAATTGTGAATGATTTTGTTTATTGGTTAAGTTTAATATATTAGTTTTTTTAATATTTTATATTTAGTCATTCTATAAAATTTATCTTAGTTTCGCCGAAGATTATGACCACTCTAAAAATATCGAAAGCGCACAAAAAAAAAAAGAGAGAATTTAAAAGTTAACTAGTGTGTAAAAAATTTCTAATGTAGGAGTTTACATTTTTTTCTGAATCACATTTAAGTTCCAACACCTTGGTTACATCTACACCAATTATTTGTAAAAATAAAAATCTTATAGTATATAACATTCATTTGCAAACTTCAATACTCACGCTTGATTTATCTTCATGTACGTAGTTCTATGCTTCATCTTATAGGATCTCCTTAAAAAATTGATGGTAGTTTTCTAGAACAAGACTGATATGAATGCTTACACATACTCTCTCTCTAATATGAATGTGCGTGCTTATGATAAACAAGTACACAACTGTCCCAAAAAATCCAAATTGAGGAATTTGGATTAGACACATTGTAATGACCCACATCTCAATTGTTCATTGACGATGGCATGATCTATAGTTTAAAGGCATATTTTGATTATTTTTTAAACAAAAATGTTGATTTTAAAATATTGAGGAAATTACATTTACCTCATCTGAGATCATCTTAAATGACATTAACACTTCATTTAGATTTTTGAAAAAAATATCTATATCTTTCTTTTCTGTCAATCTTTTAACTTTATCTATCATTTATCAAAAAAGTATTAGGATTCACATTTCAATTCTTGGTTGACATAGAGTGATTGTGTGCGTCATGCAGCACAACACCATTACAACATCAATCTCAAAATAAATGAGCTGTGTGATTTTAATGGTATATTCACAATGCATTTGAGTAAAAAAATTGTATACTCAGAAATGTCCAATTTAAACAACTTGGAAAAACAGCAGTACGTATTTTGGAGCATAGAAATCCATTTTAGGATTTTTCATCTCAACAAACACGATCAGATTTTGAATACGTGAGATCATAATTGTTCTAATAGTATAATTTGAAGTATGAAAATTCATTTTAAGATATATTCCCTTTGTCTTAAAATAAAATAAAGCAGTCATTTGTTGATTTCATACATATTATCTTTACCAAATTATCTTTATTAAATATTGATTCATTATCAATGTCATAAATACATTATAAAAGATATCACATTAAAAATAATATAAATAATATTAATTAAAAAATAAAATTAAAAGAGTCAATTATTTTATAACAAATTTATTTTTAAAAATGAGTCAATTATTTTGAAAGAAAGAAAATATTTTTAATTCTCAACAATCGAACAAATATCTAACCATATACAAAAATGAGGGAGCACTGTAAGTTATGTGTGACTTAGTATATAATATTATAACTACCTTAGCTGCAATATAACTAGATGTGGCAATATGGATGGATGGGAAGGATATGGATTTGCATTTAGATTGTAATAGAAGATCAAAATAATCTATAAATCTATTTACAATCCACTTCTTTAAGAAAAATCAATTCAATCTACATTAAAAATAAAAAGCATCCAGTCCATTCATTATCACATTTTAATGAATGGATATCTATTCAATCTACTTAATAACTTTTTTTTAATATTATAATAAATTATATATCTATAATAATAATAATAATAATAATAATAATAATTGATTTTATTTATTGTAGCAAAAAAATAAATCATGATATTTATTTATCCTAAATTTAATTTATTTATTATTTTAAAAAGTATATTTTTTACAATATTAATAATATTATTTTTATATTATTTTTAAATATAAAACTGTTTTTAAAATATTAAAAAATATTTAAAATTACTGTTTTTAAATATTTTTAAAAACCAGTTTATTGTTATTTTAAAAAAAAAATAGGTAATTAATTTACTAATAAATAATTAAATTATAAAGGTGGTAGCCCGAGGCGGTGCTCCAGCAACCACCACGACGGTCTAGCAGTGGTTCAAAAGTGAACCACCACCAACTACCATCCTATTTAAATTAATAATTAATAAATTATAATTTTTTTTCAAAACTGTTTTTTATTTCTGCAAAAAAATGTATTTGTTTTATTAAAAAAAACTGCTTTTTTATTAACAAAATATTTTTTTTAATAAAATTTTGTATTATAATAAAATAATTTATTATTTAAATTCTGTTTTTTAAATATAATAAATTTTAAATCACTTTTTAGAAAACAATAAATAAAACTATTTCTAGAAACAATTAGTTTTAAAATAATTAAAAAAATACGTCAACAGCAGGGTTCGAACCTGCGCGGGCGTAGCCCAACAGATTTCAAGTCTGTCTCCTTAACCACTCGGACATATTGACTTGTTGTTATATCTTTCAACTTATACAATATAAAGCTTTTCCGTTTCAATACCGCATCTATTTTTTTAATTGTAAATACTAAAATCTTCAATCATCTAAAAAAGGTTAAATTAATTTGTTAATCCTATTAATTTTACAAATTTTATTAAGTTATTGTAGTTCAAATTGATATAAAATTTTTCTTGTAATTTAGTTTTTTTAATTAGATTCTTTGTCCTTGTTAATGGTGTTTAAAAATGACAATGAGTATGAGACTAGTTGAATATGTACAAAAAAATATCCATGACGGATCTGCGTTATAAATACACATACAAACAACACAGGTATAATTATCTGCAAAATTAAATATATATGAGTGCGAATTTAGTACTATAATATTCGCTTCATCATGCACCACACAATATTCAAAAGACAAGAAACTTTGCACAAGGAACATTTAGAAGAGCTTATTTAAATTTGTTTTATACGATACACAATTGCACTATGTTTTAAAAAAGAATTTATAAGAAAAACTTACGATATACTCTTAATTGTTTTCACCTTCATTTTCATTTTGATCAAAAATTTAATTAAGTTTTTTTTTGAACACCCTAAACCAGCACTCAGACCAATTTCGGTTTGGCTAGAAGGATTTTGGATTTTATCCCTTGATCCTCAGCCTCCCGATGCGTCTCACACATTAGGACCAAAATAATTGTTTGTGAATTACATGTAGTTGATTTGAATCTTCTCTAGTAAAACATTTACTAACTCGAGAGCGTTAGAATGTATCCTAGACCTGGAAGAATGCACCAATATTTCATAAAAAGACAGAAATAGACTATTCATATTAAAATATTATTATGCACTTGAAGGTGAGGTAATGGATTTTGAAGATCCTTGAACCTCACATCAAAACCTAACAAGCTTCTTCACAACAACAAAAAACACTTAATAAGCCTGCCTGCACGAAGATAGGGAAAGATAGATAAGATGCATATCTCATTTGTACCTCCTAACATGATATAGAAGACCCAAATTCATCAAGTTTCTCTGTGCTATTGAAATTCACTGTAATGAAATTTACACATAACTGTCTCTAAGGACAGTTCTTTCTTTGTCTATGCTGTTTCTCTTTCTGTTTTATTTCCTATTTTTGGGTAAAGGGGGATACCGACTAGGAACCGAATCAGTCTAAAAAAAATATCTTAAAAAGTAAAATGTTGTGGGGATAGGGGAATGCCATAATGATCTAAATGAACTTCAAATGAATCTCCTTGGAGAATCCTCTGAACTAACTGCAACGCTTCTTCACGATTCTCATCCACTAAGAAAAGTCCATATATCTAATGCCCAAGAAATTTAGCATGAATCCTAAACTCGATTGATGTCCTACATGAAGGGCAGTCTTTCATCCCTTGCTTCTCATGGCAGTCATTGCATTTGGGACACAACACCTGATGTGCACATGGCAGAAAAACAACCGACCTCTCCTCTGACAGGCACATGACACACTCCTGCTCTCGCCTCAAACTTTCACCAGCCGGTTGGCCTTGACAACTTCCCACGACTTGACAGCTCCCCATCGTCAACGTCTCGGATTCCTTGTCCTCTTTCACAGATGGAGTAGCTTTTTTGGAATCAGATTTTAGTCTTAGCATAGCCATCTCCTTCTCTATCTTAACCATGCTTTGTACATATTCCTGCAGATCACCAGCTGCCTTCTTTCTAAGGGCATCCTCTTCAGATTTCACCAGTGCTTCATATTGTTCTCTTTCTTTTCTAATGGATGCAGCCTGTGCGAGGATACTTTCTGTTGTAGCTCTCTCCTTTTTTAATCTACCCTGTAACATTTCCACCACTTAAGTAAGGAAGTAGCATAATAAGCTGTTTGAGTGCCAATACTGCAAACAATTTGGCCATCAATAAAACAGAAATATATCCTAGTATTTAACAAGTACCTTGCGAACTGTGATATTTATTTAAATGCAAAAGTAAAAATAATATGTGCAGGAAGACCTGAGTGATAAATTATTGACTTTGTGCTGTTCCAATAATTTGGCTCAATAGGATTCTAGATTTGACCATGTAAATTGATGAACTTTACCAAAAAAACTAATCAAGAAATTTTAACTGTAAAATTATGTATATACCATGATATATGTCTTTAAAAGAATGCAAAGCCCTTGTTGAATTCATTTTAATTGGTTGAGAAGTAATAAGATGGAAGTAACGTTTTGAGTTGATTTATGATTTGTACTTTTAAACTGTGAGACTGAAAGAACATCCTTCAGATAGCAAGACTTAGCATCTATCCCATGCTTCCAATACATGGCTAAAATTGTCAATCGACTATATTTAAATAAAACATATATATATATATATATATATATATATATATATATATTTCTTTTGACAATTCGGAAGGTCAAACTGAAGTAGCCATGTCTTTTTGAGGTGCCTATGCATGTCCAATATGCCCACAAATTGGACCGTTAGAATAATAGAGAAGGTACTCAAGATATAAGCTAATATTAATATATAATAATAATAGTAAACTCCACAGATTTTACTCAAATATATCTTCATATCAATTGCCATATTTAATGCCACATACCTCAGTATAGGCTAGATGATCTTTCCCCTTGTCAATCTCCTCTTGCAGGTTACATAATTTCTGCTTCTCATTCTCAAGCTCATCTCGAAGCAAGGCGTTCTCCGTTTCCCATGACTGGGCCTGTTTAACAGCTATCTGTTCTCTCTCCAGTGCTTCTTGATGGCTTGCCATTGACTTTACAGCCCACGACTTAGCAGCATCCAACTCCTTCTTTAGCAAGGACTTTTTTTCCTGTAGCACAAGAGTGGCAGCAGCAGCACTCTCAAGTTGCTTTTTAGTAGTATCGATGGCATTCTCCATTTCAGAGATCCTCTTCTCAGTATTCTCCTCCAAAGTTTTCCTATCTTTTCTATACGCTTCAGTTTCTTTCTTCAGCGATTTAGATTCAGCCTGCAGCTTGCGAAGTTTGTCAGCTACCTGCATAACCTTCTTATTCGTCCAGTCGCTCCAGCTTTGTAGCTCATCTTGCAATTCTTGCACTCGAGATACTAATTTCAAAATTTGTTCTTCCTTCTCATCCCGTGGGACATATGTGCCCGAAACCTCATCAAAAGGAATACCAGCACGGTAATCATGAATCTTTTGAATGTCAGGGGAGCATAGCTTATGTTTTGCTTTGGTTGTTTTCCCTGTAGAAGAAGTGGATATTGCATCCTTTCTGGGCAATTTTGTGGCGCTACCTCCTTTAGCTAAAACTGAAGCATCATTGGTTAAAACATGGCACACTCCTTCTGCTATCTTAACTCCCTTTGCATTTGAGGAACCACGTTTCATTTTCTGATTTGGAGTTTCAGATGGCGGCTTGAGTCTTTTTTCAACAATCAAACCACCTACGGCTGTAAGCTTCCCTAATTTAACACCCCCTTTTCCACAAGCTTTAGTTTTCTCCATATGAAGGAACTTCTGCCTAAGTGCTAATGCAAGTTCTTTTCTACTATTCACCTTAGAATTAGGTCCTGATTTACATTCCTGGGAGCCCTTTTGGCTAGTTGATGAGCTGCAATCTGGAATTTTATCACAGCTTTTAACCTCTGACTTTGATGGCGGAGCCACAGAATTGGCAGAGCTTTCCCCCTTAGAAACATCATCACTGAGTTTATCATGCGCTGCAATGGCCCGCGGAATACTCAAGTCATGTATCAGCAACCCCCACATTGCTTCAGTTACTGTTAGTGATGGTCTTAGTTCACAAAGTATACCAATCATCTCTACCATGGTATAATGCAGCAACTGCTTAACATTTTGAAATGCAACATCGAAGGTAGAATCGTTTCCTTTTCCCTTCAAAACATTGATTGTGTGGTATACAATATTTGTAAGAGGGTCTCCTTCTGAGTATATAGCCTTCCTCGATATGGCAGTTTCAGCTCTTTCTTGAGTGTAGCCGGATTCAACAACCTTTTTTATTGCATGACTGAAAATGGCATCCAAATTAGCCATGAGTAACTCCTCAAGCTGAGTTGCCATAGGATCACTCCAATCCTCAACCTCGTTCAAATCGTCCTCCTGTGTTTCATAATCGAACCCTAATTCGAATGAATCAATATCGTTAAAGCTTGGCGGAATTGAAAATTCATAGGGAGGGAAGTCATCATCGACATATGAAGTGGGACTATCTGAATCCATAGAAGGCTCATCTGATTTTCTCTTGTAATGACAATCTTTTTCCTCCTCATGTACTACTTGTTCACAATCATCAACAGTTTTATCCATTTCTTCAGCCATTACAATAGAATACTTTTTTTCCTATCAAATCAATCCTCTATCTACAAATAAATAATGGTGTATAAATGATTAAGTAAAAAAATTGTGAACGCAAAAAATTGGGAACACGCAAGATTGATACAAAATTGATACCAAAGCAAAATACAATATTTCAAAAAATAATAAAGAATAGAGTACGAAATCAAAACAAGAGAAAAAGAATAAATCGAAAGCATTACCAAGATCAAGGGTTGCGAGAGTGATAGGAGAAAATGAGTAGTCACCTGTGTTAGAATTGAAATAGCAGAGAGAAACCTTCAAATAATAAATAAATAAAAAATGACAAGAATTTATTTAAAACAACGAACAGAAAAAAGAAAAAGAAAAAAATGTAGCTGACCTTGTGAGCGTAATAGAGAAGAAGAAAATGAAAGAGAGGTTATTGATTTTGTGTTGTGAGAATGTGAAGTGTGTGTGTGTCTGCTGCTTCTGCTACTCACTCTCTTTGGGTTTTGGGTTTAGGAATCAAAATGAAAATTGAAATGCAAATGAGAATGGAATGGACATTTTTCATTATTTATTTATTTTATTTATATTTATATATTCTAGAAAAGGGTAAGTGATGTAAGGGGCTGATTGTGCGGCTATTGTGTTATTAGGCGCTAACTACCGTAATTTGCTTGCTGTTAATTATATATCCACTTTAAATGTAAATTTTAGCACTTAATTTTTTTATTCAACTCTTCTTTATTTAAATATTTTTAAATATAAATTACTTTTAATTAAAATTAATTAATTTAAAATTAATTTTAATCACTATATAAATTAAATACACACTAAATCTTTCTGTTCTCAACCTATGAAAAATAAAATTCGTTATTTATAGAATAAATATGAAGAAAGAGATCTATTCAAATTTAAATTTATATTTAATAAATAAGATTTTTTTAATTACTATTTGACTTATACTTACCGAAACTCCAAACACTAATTATCAACAATACATACATTAATTTTTGGTTATATATATATATATATATATATATATATACTTTCTTTACAAGATATATAACCCGATTTATTGATATATATAATTATATTTTGTGAATTACCATTGCCTTTGTGTACTTTTCTATTATATTTTATTTATTTATTTATTTTTCTTTCTTTTGCGTGTTTAATGCTAACCAACTATTAGGATTCTAGTACTTCTAAGTTTGAAAATTGAGAAGCTGAAAATGAATCTGGTCAGCGTGCATCTAATGGACAATAACTCCACCTTGACCAAAATAATAATTTTAACAATAAGAATTAGAGTTTTCCATAAAAAAATAGTTTTATTATTATAATTATTAGTATTACAACTATATTTATAATTATACTTATCACTCAAGTTGACCAAAATAACTATAATAATTTTGTGCAAAAATAATAATAATAATAATAATAATAATTAAAAAATAGCAATAGTGTCATTTTTATCAAAAAATATTATAGTAAATAATAATAATGTCCAATTTGAGGAGGTTGATTATTGCTAGTATCTTTTGTTTTTTAAATACTCCTTTAATTCACACTTATTAAGAAAATGAATTGACTTTATTTAAATTTCTAAATTTACCAAAAAAACTTAAGTTGGTAAAAATGACCGTGCATTCTTGAAAAATTAAATGGCCTAGAAAAGATAAATTGTTCATTTTTTCTATGAAAAATAGAAATATCACTTTTCTTAAAAAGATAGACTCATTAAATATTATAACGGTATTTTTAAAACAACATAATTAGTTGAGACAAAAAAAGTGAGTTTTTTTTATTAATTGTGATTTTATTTCTATTTTACTTTTTGAAAAAAGAAATTCAATATATTTCATTAATAATCAATGTTTCAATATAAAGTGGAGTATGGTAAAATAAACTGAAATAAATTATATTATAAAGTGGAGTATGATAATTTATTAGAGAAAATTATGATTAAATACCGAGAACATGTGATTCAAGATTTTTATTTATTTTCGTTTGATTTGTTATTTTTTCACTTTGAATTATGGCCTCTTTATTAATAAAATTTTTATTTTAAATAATATTTTATGTATTTTCATTTTACTTTTTAAAATTATTAATTTTAGAGTAAAGGATGTCACGTGAGGTATATATGAGCATTAGTGAGATGATGACCATGTGCTTGCGCGGTGGCGATGATAATAGGTTGGGATGGAGTGAAGGTGATAGGGACAAAGTTGTAATTGAAACTTTTCTTGATGTTCTGTTGAATGATAAATTTAAGGGTTAATAAAGGTTGTACATCCATAAATCACCTTATCCATGGATAACTTCCTCTATTCCACTATAATCGACTCTTGAAAAAATAATTATCTCAAAATAAATAACTTTTTCAATTTTTAATGCATTTTTTTTATTGTATTTTTTAATTAATAGGCTAAATACCACGGGTGGTCCCTTAACTTAATTTCGGTTAACGATTTAGTCCTTTATCTTTTTTTTTTCCCCGATTTGGTCCTTTATGTTTTTAAATAATTTCAGCATTACCCTTTAAATGAGGTTCCGTTAAGAAAAAGTTAAAAAATCCCTCATCTAGATCATTGTATATGTTCATCAAACCTCTAGGAACGATTGTCACTGATCTGAAGTGATATCTATGGAGTATAAATACCTATAACTTCAGTTTTAACGAATCAATTCTACTACCAAACTTAGAACAAACTTTGAATATTTTTCTGAAATAATTCCAAAACATAAAGGATAACTTTTTCTGAACACGGAGGAGAGATTTTTTTAGCTTTTTCTTAACGAAATCCCACTTAAAGGGTAACGCTGAAATTATTTAAAAACATAAAGGACCAAATCGAGGAAAAAAAAAAGATAAAAGACTAAATCGTTAACTGAAATTAAGTTAAGGGACCACGGGTGGTATTTAGCCTAATTAATATTACTTGTATTATTTTTTATACAATATATTTTATTATACATTTATACATAATAAGCCAATACATAAAAAAAATTAGATAAAAATAAAGGTAAAAGTAAAAATAACATTATCTCTTTTATTTATATATTTTTTTTAATATATGTAAAATGATGAAACAAATCAATTATTTTAAGACAGAATAAATAATTAGTTTGTTATATTAATATTTTTTCTTCATCTATACAGTATCGGCTCAACTCATTATGAGGCCTAAAGCGAAATTATCAGATGGGGCCTTTTTAAAGTTAATAAATAAATTATTAATATTTTTATTTAAAATTGATCTTTCGTACTTTTTTTGATGCAAAATCATTTATCAAATTATTGTAATCGATTTCATTAATTGGCTAATAGTACAATCAACACACAACACATGTATCAATTCAAATAATGATTACGCCAAAAATTGAAAATTAAAAAATTTTTGGAGGCCTTTTTTGTTTCTGCATATGGTTAAAGAGTTCTTATAATATATTATTGGGTCTCTATAGCGTATAAAAATTAAAGGCTAAATTACATCTGCGGTCCCTTAACTTAATTTTAATTTATCTTTTTTTTTCCCGAGTTGGTCTTTTATTTTAATTTTAAGTGACAATTTGATATTTTATGTTTTAAAATGTCAACAGTGTTATCCTTTTTTTACAAAAATTCAAAAAAATCATCAAAATTTTCAAACAAAACCCATAAAATTCATTATCATCTTCAATAAAATGCATATTTAATCAAATTCATAACTTAAATCTTTTAATAAACTCATATTTTTATTCTTTATTTGATGTTGTTGGAGATGAAAATATGAGTTTATTTGAATATTTGAGTTATGAATTTGATGAAATTTGAATTATATTGAAGATGATTATTAATTTTATGGGTTTTGGTTGAAAATTTTGATGATTTTTTTGAATTTTTGTAAAAAAAAGGATAACATTGTTGATATTTTAAAACATAAAATATCAAATTGTCACTTAAAATTAAAATAAAGGACCAACTCGGGAAAAAAAAAAAGATAAATGACTAAAACATTAACTGAAATTAAGTTAAGGGACTACGAATGTAATTTAGCCAAAATTAAAATAAAAAAATTATTTTTTAGGTGGGCCAGCCCTGCATCTATATATAAACTAAAATCCTTCACTTTTTTAATACTTAATTCAAATTAGTTGAATTTTCTATCTACCCATAAAATACTTAAATACTTGTACTCACAGTCACTCATTTTTATGGATGATTACTTATGTCAACAATTTTTTTTATTCATACTTACGTCCACACCAGTACTCGTAATAATGCTAATTTTTAACTTATGCATTGTGTGAGTTTCAATGAGTATGAGATATGGCCAAGGGCAGATGTACACATATGACACTGGGAGTTGAAGCCCTCACAAGAAAACAACACTCCACTCTCAAATAATATTATGTTTTCCCTACTAAATCTACTGACTTACATATTTATGCACTCGCCATAAGTTCACCTTTTCACTTTGTAACTTTTCACCCATCAAATGTACTAATTTTTCATTAGAATTATATAAACAATGAAATGTGCAATTGTACGAAAAATGAATAGTTTAATGATTATTTAATTACATATATATAAAAAGTGATATATTATTTATAATAAAAAATTATTTAATATTTGATAGTATTTATAGGAGGTTCTTATCGTATTCTAAATATTCTTTAAAAAGAACCATTCAAAAATTATTGATGCAGATAACTTGGCTTAAAATAGAAACTAAAATTGCATAGAAAACATTTGTGATGACGAAAAGTTATTTAACTCAAAAAATATGATCCAATAAGAAATTTGAGTGTTGAGAAAGAAACAGAGTTAGTTGGTCCTAAGTCCCAAGTTACCTACCCTCACTTCTATAACGCATCGCATCGCATCGGTGGTTTTGTTCTCTTCTCCTAACCCTAATAACTGTACTGTCGCCGGATCAATGACTGGCGCAGCTCAGGATATCTCCAAAACTCCATCTTCTTCTTCTAAGGTAAAACCCTCAACCGCATTCCTCTTTTCTTTAGGGTTTTTTTCCATCCCCTACTTTTTAACTCTCTTGTTTGATTCTTTCTTTCTTAACACTTCATTGATTCGTAAATTCTTGTTTTTTCGGTCAATGCTATTGTTCATCTTTGTATTCTAGTTGCTTGTTTTAATTTATCAATGTGGCGCCACATTACTCTCGAGATTTGTCTCTCACACGGATCTTCTCAGAAACTGAATATTATTACTTAGTTTTATGTTTTTTTTTAATGGATTCTATAATTATATAGTGATTAGTAATTGCTTTGTTAAACAGTAATTGAGTAGAATTTGCCCTTCAATCAACCCTAATTTGTGTTTAAATTATTTTGTTGCTGTTAAGCTATGAAACATGGATAATGACACAGACGCCAGACACGATGCTGACACCATAATAATTTGCATAAATAAATTAATTGAATGTAATCAAGGTGTTGGTTCCGACACCGACATGTGTTGGACACTTGGGCACCCCATCGATCATTGGGGTTGATGCTACAGTTAAGTGTGGATTGTGGGCGGTTAATATCAGATTTGCTCTTTAGAGAGGAAGCTAATAGATTCACCCAACAAGAATAAATATGCAAGCTTATAGAATCATAATTGAATTGAAAATTTTAATATTTCAAAAGTTTGGAATATTAAGTATTTGTCAGGTTTAATTTATGAGAGCTGAATTTCTGCTGCTATCTAAACCGTTGGTGAATTATTTGTGACAGAGAACAGTGATTACACAGGGTTCAGTTGATATATATGCGGCGCAGTGCAAGAGTTGCTTGAAATGGAGAGTGATTGATACTCAGGAGGAGTTTGAAGAAATCAGACATAAAGTCACTCGTGAACCTTTTGATTGTAGCACAAAGGCTAATTGTAGCTGTGATGATCCTGCTGATATTGAATACGATTCCACTCGGACATGGGTCATTGACAAGCCTAACCTTCCAAAGACTCCACAAGGTTTCAAGAGAAGCTTGGTACTTAGAAAAGATTACTCTAAATTGGACTCTTACTACATCACACCTTCAGGTAAAAAACTGAGAACCCGGAATGAAATAGCAGGGTATCTAAAAGATCATCCTGAACACAGTGGTATATCTGCTTCGGATTTTGATTTTTCATCCCCGAAGATAATGCAGGATACCATCCCAGAATATATTGAGCAGAAGGATTCTGCTAACAAGAAAGCTAAGATAACTAAGGATGATGTTTGAGAAATATTATCCCAAGTTTTCTGCATTTCTGGTTGGTTTGTTTGTAATATATTAACTCTAGAGATTGTGTTAGGGAACACCAATCCAGTTGCATTGAAACAAAATTTGTTCTTGCAGTTTTTTGGATTGTTGTTCTGTTTTATTGTAATTGCATACCTAAACCAATATTCACTGCCTTTGTGTTGTGTAACTGTAAACAAAACACCCAAAAATATATCTATCTATGCACCCCTATCTATTTGCCTCACACCAGTCTTCTTTTTCTTCTAAATTATATTGCTGGAATTAGAGTGATGAATAGGAGAATATTTCTTAATGTTTATAAAATAAAGGTTGTATTGTTGTAAAAAGTTGTCTTCATTTACAATTTTATATTATGTGGCGATGAATATAAGAAATAAGAAAAGAGGACAAATGAAATAAAAAACAGGTAAAGCTAATAAATTGCTAATAATAATGTTGATTAGTTTAGTAGTATTTAACTGCATCAGTTTTACTACCATGTTGCATCGATCTCCATTTTGTTCATTCAATTGATAACTTAATAGGAGGCTTTGAATTCAATTAACTAGTTATTTGTTGTTAGACACGAGCTTCAAATACAGCGTTAATAAGTCCACTTAAACCCACAAAATAGGTTGCTGTGTGGTCACATTTATAATTTTTATCTGAGTAAAAACTAATTTCTGCTTATAACTTTTTATTACTTTAAAATAACTACAAGTGTCGATTTTTAATTTATTTAATATACAAACATTATTCATTTTTACTACACACCACACATTACTTGTGTTCCAAAGATATTCCTAATGTTACAAAAGCCCCACCACCCATCGCATTCGAAATTAAAAAATAATAATAATAATTAAGAAAAATAAAAAGTAACACAAGTGGAATAATAATAATAATAATAATAATAAATAAATAAATAAAAAATAAATAAATAAATAAATTTGCCACTTTTAAAAGGCAGCACAAAATAATAATATTGCAAAGACATGACATGGAATTTTGCTAAACGTTCGTGTTAGGTAGAGATAGGGTTGAGAAGTCGCTCTTCTTTGTTTATCACAACTATACATATTTGCTCTATTGCTTCATATTATAACTTTGGCACTGACTACATTGTACATTGTATACATGATTTTCCCAAAAATAATTACTGTAATGTCATGTATATAGATTACACAATCATGAATCACGATGCTGTACTTGCCATAAAAAATTCATAATTCCATATTGGATACCGCACCAAAACTGTCGCAAAGTTGGTTCAAATCTGATTATATGGGCGAGTATCCACCTGCATCACACTGCTCCGAACTCCTAGCCCGTTCAATATGTGTGGAAGTCAAACCATATCTGAGACCATTAAGCCGGAATAACATTTAATGACCAGAAGATAGTACTCAACCCGGAACATTTTAATCAGGTTTGGTGTACTCAAGCAGCATGTGCGGGGACCGATATATTTTCACTAGTGTCCAGTAAAGGACCTCTTCAACTCCAAGCTCACCCTCAGCTCTTGCAGCATATATATCCTCGCAAATGGCTATCAACCTACATAAGAAGCATGCAACAAGAAATAATGTAAGTTTACACAGGATGTATGTTTAAGAGGTTTACCAACATCACAGTAGAACGATGCGTGTTCAGGAGCATTGGTATCGTTCAATTAATTGGCTTGAGAAATTCTCAAGGAAAAATGGGAGATTTTTTTCTTATCATATATTCATTTGTATGGCTTTCTTCTGGAAAGAAACACATAGTACCTATCACAGGAAGGTAGGTTCTCGTAAGGAATTCTCATCCTTAAGTCAGAGCACTGGAGTCTAATGAAGCGTCCAACAGCTAGAACAAAGGTTATGTAAAGCCCCCATATGCTGAACTTGCTGAGTGTGTCACCAAGAATACCCTCTGAAGCAGTATGACAATGTCAGAAAATTATGCTAAGTAATATTGGGCAATATAAATGACCTATGGACATTTTCTTTTGGAGAAAAAAATTACATGGCCAACTTACGTGGTGGTGTTTCCTCAGATATTATGATTGCCATAGGTCCCATCAAACCTCCACAAAATCCACTTAAATTTGAGGGATTAATATCTTTAAAGGCCCACCAGTCAAACTGATCACGATTTATAATGAGATCAGCACTAACAGCACAATCCTGAAAAATTGAATTCAAAATTTTCAATAGTAATTTAGGATTTTCCATATAAATATAACAGTTATATACTAAATGAACACCATATATTACCTCCTCCAGAGGTCTAACGTCACCTGAACCAGTGACACGGAAATATCTTGGATAAACATTATAAATCCTAAAGCTATTCATAGAGCCATTAAGAGCTTTTTGAACATCAGACTGCGTCGGAAGATACTGAGGGTCAACAGTTTTTCCATATTTCACAACTTCTTTCCCTTTTGGCCTGTCCCTTGAAAGTGTCCAGGTGAAAAAAATTTCCATGTCCATATACCATTCAAGGGACTGAATCAATCTATGCCGAACAACATGTGGAACAAGCCATAATGTACTAGCATCAGCTTGACAGCATATCAACTGGATATCATTCTTATTATAAGCATTCAAATAGCCATTGGGATCAGCATTGACATCAGAATTGAGCGAATCCCACTGGATTCTTTCACACAGAGTAGTTTGATACAAGTTCAACCTTCCACTCACTGTCTTGATATCAACCTGAAAGCTAGCCTCTTTAATGGGGTTTGCAATGTTTGTGGGGTTACCACTGCTATACATCTGTAAGGAAAAATAATAAAAGATGTACTTCAATAAATTTGTTATATGCTATTGTGGCGATTGGAAAATTGCAATGGTCAAGTACGTGAACAAATTAACAATGAGCAGGATAAATACATCCAACTTCAATAACTAACACCTGAGTTCCATAACGATACCATAACACAACACCAAAGTTCCAAGACATAGTTATTGAGAATATAGCATTATTACTAAATTATATTTGGAAAAAAACAGCATTTTGTATTTGAAAAAAGTAAATAAACAGTGAATTAAAATTAATGAAGAGTAAACAGTAAACTAAGAAACAGTTAAGATTAATAAAACCATTCAATAACAGTTTTGATTAAAAATCATTATACTTTTACCAAACATAGATGGTTTTGCACGTTTCTCAGAAGAATAGGCATATTAGCATGTAATTATGGAAATAAGAGACCAATAAATATATTATCGTTGGCTACCAAATATTTTACATTAAATTATCATATTCTTCAATTTTATTTTGGTGCATATCTCTGACACCTTTTTTCGATTTTTCAATAAGAACTTCTAATAAAAGAAGGTAACATAAGAAACACAGCAGAACATTGATACAAAGTGCTTTTTCAGCATAGTCTGATAGGACGTTACAGTACTGATACAAAATTCAATACACTGTCCGAATGATACTAAAAATATTGCAAAATTGGGTTGCGTGATTATAAATTGCTTAATATTTACCTAGTAAAATGATAAATCACATGCCATTAAGTTACTAAATATAGCTAATAAATCTACACAGCAGAAGTGCCAGAGTTAAAACCCGATCACACCACTAATTAGTAAATTATGAGATCAAAGGCTTTGTCATTTTTCTTACCAGCATTGGAGCCCATATAACACAGATTAATACAAAAAACAGGCAGATCCCGTTGCAGCATTTAGTCATTTTTGTTTGCTTTCCCCCCTGTTTGTGTGTAGCTCTATTCAAGACTGAATCACATTTGACAAGGTACAAACTAGCATTGATGTCCTCAAGCTATCAAAATGGGGGAAACAATGCAAGTGTTAGTTTCCTAACTAAACAGGATTCAGAAGTATAAAAAATAGCATAACATGAAAAAGACTCTTCCAAATGAATTTTCAATGGTGCCTATTGAATATGCGTAATCTGAAATGCACTGCTAACACCAAAATCAAATTTTTAAGATGCCTACTAATGTGTCCTACAAGACATTCAAAAGCAGGAAAAACAAAATGAGTCCTAAGGTCCTAGTTAATGATATGTTGCACTAATGGTAGGATGACATAAGGCATGTTTGGGTAAACAACTTAATTAAGTGCTCCTTATTGAATAAACGTTCCATCATATAAGTACTTATGAATAAATTATTTCTATAATCAAAGAGAAAACATGGTCAAATTGTTTCCACATAAAATGTAAGTAGTTTTTATAAACTATCCTAGAGTTCTTATTAAAATAAGCCAAAAATAGCTTATAGACATGTAATAATCTATTTTCATAAGCTCTCAACACCCACTTATGTGATTATGCTAGTAGATGAACTCAAATAAGCTATTCATATGCCAAATAATAACACAGATATAATGAACTAAGTATAGCTATTTATATTCTAAAGACAAATTTTGGCCAACCATTTTTAATGTTATTGTCCTTCAATTTGGAATAAGGTGGATTTTACCAAATATATATGTGCTATGAACCTGGCGTGTAATCCTAAACAGTAATTCAAAATTTAAGCTGCTGTCTTCTTTTTTTTACTTGGTGCAACGTCACATATCACTTTGGTAATCGTGATATAAGGAAATTTCAAGTAGCAACCATTTTAAATTGAACTATCCACTAAGAACGAACTTCAATAATTTTCTACTTATATAAGAAATTATTCATTGATTTATCAAAGTCTAATTTTTTATTTTCCTGCTAGCAATTGTTGACCGAAAAGTAAATGAGAGAAGGTTGCGTAAAATTATTCAAGGGCAGAAAGGTCACAAAGCAAACTGGCAATCAATCATCTTCAAAATTAGAGGTACAAAAACAAACCCAATCACAAAATCAAGCTGGAAATAAAGTTAATAAACCACCAAAAGGAACAAGATAAAGACACTAATTACCAGGAACAGTAGGATATATACTGAAACAGCTTTCCTATCATTTCCCTATCAATATCATTATGAATTGCAAGCAATAACATGAACATTCACGTTCTACATATTCAGACTAAAATATCATGCCTGGGTTGCTACACTTAACATCTTTTAAAAGCAATATATTACAGAGGCAAATTTTGATTCAATAAATCAATTATTTAAGTATAGTTCACAATAACAAGGTAGCACAAAAGATGAATCAGTGAATATGGCCGTTTATCGAAGTTGTTTCCAACAAAAGGTGTCAAATGATGGAAATTTTACTTTTTAGAAGAAAGATAGTGATTTAAGCAACAATATTTACATATACCTTTAGCCAGTCATACATGGTGAGGGATGTAGTTGTGCATGACCAATCAAGTACACATCGTAATTCATAAAGGAATGGCAGAGCACGATAAAGTCTATATCCTAAGTAATTGATCCGTGAAACTTCACTAGTCAAAAATTGTCGATACAATGTGCTCTTGTTAGGAATGCCATATCGGATTTGTACAGCCTGCAGTCCAAGAGAAACTGCTTTTGCAACAAATATGGCACGGAGAGCTAACTGAGCTGCATGTTGTCGAGATGGATCCAATTGCCAATCATATTCTGTAACTGAATACGTGAAGAGAATGAGGTTGAAAATATAGAATATCACTTTCCCCGTGGCAAATGAGCAGAGGTATATTATACGATCAAGTACAATCAAGAAGAAGATAGCCTGAGTAGAAGAAGTAACTTCTGTTAGGAGTCTATATGACATGACATCTCTAGCTGATTAAATAATTGCAGAATGCAATAAATCATCAATGAAAGACTGAACCAAATGTTTCTTAACCATGCCAGTTAAAACTAGTCATTCTCTTTCAAAGTGCAATAAAGTATAGAAAAAGAAAACAAAATCTAAATTTTCCTTTCTATTTGAAAAACAAAAAATACCATAAACTGAACCATTTCAAAGGTTCTATACAATTTTCCAGCATAACAAATGCCATGAACTTTCAATGACAAAATCTTAAGCTGTCATGAATTTTATTATTACTCCCTCAAGTCCCTTATATAAGAAATTTTTTGTCACAACTATTAGAAAAAGTTCCAAGTTTCAAGATGTATTTATTGCTTAAATGTCTTCTATACCATTTATTTTTACTAGAAGTGCAACTAATTTTCATATTGGTGGGTGTGAAAGCATTTAATGACAAGGCTACTTTAGGAAACTAACACATTAAATGAGTCTCTTTGGTCTTGATGATTTTTGTTTTTCTTCTTATATATAGGACCAAAGGGAATACATCTCTAACATGCTTCATTGTGCAAGAGATATTTTAGGCGTGAAGCATGGGAAATGCACATGCCCACCTACCTTGTGCTGAAATTCAACTTTTATTAGAACAATGGGGTGCAAGGATTAATCCCTTAATTACTACTTGGTCTTGATAGAGTTCTAGAGTGACCAAAAAAACTAAATGGGAAGTGTAGATTTCACTTCTTTTTGTATTAAGGAAGGGCCCAAAAAGAAAACTACACACAAATAGTACATGAGGATGTCGTCCCCATCAAACTCTTCGGTAACATCTGAGAGCATCCCAAAGGGGGAACATGCACAAGGTGAAGACCAAAGTGTTCTTTCGTTTCGGTTAATTTTTTGGGTTCCTAACATGGTAGGAGTTATACTATTTTTAGTTTATTAGTACAACTGTGGTCAACAAATTTTTCCAGACCTGTCGAAAGAACAAAAGGATAAATGAAAACGGAAAAACAAAAAAACATACCATCAAAATAAATACATATTCTTTTGGAAACTGGTCTTCAAGCTGATACACTTCGAGGAACTCACTTTTGTTTTTTATGACAGACTGGTAGAATATGGCAACAAGAAAGAATACAATCAGATCTGCACAAAATATGTAGGCATACAGATCAACTTCTCTCTTGCCTCCCCCAATTACAGAAAGAATACGATAAGGGAATCCCACTTCTTCTACAAAACCTGCACGCTGAGCTTTGAGGATTTCCTTGGCAACATCAGCTGCTGGAGTTAAAGATTTATTCCATTCGGCTGAAGAACAATCAATTACAGGTGAGGCATACACAACCTCAAAAACAACTAAGGCAACATTGGAATTCTCTTTACTTCTTTCAATGCTTTGAATGTTAACCCTACTAGCAAAAGAGCAAATATTTGGATTCTTTTCCTTGCACTTATCATTGTGGATAACTCTGAGCAACTTATTAATTCCAGATTCAATCCTCTCTGGTTGAATCCCATCCTCTGGCCAGAAGTTGACATCCATAGACACCTGAACAAAATAAGGAGGTGATTCTGCTCCCTGGGTGAGTGATTTCCAGTACCTAAAAAAGCTTCTCACTACCAGTTTTACCATGTTAGTCATCTGAGTTAGCAGATCCCATGCTTTCTCTTGCCAGCTATAACTGGTGGGATTATCTTTTGTGTGGAGATCATTTCTCTTAAATTTGAAGTCAGTAGAAGACATCCATTCACCGTCTTTGGGTGTTATGGAACTTTGTATGAGGGTAAATAAATAGACAAGAAAAAGAGGTAACGAACTGACAACAAATGAAGATGTGACCTTGTGTATTGGAAAACCTAATTCTCTTAACAGGCCAGGATCAATACTCAACCCACAGTGCTGGATGATGATTTGGTACAGATACTGAAGTAAAATATAAAGTTCTGTGTAGATCAACATTATAACCCAGAAAATGTAACTTGGGCCTGTATTTACACATAAAGCATACAAATAAAGAGCCCCGAGATACACCATTGATAGCAAACTGAAGTTCCATAAGAACACAAGAACAAAGCAACAGTAGCATACTACATCATTGTTGGAACGCATCTGGTACCATATATAACGAAAAATCCTTCCTAACTGCAGACTCGCAGCATCAGAACTCTTATCGGACTGCACAGATGAAGTACGATCCAAATATATATGCCGAGATTTCTGACTTTCCATCTCGTCATATATCTGATCCTCTGTGTTTGTATGTTCATTAGAATCAAAGGCTTCTTGAGAAATATTCAGAAAGCTCACTAAGTTATTAACTGCCTGATTTCCAATGGACTGTACCTGGGAAACACCATCACCTATTAATTGTACAGCAGATTTCAATGGGTTTTCTTTTACTTTCCCTTTAACTTTTTCCTTCTTCCCTGAATCAGTAGAAAAAGTATCAATGTCTATTTCAGTAATTTCACAAAGAGGAGAATCTGCCGAATGCTTTATGTACTCATCTGTAAATGGAGTTTCCCCATCCATGCTAGCAGATGATTCATGTGGTTCAATTGGGAAAACAGCATCCTCTCTTATTGTATAGTCTAGTCTCCCCAGAACCTGGTCTTCTTTATCAGGGATTCCAATGTCATTATTCGATATAAGAGAAGTGCTCCTCCTCCTCCTTAAACCCTCACTGCTGTGAGAAAATCCATCAATGCAGTTAGTAGACGTATTCATGCTATGGAGCTGTATTTGCAAGTTCAGCATTTCAGATTTCATCTTCTCCACCTGCATATTACGCTGTCGTTTTTTCTCTTCACTTTCACGAATTTGTTGTAATTGTGCAGTTTTCCATGCAGCCTTTTTCTCTTGCTCACGCACAATTGCACCAATTTGCTCTGCTTCCAAGTAGCGGCACACATAATCAAACTCTTGAGAGGAAAACATATATGACTGAAGTGATACCAGCACATAAATGGTAATCTCTACAATTGCAGATCTTGCAGTAATCCGAAAACCATAATCATATTTATAAAAACCAATCATCTCATAAATGGAATTTGCTGTCTCACACTTTCCAGCACTTGGTCCCCCAACAAAAGGAGACTGATAAGCAAGAGAAAGAATAATAACAACAAAATTGTATATGCGCAAGAACTTGAATATTCTGTTCTTCTTCTTCAGCATTTCAAGTCTCATGCGAAAGAATACCAGAGCAAAGGCAAGATAACCAAGATGTAGAATGTCGTACTCAAGTGTACCGGTAATCAATATTAATATTAGAACAAGATCTAACAGATGGCAATAGCAGTAAAGCCTCAAATAATCAAGAAAGGTCCACATGCTTTTAGTTTCAAAAGATAGATCTCTCCAAACAAATGTGTTCCTACGTTGAGACATAATCTGACGGTATGTTGATGATTCTGTAAAGCTAGACACGCGATCGGCACGAAGTTTGAAGCAAGCCAGCATGAATACCACAAAGTAGCTGATCAACATCCGAGGATCATCAACAACAAATCCTACATCAGAAAAGGCAGTGAAATGATCAAGTCATTGAAGGATTCAAGCACAGAATAATATATTAAATAGTACATGAATCTTAAATACACTGGTGGAAAACCCCTAAAAAATTATAAACTGATATATGATATTAGTAGTTTCCATTTGAGCCACATAGGAGATGTTCCAAAGAGAAGGAAAATACAACAGATAATTCAGGAATCTGAACAAAAGTTTGGAGCCAATCCACCAAATGTTTAGGTTAAAATAAAACCATCTAATTCCCTTATAAACTTGAACCATTAGAGCCAAATATAAGGCATGAACATGAAATTCTTTCAAAGTTGCAACTAAGGATAAGAGGGTCCTACCAAGCCAACATTTCTCACAATAGTGGAAATGCTGAGTTGAAGTTTTCCAGCAATCATGGCAATGTATATCACTTGCAAAATGGGAATTCGAAGGTAACATATCCTTCCAGATGACAAAATATTCCAGGATGAGAATGGAAGCAAACAAAAAGACAAATATGGGCCAGACTTTGCGTATAATTTGCCGATTCAGAAGAATACAAGCAGCAAGAAGTGCAATATATAGCATGGATAGTGCGTTCAACAAGGCAAAGCTTGCAAGTAGCAATGCAATCATGTTTATCTCAAGACCAAACAGATTAAATATATTCTCCATCCAAAATTTCAAATATATTTTTAAGACAGTTTTCTGTGTTTCAAACCGCTCCTTTCTCAAAGAAACAATCCGCTTCTTATTCCACTTGTGGCTCTCTTTGTAGCTTCCCCAGATAAACCCAAATGAATACTTTCTGCTGTTACTGTCAGAACCTCCAGTATTAGCAGATGGAGTATCACGTGCTCGGGGCAAACCAGAGGTTATCGGTAACTTGCTAGAAGCCCTTTCTTGTAATGCATCTGGTGGGTGTGAATTACATGATGGTGTATTATCCTCATTGGATGTAGTAACATCATCAAATGCATCTTCTGTGGAAACAAACAGAGGACAAGGTTCTTCCCACTGTTCTTTTCTTAGAACTATAGTTGGCATCCTTTCCAACCAACGGAAGACGTTGTATTGAAGAGTACAAGCCACAATAACCAGCACCTTCCCCCTCAATCCTGATTCTAGACCCCAAAAGCCAGTGCTGTATACACGGAAACCCAAAAAGAGAGATATATCAGAGTACTTTTGCCCGGGAAACATTTTAGCTTGCTCACCCCACATCTGGAAAAGATACTCAGCTGTCACCAGAAAACCTGTGTATACTAAGAATGATTTGGATGGGATACTAGAAGTTTTTGGTAATATGGAACAGAAAACGAAGCCAAGAAGATACAAGAAACCAAATGCACTGATTGGGGATAAAGATGCATAAAACAAAGCAATAAACAAGATCTTCTGGCTGTGCCAGATAAGCAATCGCCTGATAAATCCAAGAGGCCCTGGTTCTAACTGATCCAAGTAAACCTGCCTGTTCTGCTTGCTCTGCCTCCTCTCATAGCTATAAAGTTGCATAACAATTAAGACTGCTAGAGACTCCCAAACATTGTCAAAAGAAGATGCTTTTGAGTCATATCCCAGATAAAAATAAAGATCTATCTTTTCAGACAAACACACCTCGAGGCTTGAGAAGCTGCTCAAACTGTATATGAAGATAAACACCGAAATTGCATATACTTTCAATGGAAGCCAAAGCTGTCTTTTTGTTCTCTCAACAAGTTGTCTTCCAATAATCCACAAAAGGAGAAGGAATATGTAACCGAATGATATGTAATTAGGTTTCACCATGTATACTGTAAGAAGAATAGTCACGAAAGCAATGTAGGTGCCACATGATCGGTATATAGATAGGAACTTCTGCCCAATTGCACTGAGGTATGATGCTATTCTTCTTTCTGTAAAAATAAAATGATGAAACATAGATTACAATCAACAAGATAGTAGCTTCAAAAACTGTGGCAGTAGAAAGACTTAGTTTCTCTTGACATGGTTTTCTACAAATAGTAGAAGTGTGTGTGTCTGTACTTAAAGGTCCCTACGCAGACTTGCAGCACTTGCTTGATTACAATCTATTCATGATCCAAGCAGAGCCTGCCTAAAAAGGATGATCTAAATTTTTATATCACCCCACCCCAGCTTCCTATTATTCATCTCTAGGTACAAATTAAAGATAATTAGAATATCAACAAGCTTGAACTAATGCCATATTTATATTTATGTCATTATACATAAATGTATCAGACACAATGTCTAGTAAATAAAATGAAATTACAAAGTACCATAAATAATTTTGATATGTACCATAAGACAAACTTTCATCGCTGTTTCTCACAGAGGAGGAAGCATATACAGACAATAGAACAGATTTGTTAAGCCCAGCTTTCAAGATGCCAAATCCCAAAGGAGGGCTAGGAGCATGCTGTATGATTGCTGAAAATGAAAATAACATCTCAAAACCATGATTATGAATTGTGCAAAAGCAAGCAAGCAATGCTACTTCCAAGAAATCCCAGGCACTATCTTCTTGAAGGAGACCTGCAATGATTCACAAAACATGTGAATCTTCCATTTCTTTATTATCTAACAAATGGGAAGGCATATTGATATGGCATTGCTATAATTTAAGAAGTATAAACCAACTAAGTCCATCTCATACCTAATTGCATTACAATTTCCATGCTTACAGAGCCTTTCTTCTCCAATGCAGAAGAAATCAAATTAATTTGAAGAATATACAGCAGTGCAAAATGAATTTGACATAGAAGAATCAAAGCCTGTCTTAACTTTCTGCTGATACTGTGGCTCAAAAGATACATCAAGAAGAATATCACTGAAGAAAAGACACAGAGAAGTTGATATAAGATACTGTGTCAAGAAAAATTACAGTTTAATTAAATGGCTCAAAATAACCAAGGTAAAATGGATTCAATGTAAATCAACATGGAAGAGTTTGATGAAACATACTATATACAGCATGAATGAAACCAGGTTTTATAGCAATCAGAAAGATCAATGCCAACATAATAGCCCGCGAGCATTTGCGCAGTCCCCATGCTATTGTTGCGACAATCAAGACCTTGGTCTCTCCCTCCACTGTGGATAAGAATGATTAAGATAACAAACAGAGAATAAAAATGCATCCAATTTAGTAAGCCAAAACAAATTTGACAGAAAAAGAATAAGGATCAAGAAGTCATAGCACAATTAAGATGGTCAATCAAGAGTGGACACAAAATAACACCTAAATTTTTTTCAAAATAACAAAAAAGTCGGACTATAAATTAATACGCCACGTACAAGTGCATAATAAGTGAGCACAAAATAGGCAAATCCACAATTTTCTATAGATGAAGCCAATCATAAATCTAAACAACAATGATATTAAGAGTTTCACTAACCAAAACAACACGAAGTCAGGTTATTGTGTGTGCACCCCCAAATATGATACCCGAAAATATGGGGGTGAAAATGAAGAAATATGATATTCTGAAAGAAACATAGTGGTGGAAAAGAATCTATCTAGGCAAGTAAATCTGAACTTAATAATGCACAAATATGAATGTTAAAATTAAAAAGTAAACAACAACCCATAAAAAGAAGACGTTTATGTTAAAATATTAAAAAATATCTTATAATATCTATTATATTATATTAGAGTATCTTGAGTTATTTCTTAGGATCAATTTATAACTATAGAGATATCTTAGAATATCTCTATTATTATTATGATTTGTTCCTGATTTAGGATTGAATCTATGTTTCTCTATAAATAGAGATTAGTATTGAGTCTTTTGTAATGAAGTTAGTATATAACTATTATTAATAATATTCAAACCCTTATTATTTTCTTTTCTCTAAAATCCCACAACTTCAACGGTTTCTTTCCCTGCACTTGCTTTTGGATAACTTGTTTACTCGGCTTTAATTGGTGTTCAGCCAACAATTTTCAGAACTTATAACTTTACAAGCATGTGTCCATGTCTGTGCGTACCAGGAAGTTGCACCAGTCAGATTTGAACTTAGCAGTGGCAGGTGCACGGCCAGGTCTTGGTACCAACATGACAAAGTAATTTCAGGGGGTATAATGGCTAAATATAGTGATTGCAAGCTCTATAGTATCCTTAAATGTTTTCTATGAAATTTTTCGTCTCTTTCAACAAATTCTTTTTATTATGAAGACACAGAACCGCAAAGCAATTAAGAAATGCAAAGAAATAATACCCAAGACATAAAAATCCCAAAATAAAGCTTTTCAAGCCAAAATGAGTACAAAACCAAGCGATATACAAGAAGCTGTAAAAACATATATGTTGACTATTTCAAAGATACATGCAGCCAAACCAGTGAGGTTAAAGGATAGTTAAAAATGGTAAGAAATCACAATGATTTTTTTGAAGGAAACAACAATGATATAAAATAAAAGAAAATGTTGACATATAGCAATCAGATCTGATATGATTGTGTTTATTAGTTGATTTTCTATTTAAGTTTATTTATATTTTGGGAAATAATCAAATCACTCTGATTTGATTTATTTCCTAATTTATTTTTACTTTATTCTGCATTCATTAGATAGCTGGCAGCATTGTATATATATATATTTGTACTGTTTCTGTTTCAATAATAATAATAAGAAATTTTCCTTCCCTCCTGTTTTAACCTAGCTGCACCCTAAAACACATGGTATCAGAGCTTCGGCTCTGATCCTGTGGCAGCTCACCATGTCCTTACAAACTGAAAAAAATTGTTCCTCCACTACTACAATACCAGAAAAAAATTCTGGTGACCCTAAAATCGTGTCAACCCCTACCACAAATGATCCACTATCCATAAACTCTGGTTTACAGCTTCTAATCCAAAAGCTGAATGGCAGAAACTATGTTGAATGGGCCCAGACTGTGAAGTTAGCTCTTGATGGCAAGGGAAAGTTAGGCTACTTGACTGGAGATACTCCTCAACCAGAGAAGACCGATCCAGCCTACCAAAAATGGAAGTCAGAGAACTCCCTAATCATTGGGTGGCTGATTCACTCAATGGAATCTTCCATTGGGAAGCCCTACCTATTTATTTCCACTGCAAAAGAGGTGTGGGAAGCTGTACGCGATTGCTATTCCGACTTGGAGAACTCCTCACAGATTTATGAACTTAAAACTCGTTTGTGGCAGTCCAAACAAGGAGATAAAGATGTCACAACATTCTTTAATCTCATGGTTGTCCTTTGGCAGGAGCTTGACCAATGTTATGAGGATGATTGGGAGAATTCCAAAGATGCAAACAGATTTAAGAAAAGAGAAGAGAATGATAGGGTTTATATGTTTCTAGCAGGACTCAATCCAGAACTTGATGAAGTCCGTGGTCGAATTTTGGGCAGAAAACCGTTGCCTTCATTGAGGGAAGTATTTTCTGAAGTAAGGAGGGAGGAATCCAAAAGGAAAGTTATGCTGCAAAACTCTGATAGTACAAGGGTGCAAGAAACTGAGAGTTCGGCTATGGCTGCAAAGGGATACGAAGCAGATGGAGAAAGAAAAAAACGACCTTGGTGTGATCATTGTAGACGACCATGGCACACTAAGGAAACTTGTTGGAAACTTAATGGAAAACCACCCAACTGGAAGAAGAAGCCAAATGGAGAGGGTAAGGCCTTCCAAGCTGCAAATGGAGAAAATGTGGAGAATAAAGTTAACTCTGAGACATCTCCTTTCTCTAAGGAACAACTAGAGCACCTGTATAAGCTCTTTACCTCTATGTCAGTTACTTCTTCATCCTCTCTTGCTCAAAAAGGTATCTCTTTCTCTTCTGCTCTTTTGAGTTCCAAACCAAATTCAAAAACTCCATGGATCATCGATTCTGGAGCCACTGATCATATGACAGATTGCTCAAAATTGTTTTCCACTTATAGTACTTGTGCAGGTCATAAAAAGGTAAAGATAGCTGATGGTACTTTTTCCACCATAGCTGGAGTTGGTTCTATTCCTATTTCTAAAACTCTAACTCTTCACAATGTCCTTCATGTTCCAAATTTGTCATGTAACTTGCTGTCCATAAGCAAATTAACACAAGATCTTAACTGTTTGGCTATTTTTAACCCAGTTAATTGTCAATTTCAGGAGTTGAAATCGGGAAATAATGTTATGGTAACTGTCAATTTCATAGTAATTGTCTCAACTCAGTTTTGGTTCATAATAATGAGGAAATAATGTTATGGCATTATAGGCTAGGACACCCAAATTTTTTGTATTTGAAGCACTTATTTCCCGAGTATTTTAAGAATAAAAATCCAGATCAGTTTTTTTGTGAAGTTTGCCAATTTGCAAAGCATCATCGTTCTTCCTATTCTCCTCAGGTGCATAAACCATCTAGTCCATTCACATTAATTCATAGTGATGTTTGGGGACCTTGTAGGGACCCTACTTCTAATGGAAGAAGATGGTTTATTACCTTCATAGATGATCACACTCGATTAACTTGGGTTTACTTAATGACAACAAAATCTGAAGTTGAAAGTATCTTCAAAAGTTTTTTTCAAATGATTTTGACCCAATTTCAAGTAAAAATCAAAATTCTCCGTAGTGATAATGGAAGGGAATATTTTAATAAACACTTAAATGAGTTTTTCCTACAACAAGGTATCATTCATCAAAGTTCATGTGTGGATACTCCACAACAAAATGGAGTGGCTGAACGAAAAAATAAACATCTCCTTGAAGTTGCTAGGGCATTGTTGTTTCAAAATAAGGTTCCAAAGTATCTTTGGGGAGAAGCAATTCTCACTGGAACATATTTAATAAATAGGATGCCTACCAAAATTTTAAATTACAAAACTCCTTTTGATGTTTTCACATGTCTATTTCCTAATAATAAACTTTCATACACTCTACCCCTAAAGATATTTGGATGTACTGTTTTTGTTCATATTCATGATCTGAATCAAGGAAAACTTGAGCCTAGAGCAAGAAAATGTGTTTTTATTGGCTATGCATCCAATCAAAAAGGATACAAATGTTTTGAACCTATTTCCAAAAAGATTTTTGTGACTATGGATGCCACTTTCTTTGAAAAAACTCCTTTTTTTGGTAATCATCTTCAAGGGGGGATAATTAAAGAAGATGATGTTCAATATTTAAAAATTGCAAATTTGGATTTTCTAAACAATTTGGAAAAAACAGATTGTGAGAAAAATAACATAACAAAATCCTATTTGAAAATACTAGAAATTGAGGAAAATAACAAAACAAAATCTTTGGGTGAATCTAGTCAAGAAAGCCATGAACATAATATTCAAGAAAATGTTTTGACAGAACCAGAAGTTGAGAATGAGACAGTTGAGATTGGTAACGAAGGTATCCAACCATTTGACCACGTATACTTAAGAAAAAAAGTGCCTCAGAGAAGAGAACCTCAACACTGCCAAACATCCAATGATCCAACAGGTACGAGTCTTTCTAATTCTGTTGTACCCTTTCAAAATTCTGAAAATTTTGATCATAATAATCTTGTCTTTGCTGAACCTGTTCCCAATGATTTTGTTCCTTTAGAACCTACCTTTGATGATTCTAGTCTACCCATTGCTGTTAGAAAAGGGATAAGAGCATGTACAAAACATCCTATCAGTAACTTTATATCTTATGACAAATTGTCCCCCACATTTAGAGCTTTTACTTGTGAACTGACAAAAACAGAAATCCCAAGAGATATACAACAAGCTCTAAGGGTTCCTAAGTGGAAAGAAGCTGTCTTGGAGGAGATGAGTGCTCTTATAAAAAATCAAACTTGGAAAGAGGTGGATCTACCTAGGGGAAAGAGAACTGTGGGGTGCAAATGGGTGTTTACCATAAAACACAAGGCTGATGGATCAGTAGAGAGGTATAAGGCCAGGCTAGTTGCCAAAGGCTTTACACAAACTTATGGTATTGATTACTCAGAAACTTTTGCTCCTGTTGCAAAACTTAACACCATTAGAGTTCTTTTATCTTTAGCGGTTAACTTGGATTGGCCATTACAGCAGCTAGACGTAAAAAATGCGTTTTTAAATGGAGATTTAGAGGAGGAAGTCTATATAGATTCACCCCCGGGGTTTGAATTTAAATTCAACCAAAAGGTCTGCAAGCTTCAGAAGTCTCTTTATGGCTTGAAACAGTCACCTCGAGCGTGGTTTGAAAGATTCACCCAATTTGTTAAGAAGCAGGGATATTCTCAATGTCAAAGCGATCACACCATGTTTGTGAAACATTCTTCTGAAGGTAAAATGGCTATATTGATCGTTTATGTAGATGATATTGTTATCACTGGGGATGATTCTAATGAAATAAAAAATTTGAAGGCATCTTTTGCTGCTGAGTTTGAAATTAAAGATCTTGGGTCTTTAAAATATTTTTTGGGAATGGAAGTTGCAAGATCAAAGAAAGGGATTGTTGTATCACAACAGAAATATATTTTAGACCTTCTAAAAGAAACCGGGATGATGGGTTGTAGGCCAGCTGATACTCCAATAGATCCTAATCAGAAAATTGGTAGTGATGGCAGTGGTGATCCAGTGGATACATCTCAGTATCAAAGATTAGTAGGAAGACTAATTTATCTATCTCATACTCGTCCAGATATAGCCTTTGCTGTTAGCTTAGTGAGTCAGTTTATGCATTCACCTCATGAAGAACATTTAGAGGTTGTTTACCGTATTCTAAGGTATCTCAAAAGTTCCCCCGGAAGGGGACTGTTTTTCCAAAAAACTGATCAACAAGGCATTGAGGTATTTACTGACGCAGATTGGGCAGGGTCCATCACGGATAGAAAGTCAACATCTGGTTGCTGCACATTTGTTTGGGGAAACTTAGTTACTTGGAGGAGTAAGAAACAAAATGTAGTAGCTAGAAGCAGTGCTGAGGCAGAGTATAGGGCAATGGCCCAAGGTGTTTGTGAAATCCTATGGCTTCAAAGAATCTTAGAAGAGCTTAAACTTCCTATAAATCTTCCAATGAAGCTGTATTGCGACAACAAGGCAGCAATTAGTATTTCTCAAAATCCTGTTCAACATGACCGAACCAAACATGTTGAAATTGATAGACATTTTATAAAAGAGAAAGTAGATGCAGGTCTGATTTGCATGCCTTTTGTCCCTACTTCACAACAAGTTGCTGATATCCTTACCAAAGGACTGTTCAGACCCAGTTTTGAATTTCTTGTAAGCAAGTTGGACATGCTAGACATATATGCACCAACTTGAGGGGGGGTGTTGACATATAGCAATCAGATCTGATATGATTGTGTTTATTAGTTGATTTTCTATTTAAGTTTATTTATATTTTGGGAAATAATCAAATCACTCTGATTTGATTTATTTCCTAATTTATTTTTACTTTATTCTGCATTCATTAGATAGCTGGCAGCATTGTATATATATATATATATTTGTACTGTTTCTGTTTCAATAATAATAATAAGAAATTTTCCTTCCCTCCTATTTTAACCTAGCTGCACCCTAAAACATAGAAAACATAAAAAAGAAAGAAAAAAATGCAGTGTAGCATCAATTGAACATATGTTTGCTACCAGAGAAAATTGACAAATCTTCCTTTAAATATTATAATATAATACATAATAATCTGATCATCCTAAATGATTTTTAGAGGAGTTAATTTAGCAAGAAAAAACAAAATGGACATACATGCAGATATGGTATATACACACATTCAGTCATATTGGTGGAAATCAATCCCAAATATTATGAGAATCACAGCATCTCATAATTACAAGGATTGTGCTAAATCATTATGCTTTTATTGTAATTCCTGTATTTTGAGAGTTCCTAGTAAATGCAGGGAGGTGTTTACTTTTTTGTCTCCTTTTTTGCTTTTCTTTTCTATTTAATATCTCTAAACAGACAATTAACCTATCGATGAACTCTGCGCTCTTAAATATATGGCCATATACAGTCACAAATAAAAGGTTAAGTGATTCCAAGAAACAAGTATGCCAAGAATGTAACTGATTACCTTTTGCCGAGGAATGGTCATTTGAAGTCTGCCCACCCTCATCAGACAAGCAGAGGAAAACAGAATTGCTCACAAGATTGCCTAATGCAACCAAAATTCCTAGACAAAATTGTGCAAGCAAAAAAAACCCAGGTATTGGATAGTGCCACAGACCCACCATCTCCCAGATTTTCATGTCCTGGTAACAAGTATAAATTATTTACAAGTATTCAAATCAACAATTGTCTGTGGTAAAAATTGCAGCAATGAAAGACATAATTACCCGTCCAAGTTTCCAATTCAGAAATGTAAATGCCACATTAAATATATAGGTGCTGACTGCCCACAAGAGAATGAAGACAAGAAGCAAGCCATTCAGTCGGTGCAAACGAAATAAGGAAGGAAAGGCATAGATAATGTAACCAACGTAAGCAAGTAGCCCAAATGCACATAAGCTTGCGAAATGGAAGCTCCAAAAGGAAAGAGCAAACAATGAGACCTGCAAAATAAAAAAATTATTTGGAAAATTTATAAACAAATACTACATATGTCTTTAAATTATTAAATATAAGAGACTTTGTTGACTAAATTACAGTAATTAAGACAGTTGGTGATAGTACTAAATTTGTTACACAATTTGTAAAATGCGAGTAATTTATGTGTGTCTAATGAGAACACACACCTTCTATTTATAATGATGCTGCAATAATTACATTCAATGTCTAGGAAATTGTATTGACTAGGACTACTAACAATTAGCCTAGGATGTTGCACAATCAAGGAATAATAAAAACATACACTAAACTTTAACACAATTGATTTTGTTTTTCCAAGTTAACCTTTAGGAGAAAAATTAATTTATCTTCTCATTCGTAGTATTTATTGCTAGTTACAGAAAAGATATAAAATAATTAGTATTATAGAGTGAGAAAAACCAGAGAAAAGGGTAGAGAAAACTTTAATGTATTTCTTGATATGAATTCTTGATCTTGAAGATCAAGTTACAAGACGATCTATATGATCACTATCTCATATTTACAGTGGTGCTAACCTACACCCAACTGATAAAAAACACAGACAATTACAATCAGTTTAGATTGATGTGGCAGCTCCTCTAAGTAACTCTTGTGCCGTGTAAGGCACGCTACAAAAGTAGTTGATGTGTATTGGGAAAAACCCCAAGTCCCGCATAGAAAAGAGATAAGGTCAAAAAAGAATTTATAAAGAGAGGAATTCTTCACCTTACAAGCCAGTTTTGTAAGGATGAGTTAGTCCCAATGTATAAACCTAATATGGTATCAAAGTCAATCAATTTGGACCACCCACCATTTACATTCACATACCAAACTCAATAGTGTTGGGCATAAGATAAAAACCCAAGTCCCGCATAGAAAAGAGATATGGTCTGATAATAGTTTGTAAAGAAAGACATGCTTCACTTTACAAGTCGGTTTTGTAAGAATGAGTTAGGCCAAATATAAAAACCTAATAATGAGGCTTCTTGTCACTTGTAAGGCACACTGCACAAGTTGTTAATTACAACTAAGCAATACTAAAATTAGTTTACCCACCCCACCCCTAAGAAATAAAGTCTGAAAATAGTTTATAAAGAGAGGCATTCTTCACCTTACAAGTCGGTTTTGTAAGAATGAGTTAGACCCAATACTAAGCAATACTAAAATTAGTTTACCTCCCCACTCCACACACGCAAGCTCAAGGGGGTTGTGCTGAAGTTGCATTGAGCTTGGTCTTGAACTCAAGGAACTTGGCAGGGGAGATTGGCTTGGTGAGAATGTCGGCTTTCTTATCACAGCTAGGAATATGCCCAGCCAATAACTGCATACCTAGAACCTTTTCACAGAAAAAGAAAATATTATTGCCATGTGTTTAGCGCGAGCGAGAAGGACTGAATGGTGAGCCATGGCAACAACACTCTGATTATCACAGAAAATAATAGGAGCAGAAAAGGAGCCATCTATTTTAGTGAGAAGAATCTAAATCCATAATGCTTCAGCAGTAGTTTGAGCTAAGTTGCAATACTTAGCGTTAGAACATGAACAGGCAACCACTATTTGTTTTCTAGACCACGAAGATATAAGATTTGTACTAAGGAAGAGGGCAGAGCCAGAGGTGGACCTACGGTCATCAAGATCAACTGCCTAATCTACATCACAAAAGGCAAAGTTCCTGTAAGATAGGGCATAATGCACTTAACAACCAACTAGTGAGAGTCCAAAGGATTTTCCCTAAATTGGCAAACTTTATTGATAGAGAAGCTGATTTTAGGCTACGTTATAATGGCATACTGTAAGGCACCAACCACATACCTGTAAAGAGAAGGATCTGACACAAGAGTTGAGTCAATTTTGGAGATCTTAATATTGGAGACCATTGGGGGGGTGGGCATGGAATTGGCTTTAATTATGTCAATCTTGGCAAGTAAGTCATGGATATACTTGGATTTAGTGAGTAGCAAAGAGCAATCGGGTTGTTTCTTAACTTCAAGCCCGAGAAAAAAATCCAATCACTCACTTGTTTGAGAGCTAGTGTTATCCATTGCACATAGCGGAATATGGTGAAAAGCCAAAAACCACTATTTTAAGGCACCATATCTACCATAAAATGCCATGGCAGTTGTCAAAAAATGTCACCGCAATCTGCCGTGGCCGATATTTGACAACACTATTGAGTGCAAAGATGTGATGCAATTTTTGAGTTATTTGTTGAATGAGATAGGTGGAATTACCGGTGATGATGATGTCATCAACATAAATCAACATATAAACAACGGCATTGATGCACTTGTATGAGAAAAGTGATGGATCAGACTTTCTATAGAAGAAGCCAAATGTCAGGGGAGTGCTTTTAAGTCTCTCAACCCAGTGCTTATAAGTCTCTCAACCCACTGCCTGATGCCTACTTGAGGCCATAGAGTGCCTTGTGCAAACGGCAGACCAAGAAGAATCACTGGAAATAAAGCCTTGGGGTAGTTCCATGTACACCTCCTTATCATGGAGTCCATTGAGGAAGGCATTGTTAATGTCAAGTTGTTGTAGTGCCCAGTTGTGAGTGATAGCAAGGGTGAGAATGAGACTAATAGTGACTGGTTTAATAACAAGAAAGAAGGTTTCATTGAATCCCAAACCATGCATTTGATGAAAACCTTTAGCCACCAAATGAGCCTTGTACTTGTGGACACTGCCATTTGCATTTTCTTTTATACGAACACCCACTTGCTAGGTAAGGGTATGCCATACTTGGGCCTAGCTTGCATGGGGGAGGGAGAGGGCAAGGGACAAAGAATAGAGGAAGAGGGGGAAAAAGGCATGGAATATGATGGAGCAAAAACAAGAGAGGAGGAGGGAATAGCAAAGCTTGTTATTAGGGAAGGAGCATTAGAGGTTTGCACTGCTAGAGCAACAGTTAGTGATGTATGAGAAGGGACACCTAAAACAAGCACTGTTGCTGTAGAGTTGGAGGATGGAGGAGATAGAAGCCATTGATCTTTATTGAGCCAAACACGATATGCAGGATTTTTTATTCCAAAAGCTTGATTTGAAGGCGTGAGAAATTGTGCAGGAACTTTAGGTAGATAGATAAAGTTGTGAAGATTGTTCGTGATGATCACAGGATCAACATGTCAACGCCATACAAGAAATTTCTTTCAATCAAATTTTCCAAAAATATTCAATTGAAACGACATCAAGGAAGAACACACAGGAGAAAAAGGATGTGATTGTAATGGAGTAGCCTGAACTGGCTCCATCGTGAACGACGGAGGAGGTGTGAAGGGGAAGGAGGAGGAATTCCATGGATCAAGTAGCTCTATGATACCATATTATTAGAGTTAGAAAAACAAGAGAAAAAAGTAGAGAAATCTTTTTTGTATTTCTTGATATGAATTCTAGATCTTGAAGATCAGGTTACAAGAGAATTTATATCATTATCCTGCACTCAAAGTGGTGCTAACCTACACCCACTGATAATGAACATAGAGACTGCTACGATCAGTTTAGGCTGATGTGGCAGCTCCTGTAACTAACTCTTGTGCCTTGGAAGGCACGCTACACAAGCTGCTGATATAGCAGATCCTCTAACTAATTCTTGTACCTTGTAAGGCATGCTACACATGCTTATAATAACAGCTAAGCAATACTAAAACTAGTATGCTCACAATTAAGGGTAATTTGGTAAACAAATAATTAATGGAGTTGATAATTTGAAAGGGAGCCTACAATTTGCTTAAGCTTGCTTAGGAAAAGATAAACTTCTTTATTATGGAATTTGCTATTTCAAAGTTAATTGGTATACAGATCTAATTTCAACATGCACACTTGTGTATAAGTGATGATCTATCATTTTGAGCGAAGAATGTCATTCCAAATACGTCACATTGATTTTCACATGAAAAAACAATAATACTATTATGCTTAATTCTACCTGTAATCACAAAATGGTAATCTAGGGCTTCCGCCTTCCCATTCAGTTCTCAATAAGCCATGTGTCCACGTTCAAAGCTTATTCCCATTCAACGGGGCCTATACGGTATAACTTGTAGGCTCAACAAAAGGTGATTGCTAATCATGTTTCAATCCCAATGTCCTATTATGCTTTCCTATGATGGGTGTGTTAATGCTGAAAACTGTTTTGTATCCGCTACTAAAATTTCAAGGTCTATCTAACAATAAATTTTTATTATTGACTCATTTTTTAAACATATGTCTGCAGTGCAATGCATCAAATACAACCATCTTGTAACACAGTTATACATCTTAAATCATCATTCTAAAAACATAAGGCTTTAAAACATCAATTGATTTCCACACAATTATGATGAAGAAATGTGTTAGAACTGGTATGGGTCTCCTATTATAATGTTTATTAATAAGTGGTCTACCAAAATATTTTCTGGAATGAATAGAGACCAGTTCTAAAGGAAAAAGAAGAAGATTGTCATTAGGATTCTTAACTAAATCCATTTTAGGAACAATTCATAGTACAAACGGTAAACAATGTTAAGAGGATGGTTAATAGTTTAAACCACACATTTATTAATTAATCAATCAATCATCTAGGTGATTTCTTCCAAATCTGAAAATATTTGTAGAGAATATATTGTTAGTTGCAGATTGCAATTAACCACAAAAAGTCAAAAATTAAACACCTGCTTGCTATTTGGTTTTGTACTCATTTGCATTAACTTGTTTTGAGTTCAAAATAGCTTATAATAAAAAATTCAAAACCTTACTGAGAAAACTTTTCAAAAAAAGTAAATTCTCCTAAAAATAATAAATATAATCCGCAAAGTACACCATTAAATGACTATGATAAAAAGGAGTATAGCTTCTATTATCATTTATCATTCATAACAGAAAGCAGATTATAATCTACTAATATGTTTCAGGAATATATACCGGGAAACCATACGTGAAAAAGTTGATACTAAAGGTTCGAAAAACAGCTCCTCTGAGTAAAACATTTGTGTGCCTCACACCAGATCTGCACATTAAATTCAGGCACGCAGCAGGATTTAGAGCCACATTCCATATTCCCCAAAAAATAATCTGGTAACAAAAGTGAAGCAGCACATGCAAAGTAAAAAAGATAATCTGATTAAAGTAAGCAAAATTAACTCATTAGTTATATCAGTAACCATATTTTTTCAACCTCGTCTCTGAAACATCATCCATCTTAAAGAAGAACATCTTGACAATAATCAACAATGTGACACAACCAGACAGTGAGTTAAATTAATCCTTACATTGAATACTTCAAAACAGTAGAGTCATATCACATAGCATATGATTCAATATACATTAGGGTTAGCTACTTACTAAGGATGTGTTTTGCTATGCTTTTAATTATTGTCATTTACAGTTGATATGTTTGCACTAATAATTACAAAAATGGCCTTATTTCTACCTTATATTGTACTTTCAAGACTTGCAAAAGAAATGATAAAAACAACAAAAGATTGTTTTTTACCATTTCCTTCACAAATTCTTGAAAACATGAAATGAAGTGAAAACAAGGTAGTGTTTTGCAGGTGCTAAACCCTTGAGAGATAAAATCTGTGGGCTAAACAATACTTATTTTCATTTGCTTACCTTGATTCACGAATGAAAAATGAATGCTTAGAGGGAAGAAGTTGCTGGGTTAAGCTACAGTCTGTCCCAGAAATAATACAACCCATCTCCTCCAAATCAGATTTAATGAAAGATATCTACATCACAACAAATAAATAATTATAAAAAAAGTGTTAGAAAAAGCAAAAGTTTGGAGCACAAATGAAGAGAACTAAGGGAATAAAAAGAAGAGAGCTTCAGTCACTTATTATTTTGCATAGAATAGACAGATATTGATTGTTCTCCGTGTTGAAAGAAGAATGACATTAATTTGCATAACTCTTCTTACCGAGAGTACTGGGTGACAGTCGTTTATTTCACGAAATAAGAATAGAAAGAAAGCTGTAAAAAAGCAGATGATATGATGTCTTGCTGTCTATGAAAACCCAAAAAACGAGGGAAAAACAACAACCATGTAAGCAAATATAGCATTATAGAGATGCTCGGGTTGTTTCTTACCTTGCTGAATGCATATTACGCGGGTTGTTTCTTACCTTGCTGAATGCATATTACTGTTTTAGTGTGGTTTTTTATTCATACTGTTAATAGCTCTTTTGCTTGGTATGCTGTATCTTTCGGCCTAAGCTTAGGACATTGTTCTCAGTACATTAGTCTATGAATGTATGTCTCGAGATCTCACATTGGCTATAGATATGGCCAAAGTAGTTGCCCTTCGAAGATTTCGGAAATCCTCAAAATCATCGCACTCTGGGCTAGCTTTTGAGGTTAAGTTACGCGTAGTCCAAATACTAAGATGGTATCAAAGCCAATCCTTAATTTGTTATTAGGCCCCACATATTTGTTTACACTCTAGATGTTCAGCTTTAGGCGTAAGGGGGTGTATTGAGATCCCACATCAACTAGAGATATGGCCAAAGTTGTCCATATAAGACTTGAGCAATCCTCACTCTTGAGCTAATTATTGGGCTTGAGGTAGGGCTAGCACAAAGTCTAAGATCTATGAAAAGATGAGTTTGCCTGTAATTTTCAGTTCAATCAATAATAAGTGCAGTTTCATTTTCTTTTGCTTTTGTCTGATTATTATTATCATAATCTTAAGCAAAATTTGTCATGCTCTATGCATTTACAAAAAATAAAACCCTCTAACATAGATATAAGCTGATTACCATAAAGATTCTGAACCACATATATCTAGCAGTTTGGCCACATAACTAAATATAAATGGTAGCTAATCAATCTAAGACACACAAAGCTGCAGGAATACAGGTTGTTTGGAGACGATAAAGAGTGAAGTACTTGGTTAGCTAGAACAGAGAAAGGTATATGGTTAATTAATAAGGTAGCAGGTAGTAAGAACAACATCGCCCTTAAAACAAAAAAGGACTAGACTAATAATGACCATCAAGTAAGAGGGTTTGAGTGGTTTCAATGTAATGCCCATTTTTGTGCACAGTGAATGGAAATAACAACAAGGGAACAATATAAAATTTGTTAGTCACCTTTTTAATTTTTAATAGAAAATGTAAGGTTAAAAGAAAACCAACTATAGCTTATTTCAAAGGGAAACACAAAATTCGCATTACAAGTAAAATGTCCATGACAAATTATCATCAAATACTAGAACTTCACTATGTCCACGCCATTATCATCTCTGCTAGTTTTATGTTAGTTAAATTAAGGGAAGAAATAGAGCCTTAAAACCTTTAAGGTCATCAAATGCACAAAAAGAGAGAATTCTCAACAACATAGACAACTTGTCAATCTTTCATACACTCTACACGTTAGGCCCTAATAAATTAAGAAACAAATATAGCACAAGTACATAGGTTTATGTAACACTCAACCTGCAGTACCTAATATTAAAATGTGAAAGCCCATTAGTCCAATACGTATTTACGTAACCTATTCCAATAATATTCAGTTTGAACCAAAAAATTATAAAATAGATACTTACCATTATATAGTAAAGTATGAGAGAAAGGCTGGAACAAATTTTGGGCCATTCAGTATTTGCAGATATTTTGTAATGACCAATTAAATCAGCCATCCAATGAATCATACTTGGATATTCCACAGGAAGTTGATATATGTAAAGCAGGAAAATATTAAAACCGGCATACAGCTGAAGAAGCCTCCACCACCTTAAGAATCATATACACAGACATAAGCCCAAAGGACATTAAAGGGTGTCAAATACCATCTAAAGAGGTTATGAACGAACATGAAGGAAACAATCACATAAAATCACCTGAAAAGCCCAAGAAAGTTGCTTGTTAAAGACCAATCCACGAGACCAACACAGCTACCAACGAAAAAAGGTAGTGAGGCCCATGAAGGATGGCTAATTCCAACAACTAGCTGAAAGGCAGGCAACAGCAAGCAAGATGTCACCCGAAGATGAGAGCCTTCAGTACATAAAAACAGAGAAAAGAAAGACATTATTCGCTTCAAGCAACACTATTAAGAAATTAGAGTGGGGGTGGAAGAAGTACAGAGAAAAATAAGGAATGGTTTTTTTTTGGTCAATAATAAGGAACGGTATATATATATGAGAGGGGATCAATTGACTCCTGGAGTATGTTTGAAGACTTACTCCACATCTTAACCATCTATTTTATTTTAATCCAATGGTTTCAATTAGTCTTTGATTTTTCTCACGTGAGCTGGAAAAAAAATTCGGATTACAGTTGCTTTTCGTTAAAAACATGATTCTTCTCTAACAGCAGTTTAATTGTTCCTCTACTCTAACATGATTCTTAATTTTTAGAAATTTATTCTTGAGACGCTTATATTCTATGTATTGCATATCTTATATTCTCAAATTATTTGTCTCTTTATATTGCCAATGAACTATTAATTATTTATTTCCACTAATATACTCTGATTTATTGTATCTGAACTCATCTAATTACTCCACTACCTACAATTATTAAGGGTATGTGAGTAAATGAAGCTAATTGTATAATTGAAATCAACACAACTAATCATTTTCTTAAGAACTGTGGACAATTCAAATGAGACATTTATAATGAGACGTAGGTAGTATCAAAATATTATGAGACTATTTTATATTCTAACACTCAACCTCAAGTAAGCTTACTAAATTTTAGTTTGTTACAAGAAAACAATGTATTTCAACGCAAATAAAAATAATGATTGGGAAGGCATTTAAGGGATGCTGAAGAACTCATAGAGAATTGCAAGAAAGATAACATAGCCAGATAGCTTAAATAATCATTAGTCTGAGAGAAATATCACCGCAAGCAATCAAACAAAGCAAGGTCCACCTATCTCATAGCCACATTTATAATCCTTAGTTTAAGGTTGGTTAAAATAATCCGTTTTCAACCTGATAAAATTTAAGAAGAGGATTTTAGATTGTTTTTTTTGTTTATATTTGCCATTTTTCTCTATCATCTTTGATTTTTGAGTTTTATGTTATTTACAATTTTTTTAGCATTTTTATTTATTTATAAAAAATATATGAATGTTATTTTGAAAGAAAAAAATTAAATTGATTAAAAAGACCAATTTGTCATTTTATTACAATATAAATCATATCATTTGGTTATCTGTAAACTAATCTTATCAAGTTTGTTATCATGTGCACATCAAACACATGACACGATAACTCATTATCCTGTCCATATCTTATCTTGTGTCTATCTTGCTCCTTATCATATCATGTCTCTATCCTATCATGTCCATCAAACAGGCCCTAAATATTTTTTATAATAAATGGATATTGACTTGATACAAAAAGCGAAACACTAATTCATAGTTAGGGATACAATACTAGACTCCTAATCGTGAATAAATTAGGAAATTGGGAAACAAATTGTTATAATAACTAAGAAATATGAAAACTAACCCTGGAAAAAATCCAAGACACCCTAAGATGAGAAACTAATCCTAGGAGATAAACCAGATAATTCAACATAATATCAAGATATTACAATACGAAATATTATTTTATATTCTAACAAAGACAATAATGCAAAAACCAGACATTTCATATCGTAAATTTGCAAATACCATGTAGTAAAAAACTCAAACGTAGAAATCAAAAGAGAAAACAAACGAGATGGTTAAAATAAACTACTTACAAACCTAAATGTGCGAAAACTGATATGAATTGACCCCAATATGAATCTTGCCAGGTATTGAGAAAATGTCTCTTCCCATATATATCAAGTAAACCAACAAGAAGTGCTAGCAATTGTATAACCAAGAAATAAATTACATAAGGAGATTTCCAAGACTGAACTCTGCAAGAGGACGCCCAAAAAAAAAACACAAATCAGTACATTGTTACATAAAAATAAAAAATAAAAACTTAACAAAACAATAAAATGAAAATAACAATCTCACGTCATAAACCCAATCAGTTTTGCCCAGTAAGCATCTGATATCCATGACATTGGCTTAACAACACATAGTACCAGATAAGTCACTTGAAAAAGTATTGCAGCTACAGAGAAGATAACAATTGGCCACAGTAACAGCAACCTCCTCCGGAAATGAAATCCTACAACAAGAAAAATAACATGAGTGGTGATGAAATATATTAGAATTTGAGTTGGATCTAATTCAACCCTTACAAAACTGGCTTGAGTACTGTTCACCAAATATAAACATATTTCCAGGCCAAATTTCATCCAATGCAAAACTCTTAACACACCTCGCTCATGCCCAGAACTAGACATTTGGAGCGTGATCTGAGTGGTTCAATAGCAGTGACCTAATAGCAGGTGGCCAAACGGATTTTGAATAGGCTCTAATACCATATTAATATCTGGGTTAGGTCTAACTCAATCTCAACAAAATCGGCTTGTATGGTGAAGGCTGTCCAACACATTTTTAAGCCTTACCTCATTCAATGTGTGACTCTTAATGAAATATACAAATCAAGGACAGCACAAATGAGTTAAACACAACATACCAACAAATATAATGAAGAAATGTCAATTCATATGAATAATCCTAGCATAATTATTAACTCAAGGATAAAGTTTTAAGTTTTAACAGCCAAGCACATAATAAACATTCATAATGAGAACTACCAAGCCCTTTTTCAAATAGAAGCAATTACTAACTCTACCGCTAAACACAATGGTACATCAATCTCCGCTGCAAGTCCCCTACTAAATCCCTTTTCTTAGGACCAATCCTATATTTCCTCCTCTACTTCAGTGAATTTTTCTCATACCATTACAGAAAAGCTTGATGATCATAATTTTCTACTTCAGAGCCAACAATCAAGCCGGTAATCAAGGTCCATTGTCTTCAATGACATAGTTTTCCCGACGTTATCTCCATTGTTTTTGTTTGAACAATATCCTGATCTTGGTCAAGTAACAAGACCTATCTTGCATGGGAACAACAAGATCAAATGCTCCTTTTACGGCTTCAATCTTTGCTCTCTAGCTACATTTTTTTTATAGTTAATTGCAGTGTTCATTTGTATGAACTCTAAGAGAAAATGCATGCCTACTTTCTAAATTGGAAATAGAGAGGAATTTGTTGGGATTAACAAAGGTCAACATTTTTTTTCAGATTCGTGTATGTTGCTTAATTTCAATAGAAATCAGATGTGTGGTTAATAAAGTGTGTCAATTTATGTCTTCTCCCTTTGACCCATTTGGTTGTTGTAGAAAGGGTTTTATGGCGTCTCGAGAGAACTTTATCTGGCGGTCTTTGTCCATATCATCCTTTCTCCCTTCATACATTTTGTGACCTGGATTTCATTTCATGGTGATCTTGAATACAAACGGAGGTGGCACGTTCTACTACCACAAAGGCATAATATTAAAGTCTAGTTCAGGCCACTGCAAATATTCTTAGGATTCAAAGGTTACTATCTGAAGTTGGCGATCCCTTCTCCATTAGTACAACGCTTTATGAAAATCAAATTGTTGCTTCTTTGGCTCACAGTCTAGTTATGCATGCACGCACGAAGGACATGGAGCTGGATCTTTGCTCGTGAAAGCTTGTTATTGTCTACATTCCAGCTCAGGACCAGTGGTTGAGCTCAACCTTGCCACCATCCAGATTTCCTCTTCTACAAGCTCAATGTGGTTGAGCTTCGTCAGCTTCCAACCCACCTTGGGCTTATTGGGAGATAAAAGGGAGTAGTAGTTTCTCTATCAATAGACTTTCTGTAATGGTATTTAGTCTCGCTAACTCAGTTAGTTTATTCTGTTAGCTCTTGGTAATATGATGTATTGAACCTGAATCAACCACATTTAATGCACAATCTACAATTCATAAATCTCAAACACACAGTCTCTCTCTCAACTCTTGAACCCTAACATAGTCCAATGTTTTAAACAAAACAGGAGAAAAAACTTACTATAACCAAACAGAAAGAACTAAGCAGCTTACCTAAATGTGATAGATTGTACAATATTAGAAGAAAGGCTATCAAATCAATAAGAGAGATCAAACTCCAGTTGATCAAAGAAGCTGCAAAGAAAACAGAGTGGAAAAAAATCAGCAACATTCTGCAACAATTAATATCCATACATGTGTCTACATAAAGAGAGCAAACATAAATATCACAAAGATAATTGAAAACAATATCAAAAAAATGATTGACACTCTTCCGTTCATTGTTTAGTTAGTCTAATCATACATGGCCACTTAAATGTTCAGACTCTCGTAAATAAAATCACACATTAAATTAAATATAAGGATACTCAATGATAGCTACTACCTGCTAACTCTCACTTCAAAATCAATCACTAACTTCCATGTTTTTATGATGATTCTAGTTTTATCAATCCAAAATTTTGACAGGAAATCTAGTTTTAATGATGGTTTGAATTCCTAAATTTTGAAACTAATAAAAATATATAAAATCAAATTATCAGTCAGTAATTATGAGCAACTAATAATGCAGTGAGGAAACTATATTAATGTTAGTTGAGCACACAAAAATATTGAATCGTTCAATTCAACCTAGTAAGGTCACTCTTACTTCGTTGAGAAAAGAGAAATTGCAATGTATCGTACCTGTTAGAAGCAGCGAAGGAAGCACGAAACCGGCTAGAAATTTTCCCATTGGATTCAGTAGGAACACGAGGCGATCACATCGAGATTCAAATCAAATAGTTCGTATGAGAGATTCAATCAATTTTGGGTGAAATGAGTTGATTGAATCCCGAAGAAAGTACTTTCCGGCGCAGATAGAATGAAGTCGCCGGAAACTACCATCAACTCGCGAAAACCGAAATGTTGGTTTTCACAACTTTTTGTTTCTTCGCTCTGCAGTTTTTCAGTTTGTGCCCCTCCTTCGGAAATAAAATTAAATAAAATGCGAAAAGAATTTCGTTGACCAATATTTTCTAAACCTGAAGGTAGAAAAAGCCAACAAAAACTAATTAAATATGTAAAAAATTTACAAATTAAATGGTTTTCTAAACTTGCACGGAGTTGTTTTAGAAAAATGTTAATCGAGTCAAAAATTTCCATAATTACTTCAAGCTTGTTTTGGATCGTATTACTACTATTTTATTATATTTTGATTTTCAGACAAATATTGGAGAAAACGACGCGTGACTCTAGATGCTACGTTTGTCTGGATGCTACGTTTGTCCAATGAAGGATTTTGCTTTTAATCAAAAATTAAAATGAGATTTGATTTTGAACCACGTCGTTTGCGCCAGAAGCCTGCTCATCTGACACCTTTGATGGCGGGGTAAGGTAGTTTTTTGGGCCATTTTAATTTGGACTTAAATTCCTCGTATATGACTTTAAGTTTGAATCTTGGGAAAAATACATGTTAGTATCCGATGTGTTTGGAATATTATTAATTTTGACTCATTTTTTTTTTTTCTTATTAAAGTATATTCTTAGTTATTTATTGTATTTTTTATATATTTTAAGTTGATTGGGTATTTGAGAAGATTGTTCCGTTACATTTAATTTTCTAATTATGATAGCCAGTTTCCTATTCTAGGGTTATTTGAACTTTAAAATATTATAAGAAAGTATAATTAGAAGTAAATAGAGTGTTGTCTTTATATATATTATAAAATTAGTGCGTAGTTTATGTTAAGCACGGAATAAATTATTCGATCAATTAAAATAATAAATAAATAAAATATTATATATTACAAAATAAACAAAACATACAATATCATGTATAATAAAAATAAAAAATTTGTTCAAAATTATAATTTAAAATGGATGTTATAAATAAAGTTATTTTGTTTGGTATAGTTGATTACACATCACGATAAACTACATTAACAGTCTTGTCGCATATTTTATCATGTTCATTTTAGAATAAACAACTTTAAACATTTTCAGGATGCGACTTTAGACACAGCCACATATAATTGTCCATGTGTGAAAAATGGTTTAGGAAGATATATGCCAACATAATAAAGTGATTGACTCTAACTCTTATTAATTGTCATTGCGAAACAAAAAGTCAACGGAAATTGTATTCTCGTAAACTTAAATGGTAAACATGAATCACTCAGAACGATATTCATTATTGGAATTATAATTTTATCGTCCACAATTTTTCCTATGATGACAGTTGCCCCTAATAAATTATTATCCAAGTGAGTGATTGTAATTTTTGTTTCGTTACACAGCCAAACAGTTTGATCAATATTCCTCGTTAACATTACAGAACAGCCTAATTTATGTGTTAACTTGTGATTTGGAATACCTGAACACTTAATATCATTGAGGAATTCAGTAGTGAACCGTTGATTTTGTAGATCATTCGAATCAGATTTACATACTGAATCTGAACTCAAATATTCATTTTCTTCGCTTGGAATCAATGACAAAAGGGTATTGTTGACATGCTCAACAGCATCTAAAGTTGGAGTAAGGATCTCTCATTCATGAAAAAATGCAACATCATGCATGTTGTTTAAAATTTCAAGATAAGTGAAATCTATAAGGGCACGTAAGAGGTCAATTGTATCATGTTTAAGTAAATCATATGGATTTTTGACGCGTATCTCGCCATTATCGTCAGCATAATCCTCTCCATCCTCTATTGAAAAAATTCAATCAACAAAGTTATTGATATCACGTTGTTCATCGGGTATGGCTAAAGAACGTAACCGCATATTGGTCGTCAACCTAAAAACTTTACAATACTTCCATAAGATCAAAGCATTGACGGAAGCAACAAGTATGTTTGGTCTCGAACCTCTTCGAACTACAGACAATATCTGTCTAAAATCGCCACCTAATACAATTGGAATTCCACCAAATGGTTTTTGTTTGTTGTCTATCCCATCAAACGACATTATGTCGTGCATTGATATGTCAAATGCCTCAAAGCAATATATGTTCATCATTGGTGCTCCATCACATATAATCAATTTGGTTTGTCTAAATAGTTTAGCATTGTCGTCTCTTTTATTAACACTACATATCGACTCTTCGTTAATCTTCAAAGGAATATTTTAACGTAGAGTGAGTTTTACAACCGACTGGTAGTAACAATGATGCAATGCCGCTTGAGGCCACATTAAGAACTATGAATCCTTTTGAACGTAGACCTACAGACAAAGTCTTCTAGATAAAAGTTTTTCCTATTCCTCTGTAACCGTATAAGAAGAAAAATTCACCACATCTAGACTATGCATAACCAACAATTTGATCATATACACCTCTTTGTTCAATAGTAAACATGTTTATAAGTTCAGAATGATACCTAGTCAACTCATCTCTGTCGTAATAGAGTTGGTTTGGAGTAAATTTATTGTCTAAATCATCTCCGACAAACATATCTGGTACTGACATGGATTTGAAATTCTTAAGAAATCTTTCGTTTTTGTGCAACATTTTCTCTATTTAAACTAAACACATGTTCTTCAATTGTTCCTCGTAAATTTGGAAATATGAAAAAAGTTGTAGATAATTAGCGGTATGATATAGATGTATGAAAATAAATTAAATTAATTTTACTAAAAAATTACCTAGATTATTTAAACTTTTCATCATGCTATATAAAATACCATAAGCTAACAAACGCCACATTGACTTCCAAATATCACCTAGATTTGTCATTGTGGTCAATACCAATAGAGTAACAAACAATCTACGCAGTTGATCACTAAAGCCTAATTCACTTGCTTTAGTTATTGCTATTAACCGTCTTTAAATAGGTGTATCCAATGCAACCTCGTTGAACAATTAATAGTAATTTCATATAGTACAATGGGGCAACCCCAAATGGAGTGTATTGAAGCATTTCTATTTGGTCACTCCTTTAACATGGAAATCATCTTCTTTTTCCTCATATATGACTTTAAGTCTCATATATTATAATTATTCCTCATATATGACTTTAACTTTGATTATTGGAAAAAAATACATCTGTTAGTATATGATGTGTTTGAAATATTATTAATTTTGACTTTATATTTGTTTTTTTATTAAAATGTATTCTTAGTTATTTATTATATTTTTTTTTATATATTTTAAGTTGATTGTGTATTAGAGAAGATTCTTCCGTTACATTAAATTTTTTAGTTATGGTAGCCAATTTCCTAGTCTCGGATTATTTGAACTTTACAATATTATAAAAAGTGTAATTAAAAGTAAATAGGGTGTTGTCTTTTTATATATATATATATATATATATATATATATATATATATATATATATGTTATAAAATAGTTGGATTGTGTGTATTTATAACTTTGTAATTTTTTATGTAGTTGTGTTTTCAGTATTATTCAATCAAAGGTCAAATGTTTTAAATTTCAAACGCGAATTTTAATTTTTTTTTTTAAAATTATATCAAAGTAATTTAGTTGTATATAAAAAAATATCTCTTATAAATTGATAGCAATTTTGTCATTTTTTATACTTCATAACATTGTATACAAAATATATAATTTATGGTGTATCGCCCGAGTTCAGGATCTGGTCTATATTAAAATTGGGTGAGCACATAGAATATAATTTTGTTTAATTTAGTGTCATTTGTCTTTTTTATTCTATAATTATATTGTATCTATAAAATCTAATGTATAGCACAAACACCTTATTAATCCAATCTAATTTTATAACACATACAATTTTTAAGGCCTGAACATGTCTTTCTACTTCTAAAAAATAAAATTATCACTTTCTATTCTCTTATCTCTTTTACCTTTTTATTTATTTATATATTTTGTTATTTTTTCCAGTTCTTTAATCTCTTTTACTTTTTATTTCTTAATCATTTTCTATTCTTTTTTCAATTCTCTTCTGTTCATTAAATTTTTCATATTTTATTATTTTCTCGTTCTTTTCTCTCATTTTTAATTTCACAATTAAAATTAAAGTTATGTATATTCATTCTTTTGCCATATCTTTTCCCACCATTTTTTTTTCTCTATCTTCAATTTTAATGATAATTTTTTAACTTTTCGCCTACTATTTATAAAAAATAATAACTACTCTAGAAAAATCATGCATATAGTTTTTTCAAATTTATCCATATTTAGTTTTCAAGTTAAAATTGTCAATTAACAAATAAACTATATAAAATTATTAATTTTAATTATCTATCGCAAAACTACGTCACTCTTCTATTTATCTATAACCACTTAATATTGTTTTACAAATATTTATCACTTGTCAATTAGTTAAAATATTAATTTTAATAAATCATCTAACTAAAAATTAAATATGTATTTCATTAATAATGCGTCTCTTAAATATTTTATAAATGAAAATTTAAAAATATTATAATACAACAACTATAATTTATGATATATCATGCACAAAGTGAATATTTGTCATTACTCAGTTAAGTAAAAAAGTATGTGGTTCACTAATAATGTGTATTTTGGTTTTTTTCTAGACAATAATAATGTTTATTTATTATATAAACTATACCCGTAATTAATATTTTTTATTAATACTAACAATCAGACACACACTTATCCGTTTTTTCATTGCATTAAAATATGTTCACGGTAAAAGCCATATCATCATTGCAATTGAAAAGCTTTATATCACTACCATTTGTAATTGCAATCCATTAAAATATTAAACTAAGAACAAAAAGAAGTACATTTTTTTTCTTTTATTAAATAAATTAAAGAGGTGCATATGATTAATTATGAATTTGGCCAATGGAAAGAAATGGTTGATTGTTTTTTACTCAAAAAAGAAATGGTTGATCGGAATCATAGTAAAAAATAAACTGCCAAGTAATAGTTACTTGAAAGTTAAGTTTAGAAATAAAATTGTAAGCTGCAAAAGATATTTTTGTGAGTAAACTAGGCCACATTAAAAAAAGGTATTGTCTTTATAAATGTTATAGATAGATTAGATTTTGAAACCGTGCATTTGCACATGTAAATTATATATGAAAAATGATATTTTCTATTACTTTATAAAGTAATATTATTTAAAAAATAATATAACATAAATAAAAAAAGTACAACATAAATAAAAAATGAAAAACATATAAAAAAATGTAGTTGTTAGTAAATGAAAATAGAAACATATGGCTCACTTATTACAAATTATTTAATAAAATGATTTTAATTTTTAATAGTTTAGAGATTTTTAAAAAGAGTATAATTTGTTATATGTTTGTTAACTTTAATGAAAATCATTTTTTTTAAGTTATTAAATATTTTTGGGAAGCCATTCAAATGAAACGATGTTTTCAATAATTTCTTATAAAAAATATTTTTTATATAAATGATTCTTTTAAAAAAATTATTTTGATTATAATAAACGAACACAAAACAATTTCTATTTTTTAAAAATATTTAACAAATAATATCTATATTATGAAAATGTCAAAATCATTTTTTTTATAATTTGTAACAAACTGACCCTAAAATTCTTAAAAATCATTACTTTAAAGAGATAGTTTTTTTTTTCCACATAAAAACTCTTACAAACATGGTCATAATTGTAAGAACTCAATAGAAAAACATATCAAAAGTATCATGTGTGTAGGGACGATAAGATAACCTACCTACACTCGTGGGTACTCACCCGAACCCGCTTGATTTAGACGGAGAAATCCGCTTTAATTGAGTGTAAGTGCAGATTTTTTCTAAAAGTAAATTTCGGGGACGGGGACGGGTTTGAGGGTGGTGATATCCACTCCGCACATAATATTATTGTAATTTTTAAATTTTATATACATATACGTATTGAATATATTTAATATTTTTTTAAATATAAAAAATTATAATCTTATATCTATAGAAAATACTTTTTTTAATTTTATTATTGTCTAATAATAATTATTTTATTATATTAATTATAATAGATATGATTTTTTAATTTATAATTTTATATATATGAATGAGTGCGGGTGCCGGCGGAGAAACACGAATTCGTGGACGGAGATGAAACTTAAATTTTACATTCGCTATGAAATAGGGACAGATGTAGATTTTTCCCGATTAATCATGTGCGGCCGTGCGGGGGTTGAGGAGGTAAAATTTCCCCGTCCCGTTGCCATGCCTAGTTTTGTGTTAGAATATTGTAGATAATAAAACAATTATATATGACACAAATTGATTTTTACTTTTAAAAACATGTAGAATATTCAATTAGAAAAATTATATAATTATTTTCATTTTTTAATCAATATAATTGTTTTTATTAGGAATTAAAATACCAAAGTTTTTCAATCAAACCACTTATTTCTTACGTGAAATAATATTAGGAGTAATAATAATTTTTTCTTTATGTGAGAAATAAATATTAGAACTCCTGGTAGTTTAAGATGAATATGTAGGCGTAGTGTACATGTATTTTTTTATATGTAATTTTACCGTTTTATCTATAATTTATAAGAGAAATTTTACTTAGTATCAAATCAATTTTTATAGATAAGACGTGATTTAAAGAAAATTCAAATAAAAAATAGTAGTTTTTACAAAAGAAAAAAATAATAGTAAGATGTTTTATTGATCATTTTTTATATATAAGATGTTTGTTAAAATACCATCTTTCTATGATAATTATAATATAAAACTATAATTTACTATATAAATTATACAAGAGACATTTTTTTTATTGATCAATTAGTTCAAATATAATCATTTATTGATTAATTATTATCTAGGTGTATCGGTAGCGTATTTTTATTTTTTAAATATTTAAGTTTAATTTCAAAATATGGTTAGAGAATCTCATAATTCATAATCAATTTGATTGTATTATTAAGAATAAAACTTATTGTTATTTTTTTTAAAAAAATGTTTAATTACAGTTTTAGTTTTTCTATTTTGTATATGATTGATTTCCTCATTTTAAATGTCGACAACTTTAATCATTCTTTTAGATTTTTGAACTTGACGACATATTTTAAATGATTTGACATATTATATCATAATATAAAATCATATAGATATGTTAATTATTTACATATGATTAATTAAATTAAAAATAAATTACAAATAAAAGTTAAATTTTTAAAAATTTTATTATAATTTTACAATGGTTAATAATCTATATAATTTACATTATTTAAAATATATTATATTATATTTTTTAGTTAAAATATAGTACAAGAGATCAAATTGCCATATTTTAAAGTAAAGAAATCAGTTTCGATAAAAATAAATAATTAAAATTTCTATTAAGAAGTAAATTTTTTTTATCGAAGGACACATGGCGAAATTTTGGCAAAGCAAAATGTAGATATTTTTTTCTTCAGCAGCAGCATACTAGCGTGCGGTGCAGAAAAGGAAATAGTCTGAAATCGTTCCAAAAGAGAAAAGAAGAAGAAGAAGAAAATGGTGGAACGTTGTTACGCGATGACGACTTTCTTGCTCATTCTCATCACAATCGTTCTTGCTTCTTCTCCACTCCCCTTCACCACTGGTTAGCTAGTCACTTCTCATGCCCACTCCTCCTTTTCATCTAACCACTTACTTCATTTCTTTCACCTTGCATTATCCTCTTTTTATCTTTTCAATTCTCAATTTCGTTCCTCCCACCAAATTCCTCTTCATTTGTTTGATATTTTACCCCATACGATTATTCCATTTTTTAATTTTCTTTTTTGCTGCAAAATTAGTATAATGTTTGTTCTATTTTGCTAGTTACACCCAAAAAAATAACCTTTTGTACGTGAACTGAATAAATAGCAAAATTATTTTGTAAAGTTGATGAATGATTTCACATTTTCATTCCCTTGATTTTCGGAATGAACAAATGTGCAGGGTTACCTCTGGTGAGAAATATTAGCGAGATTCCTCAGGATAACTACGGTAGACCAGGTCTCTCTCACATGACTGTTGCAGGTTCAATCTTGCACGGAATGAAAGAGGTATCTAACTTAATCTTTTTCACCATTTTCTTTCCCTCTAAACACATTTTATGTTCACAATGTTATTTGAAATATGGAATTAGATACCCACAACTACAAATGTAAGGTGAGATTGTTTATAATAAGAGTTTAATAAAGTAAGAGTGAGTTAGGCATAAATATAATATTAAAACCTAATATACAATCTAGGTGAAAATCAGTTTTACACTAACATAGAAACCTTCATTTTTTTATGTCATACCATCCATTTCAAAATACACTTACAAAAGTGGGGTGATGTGGTAAAATAGTGATATTGGTTTACATATATCATTTAAATCCTTATAATAAACTCATCATAGGTTCAACCTTTTCTTTGACTTACCTGTGACTGCAGTTTTTGGCACTAGGTTGTCCTTTTAAATTTTTTATTTTATCTGACATAAAACAACACATGTACAATCATAGAATTGACATTAAGCAAACCTGCTGTCATATTGTCTTGCATGATAGATTTCAAGTAGTAAATGTATAGGGTAATTAACTTAAGGAGCGACAGACTTGGCCCAATTTGGATTACTTTCTAGTTTATTGGAATTTGTCAACTGAGATAGGTATTTTGTTCCTAATTTACAAAAATGTTATTATAAGTTTATAGGTGCTTGTGGAGAAGTTAAACGAGAGAGCTTATGAAAAAGTTGAGGTGGACAAGCTGCCATCAACTTATGTGGGAAGTTATTATTTAAAGGACTCATTGGAAGATTATTTCACGCCTCAATGTGTACTACTTGGGGCTTATACCTTTTGTTTATTGGATTAGAAGATTTGTTGTTGATAGTTACACTATATTTTCTGGTTAAGAAAAACTGTCCTTTTTCTAGAATTCATTGTCCAAAACAGATCATTTAAGGTATTGCGTCCTTTTTTCAGGCATCTATGTGGTCAATGATGCTTCAATCTGTTTGTATAGACTCATTTTTGTGAACTTTTCTGGAACAGATTGAAGTATGGCTTCAAACATTTTCACCAGGAACACACACCCCGATTCACAGGCATTCATGTGAAGAAGTTTTTATTGTTCTCAAAGGCAGTGGCACTCTTTATATTGCATCAAATTCACATGGGAAGTACCCTGGAAATCCTGAGGAACACATTATCTTTCCAAACAGCACATTTCATATTCCTGTCAATGATGCTCATCAGGTAAGCCATTTAAGTACCGTGAGATTTCTCCTGCTTGATTTGGTTTTTAGGGGGAAATTTGAGAATTATATCTTATGATCCAATCCTATGAATAATTTCTTCACTACAATTGAATAGTTTAAGGCACACCCTTTGATGCACGTGACAACATATAAAATTTAGAATGTCAAGTGTCAACTTTTCTATTTGTTGCACATTGACCTCAACAAAAATAGCAAACACATTCTTTAATATCATAATTGAGTTATGTGTTTTCAACAGATCAAAACAGTGATAAAGGGAAAGACAAGATGTTGTGGATCATTGGATTTTTGTTTGCACACATGTAGACATACATGAAATTTTAATATGTAGAACTTAGCATGTATGGCTGTAAGTAGTGCATATAATTGTTTTTGAGTAAACAAAGAGAGTAATAACTTGATAATTATAAAGAAAGGATATAATGAGTGTCATTATGTTCTGCTGACAGTTTTGCTTTAGGGTTAGGGAGACCACAGGTTTAAATTTTAAACTTTTACTCGACAAGTTATAGCTGTCCGACATGCAGACTTGACCTCACCTTCTTAATTGTGAACTGTAACTCGCAAACTGATTGAAAAAGTATAAGTTCTGGTCAGATCTATGTGCCGACTTCAGATTCGAATGATGTCCAAAGAAATGTAAGTTGGTCAGAGTGAAGAAACTCTAGGGATTTCATTAGGAACTTTCTAATTCCGTCTTGATTGCTTGTACTCTACTCTTGCCTGTGATGAAAAACAGGATATCCTAAGTTTGTTTACAATATATGAAGTAATGCATGTCCAGTAAGATGGAAAAGTATGTACAATGTTTCAGACAGCATTAGCAAATGAATGATGCACATTTCTTTAGATAGTTAACAACTTGAAATATTTCTTACTTGTTCTTCGAGGATATTAATTTGTTGATTACTAAAGGTTTTCTGGTCTACTGTGCATGATATCCTAAGTTTGTTTACAATATATGAAGTAATGCATGTCCAGTAAGATGGAAAAGTATGTACAATGTTTCAGACAGCATTAGCTAATGAATGATGCACATTTCTTTAGATAGTTAACAACTTGAAATATTTCTTACTTGTTCTTCGAGGATATTAATTTGTTGATTACTAAAGGTTTTCTGGTCTACTGTGCATTTTTAAATAATTATGGAGAACATGCTTTGCAGCTTTGGAACACCAACGAGCATGAGGATTTACAAGTTCTAGTTACAATATCTCGTCCACCTGTTAAAGTGTATGTGACCTCTATTCCCATTATCTTTAGCTTTCATACTTTACCAATGAGGTAATAGTGGTGACTCTTGTCTGGCTCTTCAAAATGTGGCAAACTGCCAAAGCTCTGTATTTTTTTAAAGCATTCTTAGGTCCAAGTAATTGGTACATGGCATCCCCAAAAATACATGTTTTAACCTTTGTTTTTCATTTTTCTGAAGTTACAGAGCAAATAATAATTTTTGTCTTTGAATGTATAAATCTTTGTCACTATAGTCTCTGAATGAATCAAGATTACAAAACCATACTTAAATGTGTCTTCTGTTGGTTAGTTTGATTCTCGAATGCGTCTCTCATTCATTAATCAGTTTGGTCCATGAAATTACTAAGAGATGACATACTGAGAGATGTTTTTGTAATTTCCATACATTCAAAGACTATAGTGACACCGTCTCACATTTAGGGGCCAAAATAATTGTTTACTCCACGTTATGTATGGGTTTTTAGTTATGAATCTTAAATTTAATGGCGGTTTTTATACAATATTTAAAAATTCATGTATTTTTTTTTTTTAAATGTATGTATTGTATTGCATTCTTTTGCCCATATCATATTGTGTTTGCCTAATCTGTTCTGCAGTCAAGCAAAATAAGACACTTAGTTTGAAGTCAATATGCTTAATTAGGTCTTTAAAGGTTGAACTGCAACGTCTCATATCAGTCTGATGATGGTTTCTGTACTACACCATACCGTTAGTCTGGTGAGAGATGTTTCATAGTTGGTGGTGGTTCAATAGTTTTGAGCTGGAATGCATGTCTTCTATTCTACACCATTGACAACATGTACATTTTCACTTATGAGACAGTGGTGCAAATATCTTTCTTTCTCTTCATAGGCTGTCCTTTTCTCCCACTTTTTTTTTCTTGAAAAAGCAACAAAGGATTCAAACTCGCGCTAGCATCATTTCCCAAAAGGACACAACAACTGAACTATCTTGTAACACTATTTTTCTCCTGTTTTTAGTTGCTCATTAATCATTATTATGTATTTGGTTTTTCATTAGGTTTATATATGATGATTGGTCCGTGCCCCACAGTGCAGCGAAACTGAAATTCCCCTACTACTGGGATGAGCAATGTTCTCAAGAAAATTCAAAAGATGAACTGTGATTTATGGTCAAGGTTTACACTTCACACTTATCGTATTGCTGCAAAGCATTTCTTAACTATAAGTTCAAAACTGTTTATTCATTCATATTGTTTAGTCTAATATCATCACTTCATCCACAATGACTTAATGTTTTAGCAGTTTCTAAAATTTTGTTACGAACTGATCAGCATGGTTATGCAAAACAGTAAAACAAGCAGAAGATTCTTTAAAAGGGATGTATGCACTAGCCATTTTTGGTAGTCATGTTTTTATTTTTACTGTTGGATTCTGGGTCTGAATGCATCCAACAATCTTTCAAGGGCCATAACACTGCCAACCTATTGAGGTACCATGTAATTTCCCTTGAAAAGAGTGATTCTTTTAAGAGATAAAGTAAACCTGCTATAAAGGAAACTCATCATTTCCCCTCTTGAATACTTATCACTACTATTAAGCAAAACTTACTCTATAATTCACGCTTTGAACTTTGAGAAATTTGGTGAAGAGTAAACAAATGAAAAGTTAACTTCCTGATTGTTTCAGAAGTTAAATACATTTGTTGTACAAAAAGGGTGTTGATTAATTTTATTGGGGAGGCCAAAGTGGCATGGATTATATATAAAACTATTTCAGTAACATTACAAATCATTAGTTAGTTAGTGTAATGGTTAATTTTAGTTTGAGTTTTACCCTCTCTGCGGGGTTCAAATCCTAATTAGAACATTTTAGTGAATAAAATACAAAAAGGGTACACTTGCCACCACACCGCTTGCCATTTTACATAATAGGCGAAACAAGTAATATAGTTATAACTATTATAATGTGTAAATCTATTAAGAAGAAGAAAGTTTTGGGGTGGTCATGGTCTCTCCTTGTCTCCAAGAAGATCCACCTATGATTACACGACACTCCTTAGAAAAAGACTTCGAGTTTGATTTCTAGAGTTGGCAATTTGGGAGGCAATCCAACCTTGTGCGAAAAAAAAATCTGGTTTTATGCAGCCAACTTGAAGATTAGTCCGATTAAAGGCTCAAAGAGCCTAAGCCTTGGGGATACCTTGAGCGTCTATTAGAAATCAAAACCATGATTACAATGAGTTATAGATATGAAAAGTACATTAGTGTTGTTTGCAGAGAAAACAGAGTTGGTTCTAATGAAAAGTACATTAGTGTTGCATGCATTTTTATTAATGGAGTTACTATCAATATGGCAAAATCTATGGTCTCATGAATTTTTATTAGTAGTTAATATCAATATGGAAAAATCTATGATATCGTGGGATGGGCCCCAAAATCAATAGAAGAATATTTGATTCATTTAATAGTTGAGTATAGTTACAAGTATCAATAACATTTCCATCAAAAAATTTAGTTGAATTAAAAGTTTATAGTATATACCTAATTTTTTATGTTAATATGATATCATTGTATATGTTATTGACATATTATGTTCTTTTATTTGATGAGATTAATTTTGACGTATTTTAATGACATATTCAATTATTTTAAATTTACGAAAAAATTATTGAAATGATTTATATGATATAACTCACAAATTCAATTGTGAATTTTGTAAGATAGGTATTCTTGTGAATTTTGTAAGATAGGTATCCAGTAAAAAATAAAAATTAAGTGGTGTAAGAGTAATCAATTGTTACACCAGTAAAAAAGTATTATTTTTTTCTATTAAGAACTTTTGAAAGAAAAAAAACTTTTTGTGATCAACCTGCACAATTTGTCAAATGCAATTTAAGGCAACGAATATGCAAAAGGGTACATCTTAATTAATCTCGTTCAAGATTTTGAGTGGATAAAAAATAAAGGAGTCGCAGCCCAAAATCCTTAAATTGTAGCATTTTATTTATTTACACCTGTCTAAAAATTTATTCACCCAAATAAAAATGAAGGGAAAAAATCTGTGGTTCACAAATATATACACTATCTGTAGGAAAACTAAGAATCAGGCTTTCCCGCCTATATAGGCAATAAATATGGAAAAAAACTCTTAAAAAACACAAAAGCAGAGGGAGATTCTAAATTCTGAATGTACAAAGATTTTAGGACAGTGACAAATAGCAAACTAAAATGGCAACTATGTTTGATATTAATACCTTTCTAAATTTTATATCCTCCGAGGATTATTCTCTTCCCCATATAATCTCACCAAAAATTGTCTCAAACAGCTAGCACACACACGCAAACAACAGAACAACAATTATGGCTCCAACTCTTTCACCCCCTTTATGCTGTTTGAGACAACCTTAATTCAATTTCCACACCATTAACATAAAAAGGAGACAGGATGGCCTTTGGAAACCTTCTTCCACTCCATGGCCTCCTGTCTTTCATCCTTCTCTTCTTCTTCTCCTCCCCTTTTCTCTTCCATGATCATGTTGCTGCCGCAGTCACCGTCACCACCACTTCCATCCACCTCGATGTCGTTCGAAAACCTGCCCCTGATGTTCCTATCTTCAGAGAAGCCCCTGCTTTTCGCAATGGCGATAAATGCAACAAAGAAAGCATTCACATTTCCATGACATTGGACTCAAATTACCTCAGAGGAACCATGGCTGCTGTCCTCTCCATTCTGCAACATTCAACTTGTCCTGAAAATTTTGAGTTTCATTTCCTTTGGGCAAGGTTTGAACCTCAGGTTTTTCTAAGCATAAGATCAACTTTCCCTTACCTCAAGTTCAAGATTTATCGCTTCGAATCCAATAGGGTACGAGGGAAAATCTCGAAATCGATTCGTCAAGCATTGGATCAGCCTCTTAACTATGCAAGAATCTACCTCTCTGACATTCTTCCCGGTTATGTCAAGCGAGTTATATACCTTGATTCTGATATTGTTGTTGTTGATGACATTGCAAAGCTATGGGAGGTTAACTTGCAGGGCAAGGTACTAGCTGCACCGGAATATTGCCACGCGAATTTCACCGAGTATTTCACGGAATTGTTTTGGAAAGATCCCGAGTTACCTCGAACTTTCGAGGGTCGGCATCCATGTTATTTCAATACGGGGGTGATGGTTATGGATGTAGAAAAATGGAGGGGAGGAGGGTATACACAGAAGGTGGAGCATTGGATGGCGGTGCAGAAGCAAAAGAGGATATATCATTTAGGATCATTGCCTCCTTTTCTTTTGGTTTTGGCAGGGGATTTGAAGAGTGTGGATCATAGGTGGAATCAACATGGACTTGGAGGGGATAATCTTGAAGGAAAATGTAGGAGTTTGCATCCTGGTCCTATTAGTTTGCTTCATTGGAGTGGTAAGGGAAAACCTTGGTTGAGATTGGATTCAAGGAGACCTTGTTCTGTTGATCATTTATGGGCACCTTATGATCTTTATCGTCCAAATACTCATTCTTTGGAAGAATGAGTTGCAAAGAGAATGGTGGAGGAGGAGGTGGGGGAGGAAAAAGAAAACTCATTAAAATCACACATTAAAAGGGTCGTTGGGAATTTGTCTAGCAAGTTGTTTATTAAAAAAAAGGGAGAGTTAGGGGAGGAAGAATTTAAAACAAGAAAGAGGTGAGTAATCTTAATTTTTAACAATATTCATTTGTTAAAACATTTTTATTTATTTGGTCCTTTGGAAAGGACATATATAATTGAGAGAATTTGGGTGAAAGTGTTGTGAGGGGAATGAAGTAATAATTAATTAACAAAATAAATAAGCTTTTTGCAGTTTGGTGTTGAAGAAAACTAGAAAAGGTAAGACAGGGATTAATTTGCAAAAGCTTTTGTTCAAGGGACTTACTACTTCAGAAGCCAATGGAAATTAAAGAAATATAGTTGGAGCATTGTTGGTTATGTGTTTTTATGTTTTTTTTTCTTCTGTTTTATGGGTTTTTGGGGGGTATGAATAAGAAATTTCCTTGGGCATTGGTTGTCTGGATGATGATATCATTTGCATCAGTGACTGGTTGCCGGGTCGATGAACATCGTCCAAAATTAAGTGTCCCTGAAAAAGTGATATCTATGAATTTTAATGTCTGTTTATTATCTTGATAGATTTTGTACATTGTGTCCAGCTCAATTGCTGTTAGAAGATTTTGCCGTTTTTCAAGTTCTATTTTTGATTGAAAATTGTGCATGTGATTTATTTAGTGATAGTTGTGGTCTAATAATCATCTAATTAATATACCACAACATATTGTTGTCTTTAGCCAAATTAGATTCTGTGTGCACTTGTGTTTCTTTTTGTGGTTCTTCATTCTTCTTTTTTCTTAAACTCCATTTTTTTTTTCTCTCAATTGAGGTTTGGGCTATCTTTAAGTATCCCCCTCCCCCTCCTCAATTCGTAACATTTAGTTTCTACTAAGTTTTTCGGTTTTATAAAACTATATTATAAGGGTTAGTTGATTTGGAAATGATATAAAATGCTTATAAGGCTTTTGAAATGTGTTTTCATAAGAACCAATGAAGGTTGAAAACTTCTTTTATCTTCTAAAGTCTTTCAAAAACGTTCAAAATTTGTCTAAATTGACTAATTTAGACGTGTATTTTTTTGAGAATATTGTAGATGGGAGAAGAAACACCTATGAAGGTTTATCTTTAAATACTCAAACATGCACTTCTACATAAAGAATTCACACTGCAAAAATGTAGAGGACTCTTTTTTTGCAGGTTTAATTGAAGAGAAACGGACGAGCATCGTAAGTATTACATTAAATTGAATAAAAATTGATTATTACGTGGTTATTTTATAATTACAGTTATAAATTAGGTTTACGTAACAATAATGTGACTTTTAATTGGTTATCAGTATAAAACTGTTTTATACAAATAATATATTTCCGTTAAACTCTTAATTAAATTGGACAAAATTTAGAATTTGTACTACTGTGGAATGAAATATAAACAAAAAAAATATCTGAAAAAATTGATGTATCATGTCTTAATTTTTAATTAAATATATTAACTTTTCATATAAATTTGTTTTTTATATTTTATTTCGGAGGAGTCTCTTTGCTCCTTCAACACTAATCTAAACTGAGTAAAAAAAATGCTAATTTTAAATTATTTATCAATTAATAATTTAATATTCATATTGTTTTCCACTCATCAACGGATTTCATCAAAATTATTTTCTAGTTGTCAAATTATTTCAAACAATAAATTTGAGATTAAAAATCAATTTTATAAAAAAAACAATGACAAAGTTGCTATTGCGGTCCTTTAATCTATTTTATTGTGTCAGATAAATTCTTTTTATGTTTTTTTAAATATGCATTTTTAACTCTCATAACATGTACATCGGTGATAATTTTTACAACTCGTCACGAAAATGCCTACGTAGCTAACTCTTATGGATATGAATAATGATGACATGTCTTCCTCGTTTCATCTTTTTCTTCATAAAAGATAAAATGAAAACACTAGAAATCATAAGGGAGATTGAAAACTACAATGGTTTTGCTCTTGGCCACCACTTCTGTTGGTTCACTTCTAATTCCAATTTTTGTGAGATGTATTTATCATGGTTTTTAATGTTGTAATTTTAATTAAAGTTTTGTAATTTAAATGATGTTTTCTTCTTCTATTTTTGGTTTCATCCACCAGGCAAAGTAGTAAGCTATATTTTCATGTTTGTGGATTTTTTATTCGGGGTTTCCACCACTGGTTTTGTAATATTAGTATATTGTTTTGGTTTTGCTTGTTTATAATAAGATACACGTATTGTTAATCACAAAGAAGTAGATGAAAAAGAGGAGTTATAATGGGATTTGGAGTTCTGAGGAGAGATACAAGAGTTGAAGTGATTAGAATGTTATATATATCGAACTCTCTACTAACAAAATAACAAGTAATATTTTTCATTCACAAAAGAGATGGAAAGCTACATTGATTGAGGCAAAACTTTGATTTGGATATAAAGGTATGAAATAGACAAAACAAATTAAGAATCGGCAAATAAGACACAAAATAATAAGTAAATTGATTAACTTCTCATCTATTTATGGAATTTGAACATTTATAAAACAAATATTAAGGATTTTCCTTTTCGTCTAAAATTTAGTAATTTATTTTCGTTTTTACGAAGAAGAATGTAATTATATGAAATAAGGAAACAATACCACAATTGTTTAGCCACACATGCCAACTTTTAACACAACCGTGAAATAAATGAATCGAAAAAAAAATCAACAACATATAGGTTAGAGTTATAAAACTACTTAAAAAAAAGAAAGAAAACCCAATTCAATAAAAAAAGTTAAAGGCAAAATACATTTCTTTTACTAAGGACAAAATACATTATGCACAACTAGTTACACATTTTCAGCAAATGAACTTTTTACGCTATTTTAACTCAAATAAATTACGTGTTCAAGTTAAATTGCGTGTTCGTCGTCATTTTTTTAACACATTGAATTACAAAAGTACATAAATAATTATTGTATTATTGGCGTGATAGAATTGTGTTAGCCACATGTTAGCACCACATTTCGGAAATTTGTGTATTATTATAATGAAAAGTAGTGTACCTTAAAATAACATATCAAACACAAAAAAGGTAAAAATCGATTTAGTATTAAATAATTTAAAATCAAGTAAGTGTCTCTAAACTAAACATGAATGAAGAAAGAAATAATATTTTGACTAAGAATGAAAATATAATCAGCACATGCGGGTATCTATCCAAATCCACTTGATTTGAGCGGAGAAAATTCGTTTTGATCGGGTGCGGGTGTAGATTTTTCTCAAAATTAAAATTCGTGGGCGGGGACTAGTTTGAATGGTGATATTCACCCGTCCCCGAATCCACCCCGCAAATAACATTAATGTAATTTTTAAATTTTATATACATAACATATTGAATACACTTAATATTTTTTTAAATATTAAAAATTATAATCTTATTTCTATAGAAAATATATTTTTTTTATTTTATAATTGTCTAATAACAATTATTTTATTATATTAATTATAATAAGTATGATTTTTAAATTTATAATTATATATATATATATGAATGAGTGCAGGTGTGGGCGGGAAATCCGAACCCCGTTGCAGACGGAGGCGGGAACGATGTCTAGATTCTACATCCACTATGAAATGGGGCGCGGGGCGAGTTTTCTCCGATTAGTCGGGTGCTGGGTGGAGGATGCAAAATCTGGTCCCACCCCGACCGGTTGCCATGCCTAATTTTGACACACAAATTTAACATAAAAAAATCGTCAATAACTAATAATTAACGTCATTTAAATATATAATTAATTATATTTAAAAAGTCAATAAATAAGTATAACAAAAAAGTAAAAAAAAGTCTTAACCCATGACCTGAACGTATATTAATTAACTTTTTAAATTATTTTCTATTTAAGTGCAAAAGAATTAATTAATTAACTTTTTAAATTATTTTCTATTTAAGTGCAAAAGAATTACAAATCTCGATTATTAAGTTATTACTGATGGAACACATTAACATAGTCAAGACTACATGATTGTTGATGAAGATTAAAGAGTCTAGTTGTATTATTAAATTTAAATCTATATGGTCTGATTTCAAAGAGTGACACAGTGAATTACTACTGTGAATGATTATAGCGAATTATTATTATAGTTAAATTTAAGTTACTCGTAAAATCCTTAGTATAATAAGCTTTGAAATCTGAAAATGGCTGTAGACACTTTGAGCTAGCTCTAACTGTACGTAACCCTTTCTCATGAATTTCTTCAAATCCGTTTTCTCAGACGACCCAGATCCTCCTCAATCCGAATCTCAACCCAACAATGCAGACCCCAATCCTGATTCCGATTGGAACTTCGGCGGACTCATCAAAACCCTAACAGCCAAATCTGAATCCATTATCGAAACTTGCCGCCGCGATCTACACGAATTCAGCACCGGCTTAAAAAACGAGATCGAGGTTGCTCAGGATTCCGTTGGTGAGATCGGAAGCACCGTCATCAAAGGAACGACTCAGATCATTTCTAAAGGTAAAGAAGCCATCCTCGCCGTTAATCTCGATTCTGATTCTGATAATAGCACTACCACCACCAATCGTGATTCGGTTTCATCGGATTCGAAGCGATATAGTAGGTTTGATGCTCAGGTTCGTGCTATTCAGGGTGATGTTAGCACTTACACTGAGGTTCCTGAGGATTTGAGTGAATTCAATGAGTGGAAATTAGGGTTTACGTTGGATGGGAAAATTGATGAAATGGAGAGTCTTTTTAAGGAGAATGATGCAATGGAGAGTGTTTATAAAAGGGTTGTTCCAAATACTATTGATCATGAAACTTTTTGGTATAGGTATTATTATAAGGTTTATAGGATTAAGAAAGCTGAAGATGTAAGGGCTAGGCTTGTTAGGAGAATATCCAGGGAAGAAGAGGATTTGAGTTGGGATGTTGAAGATGATGACGATGATCGTGATGATGTAGAGGAAGAGAAATATGAAGGTGAAGCTAAAACAGAGATTGTGATCGATAAGGAAATTGGTGGTGAAAATGTGGGAAAAGGGGTAGATGCTGATTTGAAAATTGGTGCTTCTGATTCTGGTGTTAGTGATGAGGAGGGAAGAAAGAGATTGAGTGTGGAAGAGGTGCAGCATCCTGGTGTAGAGGAGTCTAAAGTAGAAAAGAGAGATGATTTATTACAAAGCAAGGAACTTGGCAATGAGATGGATAAGTCTGTTGAAGAATCACGAGTTGTTGAGAAAGCTGAAGTTGTACAAGAGATGGGTAGTGGAAATGAGGTAATTACTGAGGAGGCTGGTGTTGATAAAACATTGAAGTTAAAAGTGGATGATGTTGGGAAGAAGGATGATTCTGCAGGTGAGTCTGACGAGAGAGTGATAAAAATGGAAACGATAGCTGGTGATGTAAAATCTTCTAGTAGTAATAATAATGAGTCTTCAGTGGTTGGAAATCCGCACATGGAAAATGAAGAGGAGGAGGAGGATCTTGGGTGGGATGATATAGAAGATCTTAGCAGTATTGATGAAAAGAAAGAAACTCAGAGTGAGAGTGGTAGCGCCACCGCCAGCAAGGTTGATTTGCGGAAACGCCTTAGTACTGCAGAGGATGATGAAGACTTGAGTTGGGACATTGAAGATGATGATGAGTCTGATAAGGCTTGATATATTTGATCCATTCTGTTCTGATTTCTCAATAGAAATATACGTGTGTCATTTTCACTGAAGCCAATTTGCCTGTGTTTTTGTAATTTTTATGAATTAGGATACAAGTAATATTGTGATCTGATTTCTGTACCCAAAATGTATCAAAAGCAACTATTTTTATATTAATTTATCTCCTCATTTAATTTTTACATTAGCTGTTGTGGAATTGAAGTCCAATTCCAACTCCAGTGATCACCTTGAAACTTAGTTGCTTGTGTAATTGACGATGTCCATATTATGTTTTTCTTGCTTTCTTCTCAGTAGTTTCCTTGGCTGATTCTCCATATAAAATTTGTTACACAAGTATATGTAAATGGAAGTTCATTTCAGTTAAACTTCTTCTTTCTCTGCCCATCAACTATTCGATGTCAAAAATCTTATATTGCTTCCTTGGGGGGGGGTTCACTCGGTCAAGGTAGGGTACTAGGGTTTCTGGCGTGTAATTGGACATTGATTGTGTTTCAAAATCATAAATTGCACAGCCACAACATTAGATGATATTGTCTAACTCAGTACCAAAGCAGAGGTTGTTAAGGAGGATGTATGTCAATAATGTTATCCTATTAACAATTTTTCTAGGGAAAATTGAATGTTTCACTGGCAAAGATAATGCATAAAACATTTCAGATTCGCAGAACAAGAGAAATTTGAGTCTGCTGTAAATGAGATATTGAATAATCTTATTATGGTGGCATCTTTTAATCTTTCAGCCAACATGTATGCTACTGAGGAAGTCCTCTTTGAAGACAACATATATGCCTTATGCAGTTCAATATGCCTAATGATGATTACATTAGGTGCCTGAAAAGTGCCATAAGAGATATTTGTGGTTGTTGTATGTAATGGCTCAATTGGTGCCAGAGTTCTGAGTCATGACTGTTTTTTCATATAGGAATTTTACCAGGTGTCTTCTAAACCTACAAGTTCTTCAACCAGCAAGAATGAAGCCTAAAATAAGCATTTCAAATCACACTGAAAAAAAGGTCTTAAACATAATATAAGGTGTAATAATTGGAAGCTGCGTTTCATTTGTCTTGTTGCAGATGATACAAGCAAAAACATGAATTATTACGGGCATTATAGCTGTGGCAGACTTGAGCTCTCGACTATGAGCTTGGTGTCTAGTTCTGTCTTTGTTAGTATTAATTTATTGGTTGGGATCCATTTGATGCTGAAAGATAAGCATACTAATTTAAAAGTAAAGGAGTTTCCGGGTTCTTTTATGCCAAATATTAGGGGAGTTTCCGGGTACGGATAAACTCACGAATTTTGGTCACCCAAATCATCTCAATCCGTATTTTGACTTAACTTATTCAAGTTTAGGTATAATCCATTTAAATTCAATGCGGATAGCGGATTTGATATTTTAAACCGCATACCTACAAATCCAACTCGTTGACATGACATATACATTTTTATTATTTTTTTATTATTGATGAATAGTTATAATTTAGTTATTGAATTTTATTTGAGGGTTTGTTGTTAATTTATTTAATTTAAGTGTTTTGTTGTATTTGTAGATACATTTTAAGTATCGAATGATATATTGTGATAGAATTTTATGATTTTTGTGATGTTCTAGTATTTAAATTTAATTTTTAGAATAAAAAATATATTTTTTCTTTACGACCCATGAACCCAACTCAATCCAACCAGCTCTTATTTGGATTGAGTCGATTCAGGTTTAAAGTGAAAAACACAGGTCGAAAACTCAATGTAACCCAAATGACATTGATCGATTCAAGTGTCGGATTTGACTAAAACCAAATCAATCCAACCTGTGAACACCCCTCCCAAATATATACTTCATAAGAAACTGAGTTACGTTAATTATCAGAAAGCAAGATGAATATAATATTCAAATTAAAACAAAATGAACGAACGATTTTCCTGCAGTTCTTCCTATAATTAAGTAGCTAAAATCAAAGTTGAAAATGTCAGCTATACAACTTTCTCATAGTATAACCTTCAAGTGTATGAGAAGATGGAGAGGGAAAAATCTACCGGAAATACTTTGAAGAATGCCTCCTGCTGAGATTGCATAAACATGTAATTACAAACCAGATATGGCTAATTTCCCCCATACAAGTATAAAAAGCAATTAAAACAATCAGCAACAAAGATTGAACTTGAAGTATAATAACATATGAAATAGTGAATCATAAAAAAAATAACTAGGCATCTCCGTGACGATTTGATTCATCTATGAAGATGGTTAACTTCAAATATCATTCTTACAAACTGATATGATCAGAGATAATTCACACTCTTCAATTTCGAAAGCTTGACTATTCTACTAAAGCTCTTAAGGGGACTGGGAAACATAAAAAACCGTTGTGAACACCACTAAATCTACTCTATCCAAAAGGGAAAAAAAAAAGTAGAAGAAAGGATAGGGAAAAAAAAGAATGAACCAAGTTCCTCTAGCAGCACCTGGGTTGGACCCTGTTTGTACAACAAAATGAAATGCTCCAGGGTCTAGAGCAAATAACTGGGGCTCGAAAACCACCTATCATGTTTCACATGCCTTTGAACCCAAGGCTGCTTCAGAACTAAATTTGTTATCATCCTTCAACACAGATGCTGGGTTCAGAAGTGGACTCTCCAATGTGTGGTTCAACAGGAGAAGGCAATGCTAGAAGCCTTCCTTTTTGTGCACGTGGTGGAAGATGCTTTGCAGGTTTTCTGGATGGGACATTCCATGGCAAGAAGACTCCAGTACCACCACCAGCAAGTTTGCGGGGATTCAACGCCATAGGACGCATAGGGGTCAGCATCATCATTGGCCCGCGAAGCATTCCCCATTTGGGCATCATGTCCATACCCTCATAGCCACTTAGAACTCCATTTGGCAAAGCATAAGGATTAGCAATGGCAGGTTGCCACAGAGTCATTGCACTTGTCATGGTAGGAGTTGGTGATTGGCATTGATTGGAGTCTGGCCTCACTCTAAAGAAGGTGATGCTCACCCTTCTGTTAGGAGATGGACACATGACATGCCTTGCCATGTCAGCACTGTTTCCTCTCATCACTACAAGAGACCTGTAAAGTCGAGTCATTATTCATCAGTTAGTACTGTATATCACTGGCTCAAAGGATACTGTCACACTTAACATGCCTCAAAAAATTATCTCAACATGTAATTAGACATTCAGCAATAAATAACTTGATGCTTGAGCTGAGAATATGAATAGGGATATTGAGCTAATGAAGTTACTATCTGCTGCATGATGCAATGCAAGTTTCCACCTTAAACTCATAATGAATTATGAGTGACATAAAGATATATGTTGAAAGGTAAGCTTTCCAGGGGTCATATTTTGATACTTGATTACTTCTAACGTGACCTGTACGATTGTAGTGATAAAGTAAACTAGGTGCCATGTCAAATACAATGTAGTCATTGATATTTCTGAGATACAAACAATCTCTTTTTGTCCCCTGGCTTGAGTGCCTCCAAGTTTGTCTGATATTCAAGAAAAACAAAAGAAAGAAAAGCACAAAAGCAATATCTAACCCAATAGTATGCAGCATATTATACTAGCACATAATTGCATCCTCTAAAAAGCTAGCACTTCACATTATTCACTTACATCTGTCCTATAAATGTTGAAGGTACTTCTTCCATTGATTCCAGCATTGTGCTAGAATCTTTAATTAATAAATGGAAGATTAGGACTGCAAAGAGAATAAGTTCTTTGATATGTACCCCTTCTTCAATGAGAGCATTAGTGGTCCCTTGTAGTTCCCATCATTTTCACTCATGAGGATACGCCCAAAAGCCATGGTTGATTCAGATAGAAGAAGAGTGGACACAGGTTGATCCAGATGCGGTGGTTTCAGGAATGGCTGAGAAAACTCCCCCTAAAAAAATATAAAATTGTATAAATATTGGTAAATGGTTATTTCATTGCACACTACAAATGATCTCAGTACCAATAAGCAGAAAATGGTGCAATGTTTACCTCTTCGAAAAAGTTGATGATACAACCATTTGGTCTTTTGTACTCTGGAAGTAATTGCCATTGAATAAGGTGATCAATGACACGTTGCAGAAGTGCTGGAATTGGCTCTATATTACCTGAAAACAAAAATCCAAAATGAAAAACAGAATTACAGAGCATATCTCTGGTTTAGGTTCACTTTATGCAATATTTTATAACATAAGAATGAGATTGTACTTATGTTAAGGTAAAGTAAAACTATTTGATAAATCACAATTTCTCTTGATAAATTCTTCTTACTTTTTGTGTCCTCCTTTATCTGTCCAAATATTGGGACACCCAGCTGAATCAGCTCTCTCTTGTTACCCTTCATCTGTTTGTTGAATAATATAAAAGTTTCACCTACAAGTATGTAATAAGGTTAAGTTAGTATTTTGAAGACAACTTGCATCAGTGCTTAAACTTGTCCTGTGATTAACGCCAAATAACAAAGTAAAAAGAGACCCTAGTTTAAGAAATATACGATTCATCGTCAAGAACAAATAATTTGGAGCTGCCATATATGGTGTTACTATTTAATTTGTCTTTCTCCAAAAAAGTGAGAACCTTAACATTATCATCATGAAATAAAGTTATAGAAATGAGTATATCTAAACACACACAAAGGCCAACAGTGGTTTACCTGACAGATCCCCATTCTGACCAGCAGTATGGATCTCATTCACAAAATCGGACAGCTTGCATAATTCTGAATCAGTGAAAATGTCCTCATATAACTTCAATCCTTTCACAACATTCACCTGCCAATTTCAATCAGATGTTAATCAGAAGTAGCAGGCTGCTTCTTAATCATAAACTAGTAGTGAAATAAGTACTGTATTTTTAATTAGTGAAATAAATAAATAACTTGCCATATGCCCCTTCACTGACTCCTTTGCTGAAAAACCTTTTGTCAACTTAAACTGTGAAGAACGTCCTTCACACTCTTCATGATTGGAACATATATCAATGTTCATCGTACTATCCTGGTTTTCTTGAGATCCTGCACATAAAAAGGCTGCAAATTTTAATCCTCGGTAAAAGACAACAAATTTCTATCCTAAGCAATGCATTCAAAAATACAGTTGAGAAACTGATACCCTCTTTTAGTATTATATTTATATACCCCAAAAATAGCTAATCTTTTTGTTATTATATGATTTAGTCAATACTCATACAAGCCATAACATTATGGAATTACCCTTAGATGAGTATTTTATCTGAATTTTTAGTGAAAGACGTTTGAACAGTGTGATTGTTGGTAAACACTTGTCGTTTTGCTACAAAGTGGCGTCCACCACCAATGTGAGCCCAATATATTCTCACCAAGCACTAGCATTAGTTTACAAGTCTGTTTTCAGAATAAATGCATCCAACTGACCCTACATGTCTTTTTCTTCCCATTTCTTGTTTGTTTTACCAGAGAGGCTGCTACAAGCTTGATTATATATAGTTCAAGTATTTGGTGTTTTTCTTTTCTTTGAATTATTATTTTAATAATTTCACAAATAGCTTCACTACACGCATCATTTTTACATCAGCATATACTACTATATGCTTTCTAATGTGTGATAGCATATTCTTCACCTAGTCACCAATAATTCATGGGATTGTGTTGACCCTGTTGAATCAATTAACCATGACTCAGAGGTCATTGGTATTGGATACCCAAGTTTGACCCAACAAACCGGACCCGGAAATAAGTGAGGTCATCAAACACATCATGCAGTCGCCTCTAATGGTGGTCCCGCCGGCTGTAATAAAAATCGTTGCACACACTTCTAGATCTATACTTCAACAGTTCAACCTTAATTAACACTGTACTGTCTTGTCACTCTTCACTCCCCAAACCAACAACCAGAGATAGCCCCCAACCTACACCAACCCTTTTCTTATGCCTTCTCCTTCTCAAAACGGTAAACCCCATTTAGACAAACACTACTATTGACAACCACATGTCCTTACTTTACGTTACTACCATACTACCATCTTTAAATGTTCCTATGGCTGCTGCACCATGTTCATTTTTTACAGTTAAAACTATAACTTTTAATACAGTGAAAAAAAAATTACTAACATACGGTTTTCATTGCCTGAAAAACTTAAAAGTCATCAAAATCATGTATATTTACCAAAATGTTAATTAAACAAGCGAATTTGACTTCAAATACGGGAAATAGTTGAAAACATATTCCAACATCAAAATTGATTGATGGCAGATGTGGTCGGGTTCCATTTCTTCAGTACAAAGGTTCAGATACAAAATTTCTTTTTCCAAAATTTCAAACCACAAAAAATAAAGAATTAAAAAATTGTTCTTTTCAAGGTGCACCTATAAAGTCGCTGTTTATTTCGATGAAAAGGTAAAAGAAAAAGTTAAAAAAAATACTTGATGTAAAAAAAGTATTAAAAATTAGTACTTTTTCTCATAAATTAATAAACTAGTAGAAAAAACCCTTCCATTTCCTAACGTTTCTTGCAACCAAAAAGAAATAGATTTTAGGAAAATAAATTATAGTATTCCGAAAAACACAAATCCGTGAAGAACTTACACAAAACCAGACTTCAAAAAATAAAAATAGAAACTCAGGAAAATTTTATTATTAAAAAAAAGAGAGGATCGACGATTGAAGAACGAACGTTATTAACCATAAAAAATGAAAAGAGATTTAACTATATAATGAATGAATGAATGAATTTATAATATAATTTACCTGAATCAGTAATCTCACTCTCGGGGGAATCATATTCTTCATGTTCATCACCAGCATCAATAACTTTCGCCTCTGTTTTCCGTTCCTCCTCTACAACGACGTCGTTTTCACGAACCTCCTCAACGGTATTTTTATTCTCATCAACTTTTCGAAGCTGAAGCGCGACATCAGCAATGGAGTGATACTTCTGCATCTGAAGAACAGGGATCCAATGGAGTCTCCGGCGATGAATAGCAGCGAATACAGAGCTATAATCCGCGGCGGACGAAAATTGAGAGAGGTGAGCACAGAGAGCGTCGATGATTGCATTAGCAGCAGCAAACTCGCCGCGAAACCAGGCGAGAATAGCGTCTTTTGCGAATGCATCAGAGACGAGCATTGGTGGTGGTGGTTGAAGAGGAAGCGTGGTGGGAGGTGGATCGGTTGGTGGTGATGGTGGAGTAGCCGCCATGGAATTGATGATGATGTGATCCGAGATATCGGGAACAATGGTGTTCTGCCGAAATCTCGATTTTGAAGAAGAGAAACAACGGAACGCAACAGAACGGAACTTTGTTTGTATTGGGAGAGATGAGAAAGGAAAGAGGTGTAGAGAAAAAGGGTTTAAACTTACCACTCAAATATACTATACTATGAAATAATAAATATGTGATATATGAACTTGGCTCCTCAATATGCTTTGGTATGGTATATTGTGTGTGTCCACTTCTATTTTCCCACAACAACACAAGCTTTCTTTTGCGTTTTAATAACGTGGCACTGTCATACACCGATTGACGTGGCTAATTTAATACATTCATACAATACAATTTTTTCTATATTAATAAATATATATGGTAACAGAATACATTACTTTTCAGAATCACTTTTATGAATCAGGCCAAGTTGTTGCGTTCTATCGTATTGCTCAAGATTTATTTCATTACTTTTACCGTATACTATATTCGTACAATGGCTGTTAAGGATTTGAGATCTAAACATTGACGCGATTGTAAGAATCGAATTCATTATGCTTTTTTAGTAATAATAAGATTTTGAACTCACTTTGGATATATCTAAAATTAACGATTAGTTATTAATATTGAATATATTTATTTTAAAAAAGTAAAACCTAAGGCAAAATCAATTAATTTGAAAATATTTAAATATATTAAAATTAATTTTACTCTTCTAAAAATGATTTTGATTTCTTTAAAAGTGGAATCTAACATACATTAACAAATTACAAACCAAAAACTAATTTTAAAAGTAAAAGTTATAAATTCTAATTTTACTTTTAGAATCAATTCTAAAATTAAATTTAATTATACTTGAAAATATTTTAATATATCAAAATTAATTAAATATCACTAAAATTAATTTTGACTATTTCAAAAGAATACTTTGTTCGTTACTACTGCTATTAGTAATGTAGTATATTTGTATTATTCTGCAATATATTTGTATTATTATTTTTGATGTTTTGCGATATTTAGTGCTTTATTATTGGCTTTTATTTTAGTTTATACATTATTGCATTTAATTTTACTTATGCAGTACTTTCCGTTATCGGTATGCAAACATGATTGATAGTACAGTAATACTAGTTTACTTAAAACAATTTTATTGTGGTATATGTAACTACTTCGATTATTACTTATGAGCAAAAAACATTTATATTTTAGTTATAAATAATTATTTACTAATTTTAATGCTATTATTTTCATAATATCTTCTATTGAATTAATTTTTTTGTTATCCAATATATACTGATACTTTAGAGTTTAGAGAATACATTTATAAAAAAACTTACCTAAGCAAACACGGATGAGATCGTGAAGCAATACCTACCTATAACAGGTGAGGGCATGTCAACTAGTTGAAAATTTGTAATTGGATTTTAAATTAACTATTATTAATAATTAATTTTTGGTTAAGTTTTAAGTTCTATAATATTTTATTTGAATTCAAAGTATTTAATTAATTATTAAATGGGGTTTCTTGCATCTTAACTGAATTGTTTTTGCCAAACATGTCACGAAGCACGCTAATACACTGATAAATATAATAAGGGTTTTTTAATTAAAAAATACAATAATGGTTTGGTTGGTCTGGATCCAGACCCCGGTTATTATATATTAAAGAAAACAAATTGGTCAATTGGGTTTGCATATAGGTACAATCTTAATAGTACTTCACAAAATGCATGCGAATTGAGAAGTGATTATATATTATTCTAGTTTAATTTAATATATGTCATTCTAGGAGAACACTTGTTAGAGAGTTGGTAAATACTTTAATAATAGGGAAATAATATACCTCGTAAAAAAATTATCTTTAAATTTGTGTATTCAATTCGTTAAATATTAATTTTTTAAATAAGATATTTTTACTTTTAAATTTTTTAACATGTGTCCTAAGGGCAGATGTTACTCAGACCCATAATAACAATTACTTTAAAAAATCATCCAATTACACACTTATGTCTATCAAAAAATTGTTCGCTTTAATTTGGTTGTTTGATCTCACTGTGTCTATTTTTTGGACCACCGTGCGTAACATGTAATGCTTTGTGATGAAATAGAAGAATAAAGATAGAGAGGAAGCATCGTGAAGATGAAAGTATCGGCTTTAATTAAAAAATTTAAGAGGAAGGTGATGGAAATTACTAACATTGACCTTATGCTTCATGTGTTTTAAGAATTATGGTATTTATGGAGAAATGATGTTTAGACACAAAACTAAACATCAACACAATATAAAAATACAGTTTTTAGTTTTTATATTATATTTTATCTCACATTGAGTGTTTTTTTTGTAGTTTTGGGTTCGACATTCACACTTATTGGTATATGTGTTTAGATATTGAGTCAATTTTGATTTATGCTAGCATACATGTTTGTTTTTGTACACCAAAAAATTTCTTATTCCTCGGTTAATTATGGATATATTTTAGAACTTGAAAAATTAATGAGTTGGTCCATTAAAATCTCACAACCATAATTTGATTTACTTCAAGTCATTATGCCAAGGAAGAAATTTGTTCCTCACCTACGAATTAGGGTAAAACTATATTAGACCGGTGTGAGCTTTGCAAGATCAAAGTGTGACGTGAACAAAAAAAATTAAAACCTGAGTTTGACCTATTAATTATATATTATATGCTTATTTTTAGGTATATTAATCTACTTAAAAACTTATTTCATATTAACTTTTTTAAATAAGTAATTCATTAACTTATCTCTAGATAAACTAATGAATTAATAAGTTAATGAGATTAATAAATTTAAATATTTCAAAAATTGATGTAGATTAATATACATAAGTTATATAATAGGTTAGCAAATTAATAATTTAACACAAATACACCATTAAATATAATATAATAATAGTAATAATAATTTATTTAAATAGGTTGACCTAAAAAAACATTTTAGTGGTCTATAGTATGATATTTTTAACTAAATAGACTTTTAAAAAACGCATTTATATAAACCCATACATATCACGAAATCCAATAATACATACTATCATATATAATAGACATAACAAGTATCAAATATTATATAGCATCATCAACCTTTCATAATAATTTAAATAAAAGGTGACACATTATGAACCAAGCTCAACTCCTTTATTTAATAAATCAATTTTCACCTCAAATTTAACTTATCTAGAACATAGAACAAATTTAACGAGTTAATTATAAAATTAAGATTTTGACTATTTTCAAAATTGTTTGATTCATTTAAAATTCTACTTAAAATGATGCAATTTACGTAAATTTAACCAATACAAATAAAAGTATTAGAGTAAAGATTGGGACTACTCACAATAAAACTTGAAGTTCAATACTCAAACTTTACAACCAAACCGTTGGCTTTTCAATTATCAAAATACTATCAAGCTGGCCTGGCCAAAATAAATGACACGGCGGGACAAGTAAAAGGCATGCACCCACATGTGTGGGACTCTTTGGATATATATATGCTTCTATTTGGTAAAGTTCTAAATAACATTAATCTATGAATGTATAATTTATACATTTTTAATAAACTAATTGTAGTAGTTCATAAATTTATAACTTTTATTTTATTTCTATTGTTATAACTGATTTTTTTTTTAACTTTATAACTTATTTTTTATAATTTAAATTTTAAAATAAATTTAATAAATAATAAACTATAAAAGATTAACAAAATAATTTATTTATATAATTTAAAATAAATAAACTAGCTAAATAAAAAAATCAGATAAACAAATAATTTATTTATTATAATTTTAAATTATTTATAAATAATTAATATTTTAAAATAAATAATTTATTTATTTATTTTAAAATCGATAAAATAGATAAACATAAATAAAAAAAAATATCAGATTGATAAATTTTAAATTAATACAAAAATAAATTTTAAATTATAACTTTTAAAATATTTTGATAAAAAAAAATTTAATTAAGAATGTTCTATTTTACATTTAAATTAATTAAACTTCTAATTTTACCAAACACTTCAATTAACTGTTACTTGTAATTTTATCAAACACTTCAATTAACTTAATAACTATCAACTATGAGTTATAAGTCGTCAACTATCAACTAATTTTACCAAGAGAACCATAAATCCATTATTTACATCCACCAAAAATGAAAACAGAGCACAAAAGTGATGAGTTTAATATTTTTCCAAAGCAATGACTGTATTTTAAAGCTCAAAACAGTGTATAAATGATGCTCCTTTTATCTCACAATTACAAAAAATTAAAATCATGAAAATACCATCACTTTTAGTTTTTAATAAAATTTTTCTTTTTTAATTCTTTATTTTAATTAATATTATGTGCACCACTTTAAAATTATTCTTCACTTTCCATTTATGATCAATAGAATTGTACAAGTGATTAATAAAACTACAACACTCTTTATTTTATTTATCACCTTTTGTGAATATGTGAGAAATAGTCAAATGGAATAATTATTTTAACACAGAGAAAGTAATTGTATTTTAAAAACACACTTATAAAAGTTACTCCCTCCGTCTCGTAATAATGACCACAATTACAACAAAAAAATATCTCAATAAGAAAATCATTTTAAGTTTCCAAGTAATTTTAATTGTTTTTTTTTCTCTAATTGTACTATCGAATTAATATTATGTGCATTACTCCATAGTTTTTATTCTCAACTTTATATTTATAATAATAGAATACATTGAAGGGTAATATAGGAAGAAAATAATTAAAATTGTATTAAAAAATATGAATAACATCTATTTCAAAATTATTTTTTTGCCAAAATAACATTTATTGTAAGACGAAGGGAGTAAATTATTAAGAGTTGCACTATTAAAGTAAAAAGTAGTAAATAATTAAATTAAAGAATATGTTACATGTTACATACAAAAGGCAAGAAATGATAAGTGATTAAATTTTTATTACCTTTTTATCCTCCATCTATTTTCTATTTTACCATTTGCCCATGTATGGTAAGTTTTGTTACATTATAATTTACAAGTATCAAATGTTGTCAAATATTATTCTTTTATTTCTTGCAAACATCTCTCATAACAATTGGTATTTCTCTTTCGTCTTATTTAACATTGCTCTTAAATTAATTTGCTTTAAAACGTCGTAGCACAGTGTAGCCCACTTAAGTCGCCCATAATAGTTGAAGAGTTAGCATTTGGAGATGTAGTTATAATATTCTAAAATTTAAAAGTTGAAGATGATTAAATATATATCATTATAATAATAATTAAAATTGTTTGCAAAATAATTTTGAATAGACAAAAAAGTGTAGTATTTTTACGGGGCCTAAAACTAAATTTTTGAAATTTCATATATGAGCAAATTGTCACTTATGGATTTTAACTTTCATACACGAGACAAGTTATTATTAATAAAAATTTAAAATAACTATCATATACTAGAAAAATTGTCACTTATGAGATTGAACTATCATATATATTAGACAAATTGTCATTTATGGGATTGAACTATCATATAGATGACAACTTATCGCTAATAAAAATTCAAAATAACTATCATACATGAGACAAGTTATCAATAATAAAAATTTTAAAATAATTAACATACACGAAATAAATATTATTTACGAGACATTGAGTTGGTATATGCAGAATCAGATAAACCACTGATAATAAAATTATTGACATTGATATACTTATTATAATTTATTGACGTTGATATACACGAGACAAATTAAGTTTTATCTACTTCACTTTTTTAACCTACTTCACAAATTAAATTTTTTGGACCAATTAAGTTTAATCTACTCCACTTTAAATTAGATATTTAACATATAATTAATGAAAAAATTATGCAATTATATTTTACACATTTTTGACTACCATTATTTATAACTTTTCAAACATATTTACAATTTTATGAGTTGATTTTTTGAATGACGTAAAAATAATATTGACTTTATATAAATCAATCATAACTGCACACCCATACAAACATGAGTATTTTGCTAGTTGCTTTAATTAAACGTTGTGGCACAATGTAGCCCACTTAAGTCACTCATAATAATTACACGATTGGAATTTGGAGATGCGGTTAATTAGCTCTTATGATCTTGCATTAGGTTCCAGCGAGATGTCTTTCACCTATGTGGGTACCTCTTTGTTAAGCATATAACTAGTTCCTTGTAGCACATTTTTCTTCTTTCTTCTTTTATTTCTGTTTATAAGACAAAAAAAACTACTCAATCTATTAAAAATAATGTATAAGTGCGGGGACCGATAAATAGTCTCTACAAACTGGGTCACCATATACGGTCTTAAAATTTTGAGGGTTTCAAAATATTTGTTATATATTGTTAACATTTATAAATTATTAGATGTCAGTGCAATAGTTCAGTACTGAATTGCAATGTTTTAGTTTTTAGTATATGTTTCTTTTTACAATAAAGGAATGAGAAATTAAATTTTAACCACATAATTATATATGAATTGTCAAAATTATAAATAAAAAAATCATGTGACTTTTTTAAATAATCATGTACCATTTAAATATCTTTTAATCATGTCTTCTATATATGATTGTATGATGATAATTTCGTGCTCTCATCCTAAAACTCAAAGTTTGGCCTAATGGATGGGTTTTTATTTAATATTATTATAATTGAACACTTCAATCGCTTATAAGATCTTACTTAAAATAGGAAAACGGTAAAATTAAAATAAATGTAGTAGGAAGAGCCATGGGAAGGTCTAGTGTTGGTTGGCAATAAACAACGGTAGAAAGGGAAGGTTGGTGGGGTCAGAGGGACAAGGTAAAGTGACCTTGACTAGGGGCCAAAATTTGAACATGTCAACATCCACACATTACATGTGACGGACGTGAAGTTGATTGAAACACTATTGTTATTGTTGTTGGTGTGCGGCGTGCCTGGTGGACTGGTTGTTGTGGCTTGGCCCCGGGTGCACTTCGGCCACCCAACTGCATGTGCACATACTGTTTTCATGAACCAACCGACGCCGCTGAGGGTTCTGTATCGGCTTCGCTCGGCTTAGCTCGGCTCAGGTGATACTATTCCATAATTACTTTTCTTCTAATCTTTTCGCACCAATTCAAGAAAATGTTTTCTTTGTAAATTTTTTAGCTTAATTATTATACATTATCGATGTAAATTTTTTATATTATCAACACACTATAATATGAGAATAAATTTAAAAATAATTTTGATAAAAATTAAATATATTTACTAATTTAACAATTGATATATCGTCATGTTAAAAAATCTTTGGGATGACAATATATATAAATTATTTTTTTTTACTAAAAAGATGTTTTATTTTTATATCCATCACGGTACCAAAAGTGTATATGTTGTTCTTGGTAACTAAAGTACACTCTTGATATTATAATATATGAATGTACAAATGACAAGTTGAATTGAATTTAGCGTGTTTTTTTTTTACCTAATTTTATAATTAAATCGGCTTAATTTTTAGATTCAAAACCAACGATGTCAACAAGGTGGGATAAGAGTAGGGAGTACTCTCTCGCTCCTACCTTCCACTCAAAATATTTTTATCTTTATTTTTGTCTCGAATAACTTTTTCCGATGTAGTCTCCATGAGAACTCTATCAACCTAAAAATATTTATTATATTTATTTTTTTATTCAAATTAATTGTCAGTAAACAAATTACAATTTAATAATAAAACAAATGAAAAATATGATATTATTGTGAGTTATGTGACATTAATAAAAATCACATATAAATAAAATTTATTGTGAAAGGACAAGAAACATAACATATAAAATAATTATATATATTTGTACCAAAAAAATAATAATTAAATAATTCATACAAAAGTTATTTTAGTAAATTATTTGAGGATGATATCCTGACGTAGCGGTGTGTGATCCTTGTCTCCTCTCTAAACCACTCTAGAGATAACTTTCTCTCTCATCCCCGTTTTCATACAGAGAAAATTCCTTGTCCATAGGCTCCAAATAGAGCACTTTCCACATAAATCCCAACTTACATGTAAAGTTAACATCCCAAGCCAAAACTAACCTTTAATTTGATTAAACCTGATGCGATACAAGTATAATGAGGATGAGAAATATAAAGACAATACTGTGTTGGTCTCAAGATAAGTCACTTGATTGTAATATGTAAACATTTAAAAAAGTAATAATCAAGAAGTAACTTATAACATATAACATGACTTGAAACATTTCATATGGAAAAAATAGACGGAGCTTCAAAAGCTTTATTAAACAAAGATGACCTATTTATACAAACAAACATAGCTAACCACACAACTAAATATTTACTCTCCTCTCTTATTAAGAAGATTGATAGTCAAATAATATTTTGCAATACAACTTATTTCTTATTTGACTTTAAGACGTAAATGTGAAGTGAAGTTATTTTAGTTATTTTTTTTAGATAGTAAAATTAATAATAATAATAATAATTATAATAATAATAATAATAGTATTATAAAATAACTTCTTGTCTATAAAATAATTTGAAATGAAACGAATAATTCGATAAATAACCCAAATTTAATCCATTTATTTATCATGTCTTTATTTTGTCGTTATTTTTTGCTTCTAATTTTTTAGATTGAATCATACCTAACTCAAACCTTTTGATTTGGTTTGAAGGACCTGAGATTTATACACCCCTACCATGGTGGACAATATTTTGATTTGGTACAAGTTGCTACTTTTATTGGATGTTATACTTGAATCTTGTCAGCAATTATTGTCGTTTAAATTGGATATTATGTTATGTTTGGACAAGTTTATTCTCTTTTCAAAATCTGCAATAATTTATTATACTTTTTGTAATTGCAGGGACTAATACGTTTTTTTCTTATGAAAAAAAAATGTCTCACTATAATTATTATAAGAGATTAAATTGTTTCTATTTAAATATTATTAAGGTTTAATTGTCTTTTTTTTTTAATTATTGTCAGAGACTTAAATGTCTCATTTTAATTATTGTCATAAATTAATTTATCTTTTTTACAATAAATAATTATTTGATGAGTCAACATACATCTCAGTATGTATAATTTTAGAATGATTTATCTCAGTATTAAATTATTTCAACTTATTTTTCTGATATATTTTTTTGATCAATATTTATCTGATAAGTAAAATAAATAAAGTCTTTGAATTTTTCACGAAATCAAAATTTCGTCGGTGTAATGTGTGTTATTGGGGACATTGAACATTGTTAGTGTAGTACTTTTTATCATTTACATATTTGATGTTACTTTAGCATAGACAAAATTATGGTTATAACATTTAAATGTTTAGAAACTGAAATTGACTATACATTATTAAAAAAAAAATTGACAAGGCATGCCAACTGGCAATAAATGAACAATTCATTTTGAAGAGGATAAATTGTGAAAATTTTCTACCAGGTACTTAAAAAATAATAACGACAACCTTCCAGCCGACAGGTGAAAATGAATTCGTATTTTTTATCTATTAATTATTTTATATGCAAGCAAGGGGGAGGCTTCATATTTTTTTAATTGTTGAAATACATGACAAAAGTCATACTCTCTTTTTTAATTAGTTATAATTGTCCATTGCTCATTTTACAGACATTATTATTAGATTCTGTTTCTACAGCTGATTTAAATACTTTTTCTATTAGATTCTAATGTTACTATCAGATCGGAAATGTTATTTTATTTAAATACTACTCTAATATGGTTGACGGATTATTTTTTTAAAACAAAAGCAACATTAATTCATTTCACTAGAAACAATAACCACATGTATAAATATCATTAATTAAAGATGTGAGAATTATATTTGTAAATCTAACTCATTTGAAAAATGTTAGAAATTGTTACGTTGAATACAATGTTTCAAGTTCAAACTAAAAACTTTTAATTATATGAATTTCTTTATCATTTCATCTATAAAAGAAAACAAAATTATCTATAAAAAAAATCTAAATATCACAAAACATTATAAATATAACATTTCTCATGTTATAAATATATTTTGCGAGGATGGGTTATACCCATATAAAAAAATGGTAAAATATTTGAGTTTTTTTTTTAAAAAAATCAATATTAATAATTAATTGTAAACTCTGTTAGAGAGAAGTTGAATTTATTATCTCTTTGTTACTCCAACTCTCAAAATCACCAAATTAATTTATGACTTCAAATATTTGAGTTTATCTATTAGTGTCACTCACCAAACCACCATATTATATTTAGGGGTGTTCATGGTGCAAAAACTGCACTAAATTGGACTATATTAATATTTTTGTTCAGTTTTTAAAAACTACTTTCGAATCAAGTTTAATGCAGTTATGAACCGGTTTGAAACTGATTTATAAATATAAACCAGTTTAATATTTTGAACAAGTTTAAAATTAAAATCGGTTTCGAACAAGTTCTTCGGAAAAAGAATTTTGACAAAAAAAAACTGATTTTTTTCGAGAAAATAATTTTTTAATATAAAAAATTTCCGATAAAAAAATTTTCGAAAATAAATTTCAGAAAAATAATTTAAAAATTCTTTTGACGTTTTTCGGGAAAAATAGATATAAAATTTTTTCAAAAACAAAGTCAAAAATGTTTTCGAAAAAAATGTTTTCGATTTTTTCTCAAAAATTTTTCCAAAAAAAAAATAATTATTTTTTTTTTAAAAAAAAGTTTCTATATTTTTTTCGAGAAAAATAAATTTCAAAAATTTTCTAAAAAAAAAATATTAATTGAGTTTTAAAAAGTTTTTAAAATTGTTAAATTGGTTTTTAAATTAATTTGGTTAAGTGATTTGTTTTAAATATGTGGTTTAATTAATGAACCATTTAATTGATTTTATTTTTTTTGGTGCAGTGCAATCCAATTTATGTCCAATGAACCATATATTTTGTATACCCCTAATTATACCACCATATTATTCATGCACGAAGGTCTGAGTGACACTCATCATCTACAAAATTGTTTTTGTTATAAAATAAGAAAAAGATAATATATTATTTGCAATAATTAGATATAAATAACATATATCTTCGGAAAAAAAAATATATAAATAACATATTTTTTTCAATAAAAATTAAGGTGAAGAATGATATCCCAATCTAAAATAGAAAAGATTTATATTATTATATGTATGTAATAAAAAAAAAGTTGATACATATAAATATAATCGTGCGTATATGAAAAAATATTGCACCAAAAATCAACTCCAAAATCTTGAGATTAATCTTTTTCATTAAAAAGATTTAGTTTGTATATAACATCAATGTAACTAATTTTATACAATATATCAATCAATCAATTACCGATGTTAAATCGTTATAAACGTTTGAATTTGATTATAACTTACCCACTTTATCAATTGTAATATACTGATATTATAAAAAAAAAATACTCTGATATTGAGCATAAAAATTAAATTATAGAAATCTATTGATTTATTATAAGTATATAGTTCCTGGCTAATTGGCTCTTGACTTGAGAAGAGCCTAGGTGAGCTTATAAGCTAAGCTGACCTTGATATAACCATAAACATAATGAAGAGGAATAAAGAAAGAGAGGATTCATTCACCGCTCAAAACAAAAGGGAGTGGTGGTGCCTCATCTCATGACCCTTTTTGAAGTCAAAAAGTGTGAAGAGTGTACAGTACACACACACGAGAGGTTCATGTTAAAAGTACCCTTTACAAAAAGTGCCCCAATTACGATGGAGAGGACACAGGCAAAGGCAAGGCAAACAAATATCTTATATATGGCAATATAATTCTTCCTTATCCCATCACCGCAACCACGACAATTACAAAACCCATGGTTGAAAACTTGATATATTATTACCATTTAAATATAAATAAAATGCAAAATATTAGGAAGTCAATTCTCAATTTTCAAAGGCAATTTCATATTGGCTAATCATTACTAAACCGTTTGTGATGTGAGTCTTTTCTATAATTAAGCATATCCTTTTAGGGATCCGTGATGCTGTTCATTGTCAAATTTATTTGCCCAATTTTTTTCGTATTATTGCGCTCCACATATGCCATATTCCAAAAGTCAAATAATTTTAAGGCTACGTGCTCTAGAGCAATTCATCTATGATAACAAGGTTTTGGTTATAAAATCTGAGTATACTCACAAACATAAAAAAAAAATGCAGAAAGAGAAAAAATTTAATAATAAATATTTTTTAAATAATTAGATGATATATATATGTCTAACTTTGAATCCAAAATGTTCTGATTATCTAAGTATTTTTATGTAATGTATATGTATTATATATCTTTATAAAATATATGTTTAAGGATATTGGTTCTTTTTTTTTTTTACTGAAGTCAATTAATTCTTT
>JBBPBQ010020324.1:8350647-8451783 GCA_037974755.1 Cicer yamashitae
AACTATTGCATAAAAAAGTATGTGATAAATATTTTCAAATAAATAATATAATATAATAAAACACATGACAATATTTGTTACTAACACATAAAAAAATGCATGAAAAAATATTAAAATAACACATAATGAATACTTATAATTGATGTATAAAAAAACACGAGCTAAATATTTGTTAGTGATAAATAAAAAAAATCACGAGAAAAATATTTATAATTGATACATAAAAAACATGAAACAAAAACTTGTAAGTGAAATATATAAAAAATTACGAAATAAATATTTTTTATTAATACATAAATATATAACAAATATTTGACAGCAATAAGTATTAAAAAACAACAAAACAAATATTTCTATTATCACATACAAAAACATGAGACAATGTTTATTTAAAACTAAATCAGACACTTGTAAAATATCAAAGATTACCACTTGTGTGACAAAACGATATTTTTTTTACTGGTTTATCACAAAAATGCAAGCAATTTGATGAGGAAGAAAACTAAACAAATAGAAATTAGTGATCACAAATGCATTTAACTAGCTACCTTTATGTCGGTACAAACTACCTATCTTATATCGTTCTTCACAATAAACGTTTAACTAATTTAATTTTTTTAAAGTAACTACCTTTTAATGGATCTCACATTAATGGACATTTATTAATTTGACAAAATAAAGAATTAGATTAACTTTAATATAATTTTTCAAATAAAATAAAATGTTTCATCTTATTTTATATTTTAAATAATTTAGAAGGAATCCCTCCTTTCCAACTACTTTTTTCTTGAGTAAAAGAAATACTTCTTTTCCTTTTTCTTTTGTGAATACCAAACAGCGCATAAATTCTCAGTTAAAACTTTACCAAGAAGGCATAACCAAATTAATAAGATAAATATCATCCCCGCACGAATCATTCCCTTCCACGCATGCACATACTTTTAATATGCTTGTGCCAACTTCTTTAGGAGCTTTATCGTGGGGATAGAGAATCAAATATACAACCCAAAGAAATAGTATATGGTTCAAAATTCTTCTATGGACCATATAAGATAGGTAGTTTGTACCGAAATAAAGGTAGAAGCAACCATTCATACTTTTGGGATGAACATTGCAAGTGCACGAAAATATGACTTATTAGTTTATCATAACCATTCATTTATTTAAGTGGGAAGAAACTTTGGAAGATTCTTATTTCTAGAGAACTTTCCCTTAACTGCATGGTAGCAAAAGAAAGCGCAGAGAAAGAAACAAAAATAAAACGATATATGCACCGAAAAGTAGGAACTTATGTTGCGGATGATCACTATAATCATTGGCGGAGCTTCAACAATTACTCTCTAAGCTGGTATCCAATTTTTAAAATTTTAATTGATAAATTAAATATAATATTTTATTGTAAGTTAGAAGTTTAGTTTGTAAATTTGTTACAAAAATTTGCAACTACAATTGCAAAAAGAGGAAGAAGATTTAGGAGACACAAAGTTATCGGTTTAACATATTGTTTTGGTTAGTATGTTTTGAGAGGGAAAAAAAAAACAAAAAGATAGTTAATTTAGTTGAGTTTTTACAATTTTTATCACAACTAAACTCAAATGAATGAATAATATGTTATTTAGTTCAGTTCAATTAGATTGACATTAATAAAAATTAGTATACAAATTTGAAAAATATAAAAGTTTCTTTTTCAAACACTATTTTTTTATACTACTAAAACAATTACTTAAACACTTTTTAAACTACAATAAAAAAATAATATGTATATGATTAAAAAAATTCTTAAATACAACACATATTTAAGATAACACTAGTGATATAGTCTAATGATTTTATTGAGATATCAATGGTCGATTTTAAATGAAGTAAAATCATACTCAAATCAATAGAAATTTAGTTTATTTGGTTCGATTCAGATTGAACTCAAACATAGAAAAAAATCAATTTAATTGATTTAATCTTTTTTTGAATTTATTAGATAATTAATTTGATTTTTATATCTCTAGACGAAACTTAAAACACATAAATTAAAATTTAAGTTGAAAGATATAGTGTATTTTTTGTAATTATTTTATAGGTTATTTTTTATTTTAAAAAATTGTTGGGGTCATTGGGGTGGTCGTCGCCACTCTATGTCCCTACCGAGCTCTCCCATTGTCGAGGGTCGGCCTAAGGACAAAACCTCTAAAACAAAAATTTTAAACCATAAAAAATATTTTTATTTAATAAAGGAAAAAGACCTCTAAACAAAATAGTTTATATTATTACTCATTATTAGAAGAAGAAAAAAATCATTTTATCAAATTATCCTTATTCATTAATTATTGATTTGGTTTCACTGTCACAATTGTAAAGTGAAATTGATGCTTTGGAACACAGCCAACCCAAGACATAGAAAGACCTAAAACAAATTTTAATATGAGACATTTTAGAGTCTATGTATTTCAGTAAAATTTCTAAAATATTTATGAAAATTTAATTTTTAGATATTTTAGAATAAAATATTATGTATTAAATTAATATAATCGATTTTGTATAATATTTCTTTTTCAATTGATAATTCATTGAAACAATATTAATTTTAGATTTGTAAGTATTAAAATAGGAAGCCCTTTTTACCAAGTACACAATATTTTTGGAAGCTTTTTTATTAATTAAAATTCATATTTTTTGGACTTAAAGCGATTACTTTGATGATCTTACCCCTGAATCGACATTGCTTTGGAAATAAGGCACATAATAATATTTGGAAGGTCCAATTGGAATAAATAATAATTAAATTTGTATTAAAAATTTAAAATAACAATTATTTTAAACTATTTTTTTAAAGTGACACTTATTGTAAAAAGAAGGAACCGAGGAAATATTAATTATGTTACAAATTTATTTACAGTAATATGTTAACTTGGTTGATAAAGTGCAAGTTTTTTGAGTCTTTTGTCTATACTATTTTTATGTTTTTTTCTTCAAACAATTTAAAGGATAGACATTAAAATAATTTTGATAAACAACGTCTACATTAAATCTTATTTGTGATGTATTCGTGTAACCAATACTTATTTATTTATTTGTTTATTTATTTATTATAAGATCCATCATTTTATATTATTTTCTGTATATTTAAAAATAGTCTCATTTAAAAGTTGCTTTAGGTCTTCGAATTTGTTGAGTCATCACACTATTGAAAGATAAAAGTCATTGCATACTATTTTCTTTTTTTAAATGTTTGAAAGTAACATCTTAAAAAATTATTACACTAGAGCCAACCGGAGTTGAGTCTAGCGGAATGAATTAAACTCGCACAACCTAGTGAGTTTGAATTTAAATCTATGTTGAGAGAAGTATCTATATTTCAAATATGATTACCTCATGTGAAAAGAAACTATGGAAAAAAAATTATTACACTAAAGTCTAAAATGACATTACTTGTTGGATTGAATTGTTTGTTGTAATGAGAGTTGGAGAAGGATCCTTATGAGTTGAATCTGGATTAAATGGCATATGAGTTGAATGTTTTAGGATATAGAAATCGATTCATATGCCATAATTTTTAGGAGTATTTCTTTATCTTAATGTTTAACTATATTTTTTATTTTAATTACAAGTGACGGCATAGCCTAACCGGCTTCCTCTTTTCTATGCAAAAGAGGCGTTATTTGTATAAGAGGTGTGGTTGAAGATCAATTTTTGATTTTTAGTTATCCTTTAAATCATTTTGTTTTGTTTTTTTTTTAATCAAAATAAATGATTTTTTTTATATATATTTGTTTTTATTTTATTTTATTTTAATTTTATGGTCTTAATTCGGCGTTGTTTTGTTCGCCGTCTTTGTGCGACATTTTTATTGTGGTGTATGTTTAGTTCATAGTGACATATCAACTTTTATCTAATACAAATATAATCAACGATTTTGACGTTTTCAACGTTACAGGTCTAGAGACATGAATATTTTATGCGTTTCAATTTTGTCATATTAGTAAACTTTGTAATATTTGTAGCATTTTGTCGTTTTATGCTATTAACTTGAGTGTTATGAGTTTGTTCGTAAATACGTCATTTTTTGTTTTTATGACTTAAAATTGTATTGTTCTCAATCAATGCAATTCATAAAAATTTAAATAAGTAAAAATCAATTTTTCTTTTATTGAAGAGATAATAATACCATTATAATTAACACACAACTATAAATTCATAAATTTAAACTTGAAATCAGACGTTCAACTTAACCTTATTAACATTTGTTAATTGAGGTGAAGCCAAATTTAATTCGATTTTACTCAACATAAAAAAGTTATAGATGGGTTAAAGGAATTATGAGTCAAACGTGTTATCTTAATGTAATATTGTGAATTTGAATGATAATTGAGTTTGGTTCTTCACCAAAAAAAAAGTTATATTGAAATGGGTTGTAATCGAAGGATTCGATGAGCTACAATGAATGATGATTGAGTGACCAAATTTACCATTGTACTTTCTCCCTTTTTTTTTTTTTTGGTTGCATATGTCAAGTGTTTGTGTGTTTATTCAGATGTTGCATTTCCATTGATTTTTTATGTTGAATGATTTTATTTTTTATCCTCTGGTGTACAAATCCTTTGCCCCCATCCAAATAACCAAAATTTTGTAGATGGTTTTTTTCAGAAAAATAAAAATATTACAATAGAATTGATCATTAGTTGAAATATTCTTCATTCATATTTTAAAATTAATGTTAATGATTAAGAAAGTCAATAACATGCTAATAATATACATAATTTAGAAATCAACGGAAAATTATCAAACCAAAACCTTTATTCTAACAACTAACTAATTTCTTCCACATATAATCAATGATCAATAATAATGCAAGATCCACAACAAATACATGAAGTATAAACTTTGAATAAACTAAAAATAACAATAAAACACAAGCAAAGAAACATAATCGAATGGACTATTGTATAAAACCGCTCTAAAATATCGAAAAGGAGAAGTGACTCAGAAATGTATCAAGCAAAAGAGAGAAAAAAGAGAAAGTTGAGTTTGATACTCTTTGTACAGTGATGAAAGCAAACTCACATATGTTAACTATCCATTGTGGGACTTAAATATTTATAGAGTTGAAAACTATTCAATATATGAGAGTTTTCCAATGTGGGACTTCAACAAATTTTTAAATTCACACACTAACGTACTCTATGTTCCAACATAATCAGAAAAACATTAAAACACCAACATAAACATTAGATCTCAAATTGATCAATGATAGAGTGTCCAATACACAAAGTTGTCGGAGATTGTATTGAGAGGTTGCAACCATAGAGATCATATTTGGAGACAATTAATGTGGCAGGAGACAATCAATTTGAGAAGATCTTGTAATGGTACGACGCCACTGATATAAATTACTAACTAGAGATATTTGCTATTCCTCTTCTCCATTGTCGTTGTTGTCAATAACATGAGGGAGTGATGATAAAACAATTGATCTCGGTTATAAATCTCAAAGAGAATTGAGAAAAGAAACAACTCACACAAATAGGAGAGAAGAAAGCAAACTCTCAAATGAGGGAAAAAACTTTCAAAACTTCACGAGGAAGGGAAGCAAAAAAACTCAACATTGTAGATCGATTACAACATGAAAAGGACACAAAGGCGAACAATCATTGCAATACAATCTTAAATCTCTTCCGTGTGGGATTATGTCTACTCAAACTAATAAAATAACAAGTATTCCATTAGGCGTCCACATGCATATAAACTAAGCCCTATTGTTTTTTCCGTTAGGCACTCACATGCATAAATCAAGTGACACGAATTTGAACCTCGATACCTTATTTTTCTATATTTAGTGTGTGAATTTCACTGTTAACCACATTAAAAAAAAAAAACAATGTTTTAAAAAAAATACTCATAGAAAACTCCCTTATTAGACTTTGAAACACTAACATTACCTCCAAGTGTGAGCCATTTGGCTAGTACATGCGTGAGGTATTGAATGGGATCTCTACCCTAAAAGCCACTTGTTTAACTCATATGAGTGAACTGTTGATAATGAATTTAAATAATTTAAAGTGAGTAAAGTGTAAAGTGAGAAAATTAAGAGTTGTTATTTTAACAAATTTATAATTGATTATAATGTACGTATAATATCTAGCTTTTATTTGTTAGTCAATGACTATATTATCTACTTTACTATTTAAAGTGAGTGACTTACGTTAAAAGAGACATATCCATTGTTAATAATGCTTATAGAACTGACTGTTAGTTTTTTTTGTTGTTGATAAAATTAAAGTAAATTAAAAAAGATATAAATTTATAATTAAATTTACATAAAATTTACTAATTACATAATTTTAACGTATTATTATGCGGTTAATGAATTCCAATTAATGATCTAAAGCGAATGTGACTTTACCCTATGTATTCCAGAAAAATTTAGCTCTACCCCGTAACATATTCCTAAAATTTGAGATACCATGTGTTTTAAAAAATAATTATTTTGAAATTCAAATTTTCCTACCACCATGAGATGAGATTTATAAATTCAAACTAGGTTTATTGCAACTCAATTCTTCTAAGATTCTAGATGTATTATTTCATTAAACTCATTTTACGTTTGCTATAACGCAAAACTCTTCTATCTTTAAAGATTTGAGGATTATAATACACATTAAAATACAATTTTATCATTTTAACAATTTATAATAAGTTTCAAAATTGATAGTTTCGGAAGTTTTAAATTTTCGGAAGTTTCAAATTTTCGAAATAAGGATTACATTTCGAAAATTTGGAAAGTTTCGAAAGTTTCCAAATCTGAAAATTTTCGAAATAAGAATTACATTTCAAAAATTTGGAAAGTTTCGAAAGTTTCCAAATCTGGAAAGTTTTGAAAATTTCCAAATCTGGAAAATTTCGAAAGTTTCCAAATCTAGAAATTTTCAAAATAATGATTACATTTCGAAAATATGAAAAGTTTCGAAATTTTCCAAATATGGAAAGTTCTGAAATTTTCCTATTTCGAAAGTTTTAAATTGTTTGAAAGTTTCGAAATTTCTGAAAATTTCTATTTCAGAAGTTTCAAATTGTTCTAAAGTTTCGAAAATTCTAGAAATTGTCATTTCAAAACTTTGGAAACTTTCGAATATTTTGAAAAGAGGGGTGAAAAAATGATAAGTTAAAAAAGTTGAAAATTTTATAAAGGGCAAAATTGTATTTTCACGTTAATTGAGGGGGTTGCAGGTATAGGTGTGGGGGTGCATGATATAATCCTCTAAAGATTTTAAACAACTCTTCTACCTTTAAAGACTTCAAATGTGTTTAAAAAAAACTCAAATTTATTTTTCTAAAATACAAATTCTATTCACACAAATTTTTTTTTTTATACTTTTTATTTTAGATTTTTGGTGGTAGGGGATAATTTTTTCTATTTTATCATACACTGAACAAGCCTTAGCAACGAGTTTCATTTTTTACTTATTTATGATTGACAAGGAAGAGCAACGAAATAACTCACGTGAACTTGTTCTCGTTACAAATGAATTTGTAAATTTTGAATTTCACACAAAAAGTTCTTAATGAAAGAGTGAGGTTGTAGTGCCTCAATTTATAAAGTACCGAATATTTTAATTAACATATTTATCTTCATCTAAGAGTTTTAACGGACTCAACTTGAAAACCTCTAAATCCTAAACTTGTGTTTTGGATGTTTATGAGATATATTTACTCCATATATTCTTAATTACATGCACCATTGAGAATTTTTTTTTATCTAAATATATGTTCTCATGCAAATTATTAGATACATTTATTACATTTTCAAAATCTACCCTTATTAATACTATTAATTTATCTTAGAATGTAAAAAATTAATATTAAATTAAATTAAATACTCTTGTAAAAAAATATTAAATTTAAATATATTTATACACAATGAACAATTTAGTAATAGTTACATATACACATTAATTATACTACTCACTTTTCTTAAATATGTGAAACATCAACCAATGCTTATAAAAAGGGACAGAGAGTAATAATTAATTAACAATAAGTAAAATGTTTGAAGCTTTGTCTTTTTCAGGGAAATGATTAAAATTTGTATAAGTATTAGTGTGTAATCCTCGCGAAACAAAGTAAACTGTTGTTAAAAATCTATTACTTGATATTTTTAACCTACCGTAATGTGTTGCTTGGTATTGAAAGAAAAATCGTGTTAGTAAGTGTTTTTAAGATGCTTGCTTACTAAATTATCTAAAAGTAGAAATGCTATATTCAAAACAACTATGTTTCAAGTTTAAAAAAATAAATGCACAATTTTAAAGATAAAGTTTTTACTCAGATATTTTAACAATGTTTCCTTGAACATTGAAAAAATCACCAAATAAGTGTGTAGTACTATTTTTTCGAGAAAATTTGACTATGTATCCCCACAATTAACTCTATACTCTAAAAAGCTAGTGAAAATATCATAATACCCTCGTATATATTACGTCAAAATTTTCATTTTTACCGGAAAACTTTTTTCAAGTTTTCTGGTACAGAACACCATTCCGGAAAACTTGAAAAAAGTTTTCCAGAAATAATGAACCACCTGAAAAGTTGTTAGTGACTTTTCTGGAAGTTACGGGAAAACTTCACCTACAAGTTTTCGGTAGTTTCAAAATTTTTTTTATTTTAATTTTTTTTTATTATAATAGTATTTAATTAATTTATTTGATTTTAACTATATTTTTTCTTTGGTGGGTAGGGATAGAGATAAATACGACAAAGTAATAGCCAAGACATATAGTGGCCACGACTACCCAAAATTTTCAATAATTTTTTATGTAATCTAACAAATTAATAAAATTTAATTTTTTTTTAAATAAAGGTGTGTACCGGAAAACTTGTCCGATAAAGTTTTCCTGCTGTACAGAAAAAGTTTGGAGAAAGTTTTCCGGTACACACATTTTTCCCTTCTGTACCGGAAATATTTTTTTTAGTTTTCCGTAAACATCCTTCTGTACCGGCAAACTTGTAAAAAGTTTTCCGGTAAAACTATGTGTACAGGAAGTCTTGAAAATAGTTTTCCGGAAGTGAAAGTAGATTTTATAATAATAAAAAAAATGAATGGTATTTTTGGCATTTTCAAAAAATTGTGGGGATATAGAAATAAAAGTGGGGATAATGGGTCAAATTTTCTTTTTCCAAAAGCTTCAGTATTGAAGAAAAACCGGCCAAGGCGCAAACGAAACCAGCCATTATAAACAACCGGGCCGAAATTCGGCCCACAAACTGGTAGCCATGCTTTCACGGGCCTTGAAACGTAACTATACTTCGACAAAACAATCAAAGACCCGTAAAGAGCACGAATTGCACGAATCGGTAAATCGCAACTTACGAACCCATCTTCTCTCCTACTCCTGCTACGAAACCCTTCTTCACCATCTCTGCAAATTGCACCGTTTTCATCGCGTCATCATTCCATAACCGTCTCACCATCAGAACAACCAGTTGCCGTAAATATCACCGTAGCATTTGAAGAAGCCGTTGAAACCATAACCACTTAACATCTCTTCAAATCATCGCTGTGCCCTAATTACTCTTAGACCTATGTGTTCGCCTTAAATAAGTAAGTCTTTTTTCCTTTCTATTTAATGTTTTTTCATTTCATAAGAAAGAAAAAAAAATTGCCCATTGATTGTTATTATTATTATTATTACTTTTATTTTTATTTGTTTAGTTGATTAATTTAAGTTTTTTTTTTTGGAAATTTGTTGCATTAGTGGAAGAAATAGTTGCATCTTCTGATAAAGAGGAGATAAATGAAGGAAATAAAAAACGTGATGATATTTTAGATGCAATTGTTGCTTGTGAAGATGAAGAACCTAGAACTGGTATGACATTTTCCTCTGAAGAAGAAGTTACCAAGTATTACACGAATTATGCGAAACGTATGGGTTTTGGAATTGGAAAAATAAGTTCAAAAAATGGAGATGATGGAAGGAAATATTTTACTCTAGCATGTAGTTGTGCGAGAAAGTATGTGAGCACGTCGAAGAAGAGGCCACATCTTACCTCAAAAACAGAATGTAGGGCTAGATTGAATGCATGTATATCTTTAGATGGAACAATTACTGTTTCAAGAGTTGTCCTTGAACATAATCATGAACTAGGTCAAACCAAAGGACGGTATTTTAGGTGTGACGATAGTTCAGGGCCTCTGATTAAAAAGAGTTTAGAAGTTAATGATCAAGTTGTGGTCAATGGAAGCAGAAATCTTCAATCTGTGACTGTTGAATCTAATGGGTGTGAGAATCTCATTTTTGGTGAAAAAGATTGTAGAAACTATGTACATAAAGTAAGACGGCTAAAACTTGGAAGAGGAGATGTTGAAGCAATTCAAAACTTTTTTGTTAGAATGCAAAAGCAAAATAGTCAATTTTATTATGCAATGGATCTTGATGATAGAAGGCATTTACGAAATGTATTTTGGGCAGATGCAAGGAGTAGGGCCGCATATGAATGTTTTGGTGAAGTCATAACTTTCGACACCACTTATTTAACGAATAAATATGACATGCCATTGACCCCTTTAGTTGGAGTAAATCATCATGGTCAGTCTATTTTGTTGGGGTGTGCAATATTGTCAAATGAGGATACCGAAACTTTTACTTGGTTGTTCACGAGATGGTTAGAATGTATGTTTGGACATGCACCAAATGCCATAATTACCGACGAGGACAAAGAAATAAAAAATGCAATTGAGGTTGTGTTTCCAAAAGCTCGTCATCGATGGTGTTTGTGGCATATAATGAAAAAGGTTCCAGAAAAGTTGGCTAGACATTCTTATTTTGAGTCTATCAAAACGCTTTTGCATGATGTGGTATATGATTCTTTGAGCAAAAGTGATTTCATGGAGAGATGGGGAAATATGATAGAACATTTTAAACTAAATGATAATGAATGGTTGAAAGGGTTATTTGATGAGCGACATCGTTGGGTTCCCGTGTATGTGAAAGACACATTTTGGGCTGGAATGTCAACTACACAACGGAGTGAAAGTATAAACTCGTATTTTGATGGGTATGTAAACTCAAAGACAACATTGAAGCAATTTGTTGAACAATACGATGATGTATTGAACGATAAAATTGAAAAGGAAAGCATGGCTGATTACGATTCATTTAACACGATAATTGCTTGTGTAAGTTATTTTGGCTTTGAGTTCCAATTCCAGAAAGCATTTACCAATGCAAAATTCAAAGAATTTCAAGTAGAGGTTGCTTCAATGATGTATTGTAATACTTGCTTTGAGAGAGTGGAGGAATTGAATTCAATATTCTCTGTTACGGAAAATAAGAAAGTATATGAGAAAATTAAAGACATGGTGTTCAAGGTATCCTTCAATGAAAAAGAATTTACATTGCAGTGCACATGTTGCTTATTTGAGTTTAAAGGAATTTTATGTAGACACATCCTTTGTGTGCTTAAGCTCATTGGCAAAACAGATTCAGTGCCACCTTATTATATTTTGTCACGGTGGAGGAAGTATGTAAAGCGGAGATATACCCTGATTAAATGTGGTTTTGAAGAACTACAACGTGTTAATAAAGCATGTGATGCCTTTTATGAAGTTGCTTCTACAAGGATAAATTCTGAAGATGATTTACTGAAAGTGATGAATTGGATCAAAGACTTGAAAAATGTGTTGACTTGTAAAGAGCCATCCTCCAAGATCACAGGAGAACATAGTTCAATTCCAAATCATGTGACTAGAATTCTTGGTCCAACAGTCACTCAAAGTAATGGACTTCCTCCTTCGAAAAGGAAGACCTCTAAAGTTGATCAAATTTTGAAGAAGAAGCTTGCAATAAAGCGATCTCAAGAGAACAACCAGGAAAATACAAATGATCAAAGTCAAGAAGAGGTGATCTTGAGATTTGCAAATTTATTTTCTCTAGTTAAACTCTAAACACACACACACACACACACACAAACACACACACACACACACACACACATATATATATATATATATTCTAACATAAATGTCTAATTTTGAATTTTTTATGGCAGGGCTTGTGTAGACCTAGAGTTCAAGAAATTGAAAATGAAGAACATCTTGGTGATGTAAGCCAGGTGATGAAAATATATAACCTGGTGCTCTTTATTTTTATTTGAATATTTATATTGCAGAAATAGTTGATGTAGTATATTTGTTTTGTAGGATCCATATTATCCTCAAGTCATAAACCACAATATTTCCTGTTGTGAACTTTTACAGGTATTGCTTCTTTATTTTGTGGTAATATGGTCAAATATTAATATGAAATCACCAATCTTTTTTACCATGTGTTCTGTTTACAGGCACAACACCTTATGAATGATCAACCATCATCATAAAGACATAGATCAACCACTACTTTGGGAAATGGCAGTTGTAGTTTTTACTTGTTGAAAGAAGTGAATTGCTTTGGCATATATTTAGCTATTTCTTTTACCATTTAAATAGATATATAAATAGATATGTTAAGAACGATTTTGATGTTGATGATGTTAGAAAGAATATTATTAATTGTATTGAAACTTGAAGATGACGAAGTATCTATCTATTTTCAAGACATTTAACATTCAAATATTAAGCAATGTAAATACAACGGCAGTTTGTGCATGGTGTGCACAAAAGTTCTAGTGTGTGTATACGCACTCATACAGATATTTGAACTCTGCAATGTGAAATTGTCTTTGTATTTCTCTGATGCATAAATGTCTTGGCTTTTATCGACTCACTAAGTTGCTTCTTTCAAATCCTTTTGGGATCACTGAGAGATTTGACATGTTTAATCAAAATTTAAACATCTCCTTTGAATTCTACTTCTAACTTTCTATATAGAGCTGTGACGAAAAGTCCAGCTTCAATTTTGTATCACCTAATCTCTGCAATAGCACACCATTCTGTTAGTTTTGGCTCTAACAAATGTTTTTGAGCTTATTTATTCAACTGTAACTCCAACATGAATTTGCCTCTTGGAGCGAGCACAATATTGTTACAATGAAGATACATTGGATTCTGATGCCTTCTCCATTTTGTGGGTCGTTGGTGGAGTACAGGTCAGGGAAAATGAGAACCTTCATTCCAAGTATGTGTACTTGCTTGCTAATGTACTCTTGCTTAGGATCATATAATATGGACAGGCTTCGTTCAGGGATACAAATAAGAATGATTGTTTGATATTTTTTATGAACAATGTGACTGTCCTCCATGCTGTACTGTACTGTACTAAAAAGATAGGACCTTAGATGGTATAAAATTTTATACGTTATCAATAGGACCGTCTGTTTTTTTATTGACAAATGTTATTTATTAATAGAATGTAATTTATATATACTGTCAGTGGGAAGAGTTTTTACACTGTCAGTCAAACACATTCATTAAATCATTATAGATATTTGACTTTTTATCAAAACTACCTCTAAAGTCATCCTCATAAATAGTGATGTGTTGACGTTGTAAATTTTTGTACACCGACAATACATAACAATTAAACTGTTTTTAATATGTTATGTTAGTTAGAGTTTGAACCTTGAACCCTCTTTGCAAACTCCTTTAGGTGTCCCAGCTCAACCACTTGAGTTACACCATCTAGACACTTGTCATCAACACAATCCTTTGTAATTTTCAAGAACATGAAAGTTAAAAGCTTGTCTGAAAAAGAATGATTCCTGCATATTGTGTAAAAAGTTAACTATGTGTGGAAATAATTACTCTATAGCATGGTGGTAATACTACAACAACGACTCATCCAAAACCGTTTATAGAATCAGCATAAAAGAACCTACAAGGTCATTCAAGCCTGTATAGAAGTTCAAACAGCTGTGAGAGAAGAGGGAACACCTTGTCCCCAAAAGGGTATGCTGCCATTAACTTGTTTGCTTCATCTTCACTTGTTAGTTGTTACACATGAAATTGCAAGATATCAGTGATCAACTTTTTAGTTGTGAATACCGATGAAAAATGGACACCTAAACCAACAATTATCACATTATATACTGTTGCATGAGGAAAAGTTCTTTCTACCCCATAGAAACACTAGGAAGTAATAATTCTGCTCACCAAATTATTTATGGAAAGGATCCTGGAAAAATTTTCTACTTAACATCCTTAGTTTTGTTCTAACTATTGAAAAGAGATGAGATCATGATGAGCAAAAAGACAGACAGGGATTTCCCTTTGAAATAAGCATCTATATAACAGATAAATATTAGATTAAGATGTTGTCAATATATATAAATATATATTGGAGATCAACTTACTTTTAAGTTCTGAAGTAATTCTTGTTGGAGTTACTCTGCTTAATAACTCTTTGTAGACATTGAATTTCGTCGCTCTAATAGCAATTGATTGTTCTTATATTATCTAAAAGATCATGCATATCAAGAACATGAGATCAAGTCACTTTAGTAGTAATTCTTGGTAGAATTAGCCAGTTCAATAATAACATGACATATTGTGTGCATAAAATTTCACAAATCCATTAGTTCAGGACTATTAATTTAGCACAAATATGAGATATGAAGTAAATATTGGACTTACAAACCATGATAGGCTATGACCTTATTTTTATCTGCACTCAGCTACCTAGATTAGATAATAATAGTTACAGAATACAACACGTTACCAATACCAGCATACTAATCAACATTCTTTTTCTGACACTTCCAATTTCGATAATCATATTCTTAATTTCTTCTCATGGAACCAGTCTTTCCAACAGTGGTTGCTGCTCTAATCTTCTTCCTAGCTCGTTGAATAAAGTCCTGAAAATGGTCTTCATGGTTTTCATTTTTGCCAGTAGCAGCAGCAGCATGATGCACATCATGATCTGGTGCAGCTGCAGGGTTGTTGTTCTGATCACGACCAATATTCGACACAGTTCGGATTTTTTTCTTAGCTCGTTGAATGAACTCTCTGAAAGTGTCATTAATATCCACTGATTCCTTACCTTGTTGATTACTACCATTTTGTGCCACTGCTTTTGTTGTTGGTTTCCTTTGCATGGGAGGAACATGTTGTGGTTGAGTTAGTTCACCCTGGGCAGAAACTTTTGTTGCTCTTTCTGAATTTCCAACATGAGTTGAAGCACCCTTTGCTACACTTGAAACTGTTGATGAGTTTCCATTCTCTTTGTATGTAGGTTTTGAATAATCAAACTTGACAGGGATTGCTTCTGATGATGTTTCTGTTTGAGCCTTCTGATGTGGTTTGGTTTTGACACTACTAGTCTTAGGAGGGGTTGATGATGGAGAATTTGAAACATTGGTGACATGTTTATGTTCTTGATTGAAGCTCGAGATGCGTTGGATGGCGCGGACAGCAGGGTTGGTTGTAAAGGCTTGACGGATTTTGGTGCACACAGAAGAACTTGATGAACTGTTGTTGTTTTCCATAGAATTGTGTTCTCAAAAGTGGCTAAAGTTAAGAAGAAGATTATGTGCAAGAGCTGCAGAAGATTGTTTAAATGTTATATAAGGGTTTATCAAAGTGTGAAAAGGGAAGATGGAAAGACAAGGATAGTTTGAAAGGAGAATCCTAACAATTGCTGTTATGATATTGGTTAAAGAATCAAATGGAGTAAGTTTGTATGAGAAAACTATGTATTTATTACACTAACAAGTTTTGCTTTGTATTCTCAAAGCCAAACTTTTCTTTTATTTACTCCTTAACCAATGTTCTTAAAGTACTATATGTCACATTATAAGTATCACTTTATGTCATGTACGCGTATTAAGAAAACAATTAGTTATATTAGATTCTATAAATAAATGATGTGTATAGCCGAAGATATTCATATTAATTAGAGTGGTTGGAAGTAATAGTAATTAAATGAAGTGTGAAAAAGTTGATAAATGTTATATTAGTATTTTAAAGTGACAAGTAATTTGAGAGACATAAATTTTTTAAATGTAACAATTGAAAATGAAATGTAAAATTTGCTGTTTACAAGACCTGTTTAAAAATAAATACAGATATACATTTTTAAATGAATCACCGCTAAATAAATTTCATATGGATAAGATTCCTAACAGCCACTAATGAGGTTGCTTTTTCTTAATTTTCATGGCAAGGATCAATTCCCACTTTCATGTCTCCAAAATTTTCCAAGTAGATCTCTTAAACAAACGAATAAAACAATCACACTAACTTATTTGGCACATCAGTTCATTGAAAAAAAAAAGGGAGAAAAATGAAACTTGACATGAGGGATTTTCAAAGGTTATCATGGATGGTATAGGATTCAGCAAAGACTCAGTCAAACAAATCCAAAAGTTGCAAGAATCTCGTATTACTTAGGCTTCAAACACAAGCAACGTGATGTCTTATTTATTGTCAAGTTAAGAATAAGGGCTTGTTGGTTTTGGTGAAAAACAACATCCATGAAATACCAAAAGAAGAAAGAAAAATAGTCCATGATATTAGCCAAAAATTTATTGATCATCCCAAATTTTATTATATTGTTTACTACAAACAAAAGCTTCTATTTTTCTTCTTTTATATGGATTAACAATGATATAATTTTTTGTTGCTTTGTTACCTGAGATCTTCTCAGTAGAGTCCGTTGAATTTTGGGGATTTTTCATCTTATGTTTTTGTTTTAAGTGAATAAATTTTTAAAGACACTGTGTTGTCACACGTCTCAAATCTGTCTTTATTTCATGGTGTTATTCCCTAATATTTTTTGGTTTATTTTTAGACTCGTTGATTTGTGATACGTGATTGGTGGTACTTGATTAGTTTGCGGTGATCGTGACATATAGAGAGTTGATAGAATATATTTTTCAAACAACTTTACATGTGAATAATGAGTGATTTTTGTAACATGTCCATTTGCATTAGGTGCAATAATTAAAAATTCAAAATAAATCACATAAAATACTCAATCTAATAACGTTGACATTTTCAGTCAAATTAAACCTTACAAATAAAAAAGATGATTTTTAGCAAATGTTAAAATTAATTACATGAATTTTCTAATTTAAACTCGGAACCTCTTTCTTAATACTCTTTTTAGTGAAGAATCAATCAATGATGCACCAAAATGATGAAATGCTACGGTATCTTGACCACATCTGTAAAGCCCTTTAAAGATAAAGAATATTAATAATTAGAGTATTAAAGCAAAGCACTCCCATATTAGAATTTGTGTTAAATCATATATTAGAATATATCCTAGTTTGGACAAACATAATCACAAAATTTCAATTTGGAATATATCCTAATTTTTCTAAGTAACGGTGGAAAGTAATAGAATTTTTGTTATTAGATGTGGAAAAAGTAAATGATACTGCAAGTTACGAATTATTTTTGTAAATGGAAAATATAAAATCTTTGGTTTGAGAAAGAAGTACAACTATATTTTAGATAGAGGTAAGTTCTACTGTATACCGTGGGTCGTATTAAAATTTGCTCTAATTTATGACCACAGTGATAATGGACAAATTCGGAGGTGCTTGTGTTTGAGTGAGTACAAACAACTCTGCATAAGTTCAATCCATGTTTCTATAAACTAAAAATAACTTAAAAAGAAGTTATTTTCATGAGTTGTTCCACCAAACAATTACAAGGTTGTTGTTTCTATAAACTAAAAATAACTTACCAAAAAAGTTATTTTCATGAGTTGTTCCACCAAACAGTTACACAAATATATGCATCTCATCAACTCGCCAAATCAATTATCTCGGCCGAATTCAAGATGTAGCTACCTAATTTTAACACTTAAGATATGTGCTCTAGTTATGAGGAATAGACCAATTTTCCAAAATAGTAAGTACAAAGAATTGAAGAAATAATCCAGTATCATCAACTGCATACCTATGTTAAGGAGTGAAGAGCAAACAATAAATCTCTGATCAGATTAACCAAATGTGTTTGCTAACATGCATCATATCATGTGATAGAACAGTCAACAAAAAGTGAGGAAAACAAAATAACTCTATGAAAATAGCACTTGGCAATAAGTTGGAGCAACGTGCAACTAGTCTGGATAATAAATATTTACAATTTTAGATGCCAACAGAACCAACAGTAAGTCAGGATCTTGATGCTTATTTTAAAGTCTTTGGTTTCAAGACACAGACAAAGCATTGCTCATATAGACAAAGATGTTGATGGATAAAAAGTTGCATAAATGATATAATCACCAATGACCAAATTGCTACTGTGGGATTCTTAAAGTATGATTCCTCATTCTCATGTGGGTTTATGTATGCTCAATACTCAATGACGGAAAGTCTTTACAGCCTTGTCTATCTGTCTCCGGCAAAGAGGACAGCTGGTTAAGTGCGAAGAGCAAGCTGTACAGCAGCACATATGCCCACACCTGACATCACAACATAGATGTTAGGGACTTAAACTTGGAATCTAAAATTTAATAGATAGTTCTACTATAGGGGCTTTGAACATCTCAGTTTTAAGTGGTTCTAGCAGGCATGTTTGTATGTTAGTAAGTATCTGCATACGATACAAGTAACAAAGTTCAGCTCAGTTCCCAAAGGAATTAAAGTTTCAATCGACGGATATGTTTCCTGCAAAGTTGAACATTTTTTTTGCATGTAAACAGACTGATATTAAGATTGAAATATAGCTAATAGACATTTATGGCAACATAGGCTGCATGACGTCTGCATGACGTTGTTTTGAGTCGTTTACAATCTATGTTGGACAGATACGATATACGTATCCGATACGACGATACATTGTTTCTTACAAAATAGAGGATACAATACATTTATGATACATATATATAAATATAAAAATTTCACAAAATATTAATAAATATAATATAATATAAAAATAATGTAAAATAGAAAAAAAATAATATAAAACTTAAGAAAAATAATACTATTGATTAAACCTTTCTTTAGACTATTGAAATTTGAAACATGTCGTAGAAAAATAAAGGCAGATGAGTGGGGTAGATGTGCTAATATCAAGTCGGTGCTTCAACATGGAGTTGAAGAGGCTTGCACTTAAAAATATATGCAAAAAAAAAGAGGCATATCAGAAAGTATCCGACACAAATACAGCGAGACAAGTGAAGTATCCGTGCATCAAAGTTTACAATGGATAAGCAATTTTTATTCATGTTTGATAATAGTCAATAAATGTCATCAGGAAGAAATTGTAATGGAATATTTTATATCAATGGAAGAAATAAAGAAAATGGAAAATTGGGGCAAAGATTCACATATACGGAAGCATGCTTGTAACTGTCAGTGCCACTGCTTCCTATAATAGCATGACATACAGTATGTAGAGGATAGGATTGAAAGCTTACGGAACAAAAACGGAATTGTATTCCTGCTCAAGGCAGATTACACACAAATCTGGCATTGCACGTTCCCTTTTAGCACCATCTGATAAACTGTCAGCCTTTTCACCTGAGACAGAATCATAAATTTCAGGTAGTTATTGAAACAGTTGCTGAAACAGCCATTGTAAACATAAATATTGCAGAACCATAAACCATTGTAATATACCTCCATTATCTTGTCCAGATCTCTTAGCAGCTGCAGCGAGAACCCTGCATGAAATTGTTCAGATTATTAAAGATGCAAGGCATTGTTAAATGGAGTGGAATCAACAGCATCACAACGCAATGGCAGCCGCATTGGCTGTATTTGTCTACATTTTGTCGGTAGTGATGCATACCTTTTTTGCAATTCACTGCGACGCCGTCTTTCCAAGATGTACCGAATAGCATGATTAGCTATCAGATAAGCACCTAACACTGTCAAGCCCAGAGAAGCACACTTATACCACCTAATAAAAAAGTTTAGTCAATAAAAAAAATCCTGTAGGCAAAAACATACAATAAGAAGATATAAATTAAAGCAACCTCGCCCATTTCCCAAGATTTGCAATGAGTTCATCAATTGTTTTGGGAGAGACATAAAATGGCCCTTTGGAGGGTCGCTGAACTCGAACGGTTCCAACATCATCTCTAGCAGCCTGATATACACTTTAAAAATTATTATTTTTTAAAAGAAGTTTGAAATCAAAGGATTAATATTAATAGACACAAAAATATGTAACAGTCCTTGAAGACCTTATCTTTGGAATAAAGACTTCAAGTATAATACCATATGCTGTAATGCATTTCAATTTGTGAGAAACAGCAATCATTATGAAAAGAGTTTGATAACTCATAATGTGGAGTTTATTTTACTTACGCGTAAAAAATAATCAATACAAGAAGCCCTTCCCATCTAAAATATATACCGTGAGGTATATACCACAGAAGGATATGTTTATTTGAATTATTGTTCCAGCATGTAACCTGTTATATCTTATACCATTACCTATCAAGTCTGCAATTAATTATAATGAAATTCTGGAGAAACTGTGAAACTAATTAGATTACCTCACCAACAACAGTCAAGGAAGTTCCAACTGGAAGTACCCGCTCTATTCTCTTAACTCCAAGCATCTGAAAATATCATTTTAATTATGTCAGTTGACAAAATAAGCATCTCAGTGCTTCAATTTTTTGTTTATTTGGTGCAGGGGGGGGGAAGAAGGCAGCAGGGATTGGATGATGTGCTGCCAAGTACTAATACTCCTACCTTTAGACCTTGGAGATAATCCAATGTTCCACGTACAAGTGATCGACCCGACTCTTCAAATGCCTCACTCCCAACAGGTAATACAAAACCAGTGGCACCCCGAGCTCCAACTACACGCACACGATCAGTCCCATCATCCTAACACATGCAATTGAAGGAATTGTTATCTCAAATAATTATTTCAAGTGAATTTGGTTTTCACTCATAGAATACATTTTCTGTCAAAATATTTTATTTATTATGTTCCTTTTTTGGCTACAGAAGGTGAGTGTTCAGTTAAGAAGCTTAAATGATGACTTTAAGAAGCAAGCATCCCATCATTCTGATAACCAATAGTAACAACAACAACTGCACTAGAAGGAAAGAGACGAACTACACACCAGGTACCAAGGAACCTCTTTACTCATGGATAACATTAATGCAGAATCTTGTATCCAGGAACCAGCATCATTGTGTTTGAGAAAATGTTGCTCTGCCTAAAAAGAAAATTGTAAAACCAGTACAGTATTAGTTGTAAAGAGCTCAAATGAGATAAGCAACATCCTTATAAACGAAGAGATTATTCACGCTCTTCCGAAATGTAAGTCTACATACTGTTTCTTCAACTATTACACCTCTTAAACCACTGAACTCGCAGTTAATTGGGGTTTCAGAACCAACTCTTCCGGAAATTGCAACAACCAAGGGTAATATTTCCTCATCCAACAGTTGTGCTGAAAAGAGAAGAATCGCAAGCGCGGTCAGAAACCACAACAGCACAACCCCATTGCATCATTAGTTACAAGGTAGTTAACTATAACATAGTGAAAGTGCATCTAATCTCTATATTCTTCATGTTGAAGCACACATCTATTGTTTGTGTTTTAACAACAAACATGACTATTTAGTATACATATCAAGGAGGCCAATACCATATAGATGTCTCATGTGTACAGAGATTTTGGAATGAAAACTCATTGTTAGCAAAATGACGACAAAAAAATTGCCGAAAAGCTAATCAAGAAGGGTCAATATTTATGCCAATTGAATATCATCAACCAACACAAATAAGGTCAATGTGAAGGACAACTAGCATTTTCCAGCCAGATACCACCAACATTTGCCACCACAAAATTAACTTATACTACCTATTCAAAAACCAAACAAACTTACCAAAATTCTACCGGTTCAAACAACAACTTGTATCCAATTAAGCTACAAACTGAATGAGCACAGTTTAACCAATAACTTTTATTGCAAATACCAAATAACAATACAAGACATCATCAAGGAAAAAAAAAAAACTGGGATCATATTATTCAAAACAACATAACTCAATTTACACAAAAAGCATAGGAAAAAAAAACAAAATCAATAATGAAGAATAGAACTCTAACCTAGCTCCCTCAGCTGATTGACCCGGTTAACGGATTTAAGAATTTCAACATCCCTACACACAAAAAAAAAATATTATTATTATTTATATTAAAAAGAAGAAAAGATTGAATGTTATCTATTGACAAAAAGTAACGGTATTGTGATGATACCTTCCGCTGGCTCTACCGAGAAGGTAAAGAGCAGCAGCACTCAAACAGCAACTGATGCCACGCCAAGGAACCATCGCCATCTTCAAACACTAAGTTCAAAGAGTCATTTTTCGAATTGAAAACGAGGAAAAAAAGGCTTTTAGGTTGAGAGAAAATCAACTTAGATATTTGCCACAATAATAATAATAATAATTTGTTTATTTATTTAAAAGGAGGGAAAACAAAATTAGATTTATGAGGAAAGTGAAGGAATTTGATGCAAGAAGTAAAGTGAAGGAAATGAAAGGGCAAAGAGGATAATGTGTTTGTTATGTGTGACCCTACCTCTACCTGTACTTGTCTCCGTGTTTGCGGGTCCTCTATCTTTTTTACTTTCCTCACAAAATCAATATCGTCCTGCAATTTTTTTAATATGTTTTTCATTATTTCTTTTTTAAATATTTATTTATAATTATAATTATATTATTGTTCAACTCATTACATATAAAATATTTATAAAAAATAAATAACATGATACGTTCAAAATTTTATTAATGAAATATTAAAAGATGTCTAAAGCATATATAAATAATGCGTGCAAATGTTTATAAAAATTACTAAAATTAAATACAATAATAATTTTATAAACATTAAGTTATAATAATTTATGTAAAAAAATTTATAATTATTTTATAAATTAAGGAACGTCCTATAAGACTAGTGTATTTTAAGGAATGATATCATTAAATAAAATTCGTTAATATTTGTTAAAATTTTGGACTGTAAAGTTGAATTTTTTTTTTGTTTATATTTGAGATTATATAGTACATACTACTTACTAAAATAAAAAGTAACTATTAGGGTGGTAAATCAGGTCGAATTCTTTGGACTTGTTTTGCATGCTATTTTTGATCAGGTTTGAACTCACAAGTTGGTCCGTTCTGTTTAACCTAAAAAAAAATTAGAGGATCACGGAAAAGGACAAGTTGACCTACCAAACTAGATTAAAAATAATTGCTATATTTTATGTTAGTTTTTTTTTTTCTAACTCAACCAAACTAAAAGACTAAAATTGATTTGTTAATTAACCCAACTCAAACTAAAAGAGTAAGATATATGGTTGTCAATCTGAATCTCATACCACAAAAGCTAACAAGAATACGAATTTTATGTACAATGATAAAAAAAAATTGAATTATGTAACTTTAGTTCGTCAATGTATTATGAAATTTAGGACATATATTCTCATGTTTAAAATAGATTGTTAAACTCCATAATGATTATTATATATTTTTTAAATTTTGTAGTTTTTTATTAGTAGATTGTAACCGTAAGTAGACTGTAATATATTTATTTAAAATTGTTTAATGTTAACGAATTTATTTTGAGATTTTCTATTTTTATGTTTGTGGTGATTTTGCTTTGTTGATTGATGATAATTGTCTTTATTATTATTTTTGAAATGTTTAAAAAAAATGGGCAGTCCGACCTACAAGTCCACCAATGACCAACCCATGCAGGACGAATCAAAATGGTAATTTCGACTCCACTATCTACTATCTGAATTGGTCTGCCTCTCTCTCCTCTTTAGCAGGCTAATCAAGGGCGGTTAAAGGAGCAAGTCATCCCTAGTAACTATAGAAACTTCTGCAAAATATCCTGTTTTTCTAATAACATTCAAAACATCAACCACATGTCAAAGACTTACATCAATATCCATAATGTGTAAAGGTGAAAGACAACTCTTATCTATACATCGCATCATATTAAAGTCACAAAATACTAGCCAATCAAACTAAAAATAAGGAAGTCATGAGCAAATTTACAAACCCAAAGACAATCTACTCTTCAACCGGTGAATCTGGAGAAAAATAATAATAAAAAACAAAGTGAACAATAAGAAACATAAAGGAGAAGCAGAAAATTAGCAAGAGAATTTAGCAGAAACCAACCTTTAAACTTAGAGCCTTATTCTAGAAAACTCATTTCGTAAACTTCCCTCAACCAAAGATCGTGAGTATAAGCATATTATTACAACTAATTTGTCTATTAAAAGCATAGAAGTAACATGCTTGAGCATATATTATGTGATATGTGATATCTTGCACCATAAGCAATCTCAATCCCGAGCTCCAACCACAAGCACACGACCAGTCCCATCATCCTAACACATTATATCGAAGGGGTTGTTATCTCAAATATTTATTTCAAGTGAATTTGGTTTTACTGAGTATATATTCTGTCAAAATATTTTATTTATTACTATCATTTTCCTTTTTGGCTCCAGAGGGGGTTTAGTTGATAAGCTTGGATATTGACATTAAGAAGCAAGCATCCAACTCATCCCGATAATCAGTAACAACAAAAACTGCACTAGAGGAACAGAGACAAACTAAGAATATTGTGTCCAGGAACCACCATAACCATTGCTTATCTCTTTTTCCTTAATAGCAATGATAGCATCATTCTCTTTAAGATAATGTTGCTCTACCTAAAAAGAAAATTGCAAAACATGGGTTAAAATTAAGACAATAAGACTAGACACATCAAAAACATCACGGAATACAAAGTTGGTTTGGTAACTAACGTGGATGAGCTAAATTAGAGGTTTGATTCTCATCTCAACATAATTCTAACAGTAGTAACATAACATTGGCCGTTAAAAAGAAAACATCAAAAGTATAAAATATAAAGAAACATAAAAAATAGTGATCCAAAAAGCTTTAAGATAAAAAGATGATTCACAAAATCAAAAATAAAAACAGATGAAACGTAAACAATAAAGAAACATAAACAACTCAAAAAAAAGAAAAGCAACGTAGGGAGAAAAGAGATGGATGGATCGGTAAAATCATAAGAGATAAGATAATACCTAAGAGTGAAAACGAAATGCGAAGGAGGAGAAAAATGGCGCGAAAAAGATGATACGCAAACGCAAGAAACGTGCGAAGTTTTAGCGAGGGTTTTGAATTGTGAAAAATAATCTAATAGTGATTCAATTCTATGTCAAGCAAGACAATTAGTATATGATAGGATATAAGCTAAGAGTGATAGTTTCTATGAAAACCACATTATACAATCGTATTACATTTGCTTTCAAAGCTGTTTTGTTTTTAAAAGATTTACACTCACTTTATGTAATTATCACTCGCATAAATTTTATCCAATAAAAATAAAAGAATTAAGGTTGAAAAGAAAGTGTTACATATTTCTGACACTAATTTATTTGAAAATGTGAACTATTACACATTAATATTAAGTTGTATAGGGAGTTACTTGAATTCATGTTATACATTAAGAAAACAATTAAGGAAAGAAAAATACTAACAAATACCCTCAAATTTATTAAGAGCTTAAATGTGAAACAATTAAATATCTTTAAACAACTTAATACTATAAAATTTAATTCTGATTCAATGGTTAAAACCTTTAATAATTTTCCAACGTTTCAAATAGAATTTGAACATTAAAACCATAAGAATTATGGTGTTTAAATAAGTTTGAATATATTTTCAACATAATTTTAATTTTTTATTTATTATAAAATGACTTTTTTGAAAAACAATTTATTTTATAGAACGATGATGTAAGGGATTCAATACTAAACAAATAAACAATTCATAAATAAATTATGTAGACTCCACTAGAGTTCTTATGCACGTGTAGACAGACACCACTAGAATTGGACATACTGAGAGACGTCATAAATAAATAATTCAATCATAAATTGAAAATAATGCAATTCCTATTCACATATGCTTCAATATTGTTTTTTTATATATAGAAAACTTCAAATTTGGTTTGTTCTTCTGAAAAGCAAATTCCTAATTATATTAGCTACGGCAACTATTGGATCCCCCTTATAAAAGAGCAGAATGGATTTCTCCACTTGCTTTACTAAAAGTCCAGGGGTGGTTGGTAGAGTGAAAACCTTATACATTACTGCTAGCTCTGATAAAAATTAGTGGCACTGGCATTACAGCATACCTCGATGCACCTCTTAGTGTTTACATGATGTCATCTCTCACAGTAAAAATCACTAAATCACGCTTATTCAGTTTATCATTAGTATGGGCCATAGTAGAACTTATGTTTCTGCATGTAATCCATCATTTAACTATGCACATATTTAACAAATATGACTTTTGCAAAATATGATTGCAGTGATAATCAATGCAAAGATATGTAACCTTTGGTCGCACTGATACCTAACTTATGAGGAAAGGGAAAACCTGATAACATTTTCACTAAATCAGTCGGTACATTTCATTGCAAAATTCTACCTAAGACTTTACAATTTATCTATCACAATAATGCAAAGCAAATGATTACATTACTTGCTTGGACTATTGAAACTACTTAACAAGTAATAACCATACCATAGTGATGATCAAATCAAACAACCATGAGCTTGTACTTCCTCAGTTGTTCTGAAACCAAGATTACTCTATGCTTGGTTATCACTTCAGCAACCATAGAGCTCGACATCCAACAAATCAGATACAACGGTTATTGCATTAACCGATTACTTGTGAGCCTGTGGCACTTACAGCACTTCAAATTGCGCGTGATCGTGTCTTCGGAGACAATGCTTAAGTGAGCCTTAGCACTGCCACTACTAGCAATGCTGCAGCTCTAAAGTAAACTTCTTTTAGGCTTGTATCAACCTTTTGAATCATTTCCTCATCTTTCAATCCTCTCATCTTTCCAGAATTCTTGCTTATGTTAACAATTGTATCCCTCAGTTTATTTACTCCCCAAGAAAGCCAAACAAGCCCAAAACCCAAACCCGTGTTGAAGACCTTAGACGCACAAAAAGGAACCCTTCCACAAGCTAGCTTGCACATCACAGATAGCAGGACAGCAAGGCCAGTACCAGCAATGCCAGTAGAAAATTGTGTGAGAAGCTCAGGAAGCTCCGGGCCAGATTTCTTCAGTGAAAGAATTGCCGCTTCGCGATGATGCCTCTTATCAGCTATCAAGAACAGAAGGCTCTCACATGCATGAATGTAGTTCTTCTTGAAGAGATCCCTCTCCCTGCCTACTTTCTTGTTCTTTTTTTGTGACGGCTTGGCTTTGACTTTCTCGCGACTTTTTAAAGGAACGGTCAGAGTAGAGTGAACTTCCAATGTGGAAGAATGACTTCTGGCCACTACTTCATTTATATTTAGCCTGTCCATGTAGATTCTCAGCAAAAGTCAGTTGCTTGATACATAACTAGCAAAAATAGAATATTGAATATGGGGAATCAAAAAGTATGGTTATAATCTATAACTGAAGCATGTATGTGTAACTTCAAAGGTTTATCACAAAATCAGTTGAGGCAAGGAATCACAATGCAAGAACAAGTCAAGCTATTGATTTTAACTACTTTAACTTATTATTAACTTATCGTAGTTAAACTTATCATACATGCATTCTGATTTTTGTATTTACTGCAAAATTAGATCAATTATTCAACAAATTAGTATAAAAATTCAAATAAGAAAAGCAGAGTCACATGCACATGGAGGGACCAGGTAAAAAAGGAAGTTTTGTGTCCCAATGACCAAATTTTCAGCTATCTTAAATGAGATTATCCTAAGGACCCAAACTAAAACAGCACTCCCAAGTCTCACCAAGACAGAAGTAACACGAAGGAAGTAATTCTTCAAAGTGACCCAAATATGTACTACATTTTTATTTGATTGTGCAACAAATATTAAGTACATGCTTGCACATTTATCGATACAATTCTTCAACTAGTTGTCATGAATGCAATACAGTAGAGTCAACAATGTTAAAGACTTAAAGCTTTATCATGCAGGTTGCAAAGCCTCCAGTATCCAACAATGCACTAGAAAAGAAACATATTTAGCCATGTTATTAAATTTGATGTTGAAAATGTGATTAAATCTGATGTTGATCAATAGATTAACAGTCTTAACAAAGAAGCCGCTTATTATTCTATTCTACTATTAAAAAGTAACAATTCAAAGTAACCCAAACAGATAGGATTTCATGTGATCAAATGAAGCTTAAACCGGTCCACATGTACATACCTACTGAAATGTGGAACAAGCATAGACTGTTTTTCACCCTTATGTGTGTGTTCTGATAAATATGACTCAGCAATTACTGCAAGAAAATCTTTCATCTCAATTTCTGTACCCATAAATGTGACTTGACCATCTGGATGAACTGTAATTTTTGAACTAAGGGCTGAATCTTGAAAAATATCAAGCAAAGGCTTCGAGATGTTGAATGTCCTATTTGGGTAGATAAGAGGTGGCAATGGAATTTGAGGCATATTAATACCTGACAATTGCAAATCCATCAAGTCAGACAACAAATCTTTACGAACTCCACCTATACCTGCTTCAGCAGTCTCAGATGTGATGCAATGCAAAATTTTATCACCCTCAGTGCATTTATCAACAATGCCAAGGCTGGAAAGTACTGTGCTTGGACAAGTTGCTGCAACAAAAAGATAAGTGAAATTACTTAGAGTAAGACACATAACAATAAAACAAAGGATTTAGCAGCATGATTCATCTTAGACACTCACATCTAAGACTCGTAGTAAATATAGAGGGTCAATAATCAAATCTACTATCTTCTTTCTAATTACTCACAATATTTTAGCAAATAACAACACAACATATCTAAAAGAGAAAACCAACCTAAGGTATTACCACCATAATCTTCTGTTAATTGGCAGCATTTTTCCATTAAAAAAACATAAGAAAGAAAGATGCATCCTAAATGAACAAGAAACAACCACAAGCCGTTTACATAATGGTATATGTTGCAAAAAGTAAAACATAATGAAGAAATTATTTTAAACAGGTGTGCATCCAATGATCCATAAGGACAGGTTTGAATCCCTCTAACTAATAGTCTAACTAATCATCCCTTCCTGAGGAGATACCTTGGTGCTTAAAGACTAGTTGAGTAGATTCCTTTTAAAGAGCAACAAAAAAAGTCCTTGCAGACAATCCTCGACTTGTTCCTCTTAAATTTCAAGCATGTCACCAGCACCTTGACTGATATAGAGATATTCTTAGTACCGTATTGCACATAAAAATATACTCTCTCTGTTCCTATTTATAAGCACCTTTTGTATTTTCACACTAAGATCAATGAGGATTACAAGTAGTAGTCTTCATTTTTCAAATCTTAACTCTCACACCCTAATCCCGACAAACCCAGTTCCTCACACTTGCGAAAACTTAGTTACAATATATGATATAACTACTGATTTATAATACATATATCGGTCCATACTCTAGGGAACGCCTTGAAAATTCCTTGTCCAGTTGCTCCACTGCATGATTTCCAGGTGGGGGGACACATGTAGAGCCAAGAAACCAGTCCTCAAATACAAGCCACTTTATACCAAGTATTTGCAGGATTATTAGCTATTAGTTATAATCCCTAAATACAAACAACATAACTTCCAAGTATTCTACTACTACTAATAATAATAATACATGGAAAAGAGCAAATAAAATAAAATTATAAAACATTGAATAATCAAATACACAACTCAATGAACAACATACACACCTTGTACATCAATAACCATTGGCCTTAGAGCTGAAAATTCAACATTAACAAACCGATTACAATTGAACCACTCTTTAGGAGTCATTCTTGATTCCTCAGACGAATTTAACCTCAGATTAGGACACTGATATTTAATAATTTCAGGTTTTGGTACAAGACAAGGCACCAATTGTTGAGAACCCTACCATCATAAACAAAAAATTCAAATTGAATCAGCAAACACGTTTATTCAAACTTCAAATAACTTGAATCAGAAAAATCACAAACAAAATTTTCACCTTCATGACCAATTCTTGCTGAAAAACAAGCTCTGAAGGAAATCCATGAGAAGGCGTCAAACTCAATTTCTGCATCATCGTTTTTTATTATTTTTTTTTTTTTTTGAGAGGGGAACGAGGTTTTTGGAAACCAAAATTCCCCTCTTTTGATGGATTTATCAAAACACCAATACGACTTATCGTTTTTCTCTGGACTTTAAAACCCAGAGATTTTCTTCTTTTTTTTTCGGTAACTGAATATTTATTCGGGTGGTACTGAAAAGATTGAAAATAAATAAATAAAAACAAAATGGTTTTTGTTATGTGAGATGTGTTTTTTAATGCGCAAAGTTCCGAAATGGAAGGAATCAACGATTGAGGGTGATGTGAAAATCCAGGTTGGATTCCAGTGAACGACAATGAAGAGGGTCGTGGTCGTAACCTTGGACTTGTTTGGTGATTTATTACTGTGTACAGTCAGTTTTTGATATCTTATTATTAGGAATTCATCTCAACCGTTTCTTTGGATTTTTTTGGGTATATGTATGTATCTGGAGCGTTGTTGTTATCACGGGTTGATTGAATTTATGGGTGTCCGTGGCATACGTGTCATAATTACCTAATATACGAACTTTATAACAAAATAAAATAATAAATAAATGTGTTCTTCGACCAACCTGCCATTGCGTACGTGCTATCCGTATTTTCGGTTTCTCTTCCACAATATTAAACGTCATCTGAAATTCATATACTATAAGCAATTGCAAAATATCAAAAGTTCCATATCAATGTAAACATTTTAGTAGAGTTAGACTTACGGACCACTTCTTTTATTATCTCACAACATATAAACAAAATTATATAAAGACTCCAATATTTTTAAGTTTAGTAGGACATGATATCAAACATCTAATCATTAAACATTATGTTAATTTTTTTAAATTTAAATATTCAATTAATTTTATCTCTAAGGTATTGGTACACAACAAAATTATAGGTACCAAAAAGTTTGCCTTAATATTTTTTTTATTAAATACCTTAATATTTTTTAATATGAAACAAAATTATTTATAAAAAAACAAAATTATATTTACCTCCTAAAATCACCTTAAATGATATTAGCGTCTTCTCTAATTTTGAAAAAACATCCACCTCCTATAATCTCACTAAGAAAATTGTATATAACATTTATTTTATGTTACAATTTCAACTTTATATATCATTTATTAAAAAGATATTAGAATACACACTTCGATTATGCTACTAAGAACATAGTCGTACCTTTTAAAATTACAAATACTAAATATATAGTCGTATCTTTACAAATTAAAGCGAAAACTCTAATTGTATCATATAGTAAATGACATGAATAGATGTAAGTGTGACAAAATGTTTGATACAGTTTTTTTTTAGTGAATGTTTTTCTAAAACTAGAAAGAGTGTTAATATCATTTAAGGTGATCTCATGGGAGGTAAATACAATTTCCCTCTATAAAAATGTCACAATGAATAGTAATAATATTTTATCTATTAAACATCTATTTTGAACAAATTAAACATTTTCTAAAATTAAGATGTTTTATGAAGAAAAAAAAATTAGGACGTAAGAATCAAAATAGGGAAAGCCTTATTCCTACATCAAATCTAATGTTTTACTTAAGCCCAACAACATATATATATATAAAAGAATATAATTGTGAACACATTATCGTAAAAGTTATGTAGAATTCTCCTAACTGTTTTAGGATTCAATTTGGACCAAGAAGGGCAATCGCATGGCACCATTGATAATCAGTGGAAAATTAGATTATTTTTAAAATCATTTGAACCATTTGAGATTATGAAACTATCGAAGACAAGTAACACTTTCAACATGTGATTTGAAGTGAAATAAATAGATTAAAGTGAATTAAGAATCTACACACTTTTAGGGACTTTCTCTTCTACACAGAACAAATGAGTGTATGCAGCTATTGATCTCGAAGCTAAACTAAGTCACAGTACAAACGTTTGTGACAAACAAACACATATAATATCAACATCAATGCCAATCTGCTATACCTCCAAGCGTGGTGGATCCCACTCCCTCCCATACTTCACTGAAACCCACTTCCTCATTATCAACACCTTCCATGTCATAGTCCCACCAGCCTCGACCATTTGCATCTGCTCATCAAAAATTTAAATAGTAATGTCAATCAAAATTTTCAAATGCACCCACTATAACAAAATATATGTATACAATACAATAGTACATGTAAACCATACAGTGATTATAAGGTTTTTGCTTTATGTTGCTGGAGTCATTTTTTATCTGCTTTTTTGGCTTCAATCTTGATTCACCTCCAAAAACTACCACATGCTTTCGAACAGTTTGGTTCTCATTTCCACCTATTAACATACAGAACAAAGAGGATCCAGAGTTCAACAAGTATTTGATTGTTCAATTTTAAACCTTTTAGTCATCTTTATGTTAGTAGTCTTTTAAAGAGCTGCAAGCAGAGAAAGGTAGTATCTGTTGTCTTGTTCTTACTATTTCTGTCCATTCAATCTCAACCCTCCGTATAAGATGACTTCATGCATTCTATCACATTCACATCAAATATCCAATATCAGTGGATTCTTCTGGGTGAGAACTACCATCATGTAATAGTTATGCTCAAAATGATGCCTGCAACCACAAACCAAAGAAACAAGTGTGCAATCCTATACTGCAGTTCTGGGTGTCTTAATCCCAAACTAAAATTTATAAAGGTATGATCAGCCTATCCTATTGGTTTGACCATAAGTTATCCATCTCGGTAGGTTATCGAGTGAGGACCCCAAGCTAGAACCAGAAAAAAAGTTGTTTTAGCATTAGACAACTCCATCTTAATTTCTCAATCACAATCACTATATAGCTGTAATGTCCCTGTACCCAGTAGAGACATCTCGCTAGTCTTCCTCTGAATAATGTATAATTGACTAATATTCAGTCGAAAAGAAGGTTCCTAACCATTCATAAAAATAATTGATAAAACCATAAAACCCTAAGCGCAGTGCAAGACTCACACTTGTCACCAAACTCAAATATCAGGCTGAACATATTCAAAAATCTAAAACAATGCTCTATAGTGAAGTTCCCTAAAGAAGCATATGAAAAATGGGGTCAAGGGATGAAATCAAAGATATAATGCTCCTTGACCTTCATAAATGGACTTAAAGAGGTTGTGAGTATAAATTGCTTTTCACAAGAATTTCAAGAAAAATACACTGAAACACAGATCTTTCTATGACATGAAATCAATAAATAAGGCAAAGAACCTCACGTGTAGGCAATGATAGTTTAATAGGATCATTTACTGTAATTAATGGTTTCAATTTTCTAGTACGAATAATAAATAACATAAAGTACTGGTAAATACTAGATGGTCAATTTGAAGAACCCCGGGATCAAATTCATTGGGATAGGAATGCAAACCTTCAAATGGATTTTTCCTTTTCCTTGACTCTTGAACATTATCTGTCACTGAATTTTCTAATTCATCAACATCGAATGGAATAACAAAGTTGCTTTTTCCCTCTTCGTCTGTATGCTTGAACATTTCAAAAATCACCTTATCATCAGTGGTTGCAGCCTTTCTCTCTTCTTCAACTTGCTTGACACTTCCAACCTGCTGCTCAATGGTTGGTATCCTCAAACCCAGAGGTGATTTAAAAGGCGTCAACTTCCCCTATTAAAAAAAAATCGGGAAAACTTCATCAATAAAACAAAAAGAAACATGTGCTTTTGAAGTGAACAACGAATAAATCAACAAACTTCCTTTTAAAAAAGAATTAAACTATACAATTTCAGAAAGACAAAATAAAAGACAATGACATCCAATGAGAATACAGTATTCCCAAAAATCACCCTACTTTTGCAACTTTTGCAAGGATATTTTGAAATTGATAGTGTGACATGTCAAAATGATATTACTGTTTTACACTGTCTGTGTATATCGATTAAACTCTTTCAACAAAACACTAATGAAGCAATTGTTTATATCCTTCAATATGTCTCAATGTACATTTAATCAGCCCAAAACCTCATTCATATGATAATAACTAATAAACTATAATAGCAATAACTAATAAACTATGTACATTCATATGATAATAACTGTTCACTGTTCAGCCATGTCTACAAATTTTAAAAACGATATGGAATCCTAAAATAAAATAAAAAATGAAATAAAATTACCGGAACTGTTTGAGGAAGTGTAGAAGGTTTTTGCAGTTTGCGGTCGAGGAAGTGCGAAAGCGAGAGATGCGCGGGTTCGGTCTTTTGCGGTGGTTGATTTATCGCAGTTGCTTCGGAATCACGAGAGCTGGTTGCAGCAATAGTGTGAATGTTATAACGAGATCCATGCAGAAGGTAAAGAATGGAATAGAGATTACTTACGAATTAGGTGGGAGAGTGCGAAAGGTTGAAGTAATGGATCGCTGTCCGAAAACCCTAATCGGTGTGGATTTCTTTTTTGAGTTCATTGCACTGAGTGAGAATTTGATTGAAATGAGCGAGTGGTGTTTGTTTTCAAATAAAGTAAGTGGGGTGGGAATAGGATTGAAGAAGATCAATGCGAGTGTGTGTCACACTCGCGAAACTTCATCGCCGGAACGGGGAATTTCAAAACTCAAATTTACTACGCGCCAAAATAATGTGTTTTTTTTACAACATTTTTTGTTGAGATGGGAGTAGCACAAAAATAAGAGGATCAATTTTAATCTTTGAATTCTTTAAATTTAGTTGCATCACTGTCAAAATCATGTATTGTATTATTGAGTGTTCTTCTAGAGACCATGTTTATGCAATTGATTTGGGGGCTTTGATAAATTTTTAATCTTAAAAACCCTAAATCCTAATACTTATTATTATTATATCAATGATAAAGTGTAATTAAATTAATAAAAATTTGTGTCAATAAATCTGAAACTTTCACTTTATTAAAAGAGTCAATGTAACAAGTGTCACGTATACTTTCACTAGTAGTCGATGTTAGAATTTAATAACAACGATCAAAAGTGTTAGAAAAATATTTTGAGAATTAAAAGTTATTAAAAAAATTAGAGAGTAAATATGAAATTTTAAAATTGTATAGAGATTAAAAATATATTTAATCTTTTTTAATAAATATAAATTGAAAGCAATATCATAGAATTAGGGATGACAACATAACATGTACTTGAAGGTACCTACTCGAATCTGCTTAATTTGGATGAGGACAACCCGTTTTGATTGGGTGCGGCTGCACATTCTCTCCGACATTAAAATTCAGGGTGGGGACGAGTTTAGGGTGGTGATATTCACCCCACACCCGAACCCACATCGCAAGTAATATTATTGTAATTTTTAAATTATATATATATATATACATATTGAATATACTTTAATATTTTTTAAAAATATTAAAAATTATAATCTTATCTCAATACAAAATATTTTATTATTTTATTATTGTCTAATAATAATTATTATATTATATTAACTATAATAGATACGATTTTTAAATTTATAATTTTATATATATGAGTTGGTGCAGATGTGTTCGGAGAAACTCGAACTCCGTTGTGGAGATGAGAATTTAAATTTCACTCCGCTATGTAACGTGGACGGATGCAGGTTTTCCCCAATTAGTCGGACGCGAAAACAAGATCCGCCCCTACCCCGTCCGTCCGGTTGCCATGTCTACATGGAATTTACAATATTTACTAAGTGTACGCCAACTCCAATGATAAAAGAATGAACTTAATGCTACATGTGATTTTCTTTTATTTATAAAGTTAAGATAATATTTTATCTATTTGATTGAAAGAAGGTTACAGTTTCTCTTCATTTCCTTTCGGAAATTACATAAACTTTTTTTTTTATATATGAAACTTTAAAAAGAGTAAAAATAAAAGAAAGAAAATTGTATGTTCTAAATTTGAACTCTTCCCTCTTTTGTATTTTGAACATCATCTAAATAATAAATAAAACTCTTGATAGAATTGATCTATCTTTTTTAGTAGTATTTTTTCTATTTTACTTTTACGTAAAATAAAAGATGTCTTACTATGTAAAATAAAAGAATAAGTTTTAATTCCATTGCCCTCATTTTCCTCGTTGATTCAAACAAAGGGGACAATTGCCCTCTCTCGATAAGAATATATAATAATGTGAAAATTAGATTATAGTTAGACATGTCTATCAAATATGAACCAAAAACATTCATCTAACCCTAAATAGATTTTGGTGAAAAAACAAGTTTTTATTAAAGTTAGTGTAAAGTCATGTTTGGAGATATAAATACCTATCGTGATGGCTAAATAGGATTGGTACATGATATAGATAATAACAACTATGATATTACCTGCAAAATAAATTTGATATAGGACGTGGATAACCATCCTTAAAAATTTGAGCATGTTTAAGTATTAATTAACGTGATTGCTAGGAGGTGTTCACTTCTTAATTTTAACTTATTTGGTTCTGGTTCTGCCGGAGACTCCTACTAATTAAGATATGGATAACATGATTTTGTAACTTTTTTTTTTCTTCAAAGTTTGTACACGCAATGTTGAAGGGTAAGAAATAGATATGTCAGATAAAATAAAAAACTATTTTAAGAAGCTCTTATATAAATCATTTTTGAATAATGATATCATTTTAAAAAAAAAAATATTTTTATCATATTAAAATCTCTAATAATAAATATTTAAGTTATTGAACGTCAAAATTAATTTTTTTTAATTGATAATAAATGAATCTAAAACAACTGCTATTATTTTTAAATAAATTCTCATAAAAATTATTTTCAAAAATATAAAATCAAAATCACTTTTTAAAAATCTTAAACAAACGGACGGCGACGCAATTAGACAGTGGAGTTTATAAATGGCTTTTACTCATTTTCAGCATATAATACGTCTACACTATGGCTTCTATACAAACAATGCTAACCAACTGAAACAACAACTCATGCCATCTTCCTTTCATATTTGCATTCATTTACAAGAAATGTAAGTTTTCACCGATTACCAATAGTAGGTCTCTTTCTCTGCAGTGCAGCTGACATGTTGCGCAATCTGTTTTTAACTTCTGTGAAGGATGGCCTGGCTGCAGGATCAGGGCTCCAACACTCTTCCATCAACTTTTTCCACTCTGAATCGCAGCGCTTCGGAATAGATGGCCTGAGCGTATTATTGACAATACCTCCTTCATTACATAATTAGTAGTAAACAAGCTCATTATTAGAATTCAAACAAAATTATGTTAGAGTGATAAAAATACAAAGGTTTTGAGATGAAGTGGTATGGTCATTTGATTATTTGCAATACATTGCCACACTTAAGCTAGATATGCTCTAGTAGCATTACATATATAAGTATACAAGTAGAGATTCATCATTTTCATAGTCAATGTAAAAAGTGTTACGTGTTGACAATCGCAATCATTCATATGTGTGGCTTCAGAAGTAATTATGATTAAAGTCAAACGTTTTCAATGATATAATAGTTTTATGATTTATTGACAGTAACAATACATATATAATAAATACATATAAATAACCACCGATCAAATTAACTAAGTTTTGTAAAAAGAAGGTTCCAAAAAATAAAAGAATTACATGTACTGGTGTTTTACAAATTCGAAGTTAATCCATCGAATGTATCAAATAAATTTGTTAATTTTTGTTTTTCCAAAAGGATGTTTGGAAAATCAAAATTGCATTATATTTGCAGGGAGGGGCCCTGCAATAAACATTATGTTTTCCAAGACTAAATTGCAAAGGATAAGGCTCCTCTAAAGTTAACTTGTCGCTAAAGCGAATAAGTAAGATAATATCCATAGTTGATTTAATTCAAAGTAAATCTTAATCTTAACCCACCTATAAAAATATCAGGGTGGATACATTGTTATTGTTTCAGTTTATTGACAAGTTCACTTAAGATGTTTTTCCAAAATATACAACAGAAGCATCTAATTAGTGACTTCCGCATTCATGACAGAAAAGACAGGTCTCTAATGGATCGGGAAAAAAAAACTAGGATGGATGGTATAGTTTGGAATTACACATGACAAAAACTTACCTATGATGGCACCACAGTGCATGTTAGCATAAGGTTCTTCCCCAGTTAAGATTTCCCACATTGCGATGCCAAATGAGAAAATATCGACCTAAAGATGACAAAAAAACAAATAGACAGCTCAATATTGCATTCTCCACGAAAATACTTGCTCCATCCACTAGAAAGTGCATGGTCAAAAGTAATGCAAAGATATAGAGAAAGATGAAGTTCCTAACCTTCTCAGATACTCTACAACTGTTACCATCCAGTAATTCCGGAGCCATCCATGGAAGAGTCCCTCTGACACCACCCGAAACAAGTGTGTTGCGTTTAATTCTTGATAGGCCAAAATCTCCAACCTATAGATCAGATTTTAGAAAAAAGAGATCAGTCCAATAAATTTCTTCAAACAAATAAATGAAAGAAAGAAAGTACATCTTGATGGTATGTAAGCAGGGTAACAACTGGGTTAACTTTGTATCAATAGTTGAGAAATATTTTTGAAGAATTAAGTTAAAAAATAAATAAAATGATTACAATAATTGTGTATTTTTCTTGTTATTTCACATGTCATCAAATGTTTACGAGCATGATGTATTTAAAGGCTCATAAGTCAGAAGAGAAAAAAAAAATCTTGTTTCTGCTGCAAAGTACCTTACATACAGGCCGTTCAGGATCACCCAAGTTGACAAGTAAATTATCACACTTCAAATCAAAATGAACAATATTTTTCAAATGCAAATATTCCATGCCAAAGGCTGCATCCATTGCAATCATGATCCTTTTACGACGGTCAAGCACTCTGCAAGTATATCTTAGTAAGAGTGATAAATTCAAAGTAATTAACAGTTTCTAACTTATATATGTGAGGGTTAACTTACCTCTCCTTCTTCAAGAGAACATTCCTCAGTGATCCATGCACCATGTATTCTGTTACGGTTGCCAATGTTCCACCTGGGCCATTGGGAACTACCCCGTAAAATGCCACCACATTTGGATGGTGAAGTGCTGATAGAATCTTTGCCTCTCTCCAAAAATCTTTGGTCTAAGAAACAGACACAATAAGCATATAACTAAGAAACGTCATCAAACAAGATATTTTAAAGATAATTTTATGTGAATTTATGTTAATGGCTGGTAAAAATGAGATTTTCCAAGTCAATGAAAGCACTTTACTATGCATAACTTTTTACAAGTAATTTTATAATATAAGTTTGAAAGTAAAACTAAATAACAGATACTACCAAATTCAATTTGTTTATACTTTATGGAGACTTACCAACCGCTCTTGCTCTGACAGTCTACCAGCGAAACAACTACTCTTTATTCTCTTAATTGCAACATCTGTTCCCCTCCATTTTCCATGAAAAACAGTTCCGAAGGTTCCAGATCCTAACTCTTGTAGTTCTTCGAGATCACCATTCTCAATTATCTGTATTTTTACACATGAAGCATTTGGATCAAACATGGATACTTGTGGGTTTTGATCTGCCTATTTTAATCTTCCTACTAAAACAACTTAAAGGAAGGAAATGCCAATATGCATGAATATACCAAAATGTAGAGCTTTAGTACCTGTAAACCGTAAAGTTCATGCTCTGTTTCAGAAGTTTCTGAATCACCAATAGGGTTATAGAAGTTTCCATTATCAACTTTTGCAAGCTATCATTGTAGACAAGAACCTCAAGTCAGTTTTATAAATCAGTTATCATGAACCACACACAGCAGTTTCATCTTTAGATTCTCACCTTACTTTCAGATTCAGGATTAACACACACTGCCCCTTCTTTTTCAGGAGATGCAGATTCAACTCCGTCCTCTTCGTCTGTATTTGATACAACTCGTAAACATGACTGGATACCTGAAGTAATACGATCAATTGGCTCATCGACAACTGCTGCTGATTCTGGCTTGTTGATGCAAAATTCATCAATGTATTCATAAGATTGTTCGCCAGTGACTGCGTCTTCTTCCTCTTGATTCTGGTAGTATGGAGGATCGTCAACGGGGACAACAACCTCTCTTAGTGTAGAAGAAACCATATCTGGATACTGAGTTACAAAATAAAAAAAATACTATGATTCATACATGCAAGCACATAATTGATTTGATAAATTAAAGGTTATATACTTACAGAGATAGGTAGTACAGACTCAAGAGAGCCAGAGGGAGGTGGTTGTCCGTCTTTTGTCTCCGACACTGCATATTGGTGATCCATTGATGAATTTTGGCTTCTCACAGAAAACTCGGAACCAATTGTGTCAAATGGTATACCGTGCGGTTGCTCTGTCATACTTCTGGTGGACTGTGAAGAGACCAATGGTGCGGCAGATACATTGTATTCACTGTTTTGTAAATCTGGCGAAGATGAGCAAGCACCGTGCTGGTAGTAGATGTACTGTAAATGTTGTGGCATAGCTCCAACTTTTTCATCAAACCAATCAGTGCTTTGATCTGCACATTGTAAGTTCTCTTTACGGATATCTGACAATCTCTGGAAACTATCGGTCATTCCAAACACGGACAAGTTTTGATGCAAAGCCGTGCGCTCTTTCCTGTCACTTACCTCTCCTGGCTGTATTGAACATTCTTCCAAAGAACTTGAAGTTTCCAGTGACGACAATTTGTCTTTCTCAACATTAAGCGGAAATTGCAAGTGACTTCTGTAGTTCTCACTATTCTCCAGAAGTGTTGAGTCGGAAAGTGCATGTAACATTCTGTACTGAGATACATCCCTATCATCAGCCACTGAGAATATACTTGACGACTCATGAGGATGAGAGAGAATCTTGTTAAAATGATATGAACCTTCATTGTTAACTAAAGGTCTCTCGAATATCATATCAGTCTGATTACAAATTGCAGGAGAGACAAATTCTTTACTATTGTTTCGTCTATGAAAATGGAAATCAGCATTAGACTTCCTGATTTGTTCGGACTCCAATGTATATTGATTACTAGGATGGTAGTTCACACATGAAGGCCCTTGGGGAATATTGTTATAATATGCGATGGGATCAACATAACCGGTACTGTCAACATACAAAGAGTTGTCGCGTGGAATTTTTTCCATGACAAAGGGGGTCATGCTTTCATTAACAACATTATATGGTTGATGATCCGTAAATAACTGCACATTAGAAATTTTTGGATCTTTAGGATGTACACAAATGGGAGATGCAGGCGTTTGATTATATGATCTGCCCGGTACATTCAGTGCTGTTAAAAATGGACCTGGTTTTGACATTATGCCAGCCAAATTTGAAGATGTTGGGTTGAAATCCTTTATCTCTGAAGCAAATACAGATGTCGATGATTCCCTATGGAAATGTGGACTGTTGTAATCGGAGTTATTTGTAAACTGGCTTGTATGGCTGACCAAGCTCGGTGCGCTAGGATTCTTTCGTGGACTTGGATCCAGCATACCATTAACAGCAACAACATAATGATAATCAGCATCACTTGGCTGATTGACTCTTGATTCATTAGAACTTGGACTCTCAGATTCATTTGAAGGTACGAGAAAAATCCTAAGTCTTTGAGAGCCTCCAGCTTTTTCAAGCTCTTCATACTCCTCAATCATATGATGAAGATCCTCGTCAGAACAAACAGAAATAAGAGCATCGAGATCCTCTCTGGGAAGCTGGTATTTGATAATGTGGGTTTGATTGCAAATATCGGAAGTCTTCCTCGTAAGTTCCTCGTGTGTGATATTCTTCCTGATTGATATAATCCGTGTCTCTCCACCTACATATCTGAGTTTACCATCATTTGGCCTTGGCAGTATTCGACCTCCAAAACTACATAGAAACTTTATCTTCTTGTAGAAGGAGCCTTCTGAGAACATCGGCCCATAAGGATGGCATGAGCGAGGAGACTCGGCTGCATAAATGGAAGGCGTATTTGATCCTGAGGCAAGTTGATCACATCCGTCGGAAAACTTACTTGATAATTGTCTGGAAAATGCACTTGATGCTTGTCTCATACCACCGTGTTCAAACTGGTATCTGCTCAAATTATTATGATAAGCCCTGTTGTCAACTTCAGCAACATAGCCTCTAACTAAAGCAATCTCTGACAAATCCAAATTACTATCAGAATCCATTCTCCCTAGCCCAAGGGTATGTTTTTGATCCTCGTAGAACAGCTGGTAATTGTTGTTATTATTAATATTGAAGTCCAATCTGTTTGGCATGCGCTGCTCTGCCTCGGTTATAACAGGAAATCTCCTTAAAGCAACTCGATCGCGTAAGAACTCAGCAGAAAATTCTTCACCAGTCTGTAGACATATATTGTCTTCATCATCTTTATCAGAAAGGGTTCTGTCACTAAACCCAACATTCACTGTACCTTTATATGGATTGCCTGAAATTCCAGGATCCTCATTATTCATGGTGGAAGATTATACACTTAGCTCAACCAAACCACCTTTTGCAATAGACTGTTAAAAAATTCTCAATGTCTATCCACATTTAACCGGTAATTCCGTTTTCTCCTATTGCAATTTACGCGTTTGTCGTATAGATAAAGCCTTTATCCTATCACTTTTCCACACAAATATAATTGTCAAACCAACACTGTACCATTTGATAATAATTTCGCATATGTTGTTTGTGGCAGTCTCAATTGTAATATTCTGAAGGTGACACAATTACCAAATCCCTCTGAAAACAAAATTAGAATAAGCGGAGAAACTTTAATAATTATGTTTACCCTTCATTAAAAAATGGAGAACCAAGGAATTCTACATAATCAGTCCATTAACAATCACAATCGGAGCACCAATGCTCGCCGCTGCCATTAATATCACCATGATCACATGCTAATTTTTATGTGCATTGTCCTGGAAATGAACTTGTACCCTAGTTCCATAAAGGAGCTTGAGAATTTAAACTCTGCAATAATATACAAATAATTAACGAAAATGAGATAATGTGGAATCAAATGGAACCCAATTTCTTTGAAAATTATTAAATTGGAAGAAACAAAGGTGCAATAAAATAAAATTAGGAAGAAAACATGAACCTTTGGGTTTTTTTTTTTAAAAAAAAAATTGGGGAAACCTTTGGGGTTAAACTAACAATAAAATGGAGTAATTTGTAAAAGGGTACCTGGTTGTGTGTCCATAAACTGAAGGGGAAGGTGAAATTGAGGTGGGAAGATTGCTGTGTTGGGAATACAAGGTTTTGGGGTAGGGTTGAAAGAACCCAAAAGAGAAAAAATGGGGTTGAAGTTTTTGTTTTTGTTGGGAAGAGAGAAAGAGAAAGAGAAAGGGTTTGTTTGAGAAGCGATCGTTGAGAGAGAGAGGGAGAGAGAGAGAGAGGAAAACGTTCCATGAGGATCGGAGGTTCAAACGGATATGTCGGAGAATAATATTTGCTTAAAATGGCGCGGAATAATAACACGCCAAAACATGAAAGCATGACAGTTATAATATCAGGTGTGGGAATGAATTCCCTCAAGTTTTTTTTTCTTTCTCATGTTTCTCTGGTAGATAAATCCTCGCCCTTAAAATCCAACTTTTTCTTTTTTTTAATCACAAATGGCTTAAAATCAAGGGCTGAAAACAAATTGAATGCTCATGTGACTGGAGACAATCCATTCCCAGTGTCAAATAGTTGTGAGGTTTGTTGGGTGGCCTCTCTTCTCTTTTTGGTTAATTGGGCTCTTTTTTATAGGGAGAAAAACTCTTTAAGGGTGTGATTTGATTGAATTATTTTATTTTATCTATATACAAATGATATAATATTAGTGATATATTTTTATGACATTAGTGTACCATACCTTTATAAGTTATTTTTAATTTATTTTGTAAACTTCCAAATTATCTTATAAAAATATCTTATGTAAAAATAATTAAACTTTGTTTTATCTTTAATTTTAAAAATAGTTTATATATAATTATTTATGTGATAAATGTTTGTTTTAAATATTTATTTAATTGTTTATTTTGATCATAAATAAATAAATTATTTATTCAAATGTGACATAAGTCTCGTTATAGAAAATCATATATTGATATGTATTTCTAACACATTAAAATTAATATGAAAAAATAACGTGGAAATCCTTGAAGGTTAGAGATAAAAAAAAGTTTAAAAAATAGGAGAGATTGATTAATGAGGTATATTTGAAATAGACCACCACAAGGTATGAGGTGGTCCTTTCTTCATATTTTTTAAAATTCTTTTATTCTACTTTTTTCCACCATCTATCGTCCCATTATCAAATTGTGAATATCAAGTGTGGTTGAAGAAATTTACATGCCTTTCGTTAAGCTTTCATTGAATACAAAAATAACTTTTCCACTATTTCTTGGTATTTTTCCTAGGTTTGCGCATGGTATGCAACTCAATATCACATAAATGAAATATATACTATACTATAAGGTATATGTACATTCCACACATTACTTGTAAATTGAGAATTTATAAACTTTACTTATGTATACATAAACTCAATTCATACATGTGTATATGAAATCAATTTCATGTATATTTTATTCAATTTCAAGGCCGCCCTAAGGGGGAGGCGCCTAAAGCCCTTACTTTAGGCTTCGCTAAAAAATAATTTTTTTACTTTAATATTTATACGGGTATAGAGGCCCAATAATATATTATCAAAACTCTTTAACTATATATAGAAACAAAAAAAGCCTCCAAAAAGTTTTTAATTAGCCAATTAAAATCGATGCAACTATTTATGAGGATTGGAAGAATATTTTAATATTAAATATATTTCTTTTCACTAAAAACCATCTTATATTAAAAGCATTGTTTTTTACTAAAAATGTCTCTTAGAATCCTTCGTCTGAAACTTTCTCTGTCAACACAACAAAAATTTTTTTTACCCTTTACCCTACTTCCTTATTCCTTGCTTTGATTTTATTTTTGGTTTTGAATTTTCATTGTGTGAGTAGCTCTTGTCAGTGGTCAAAATATATTAAGGTTAAGTATTAAGTAAATATTTATATTATAAATTATTAGTCTTTTTTTTTCAATTGTAGCAAAGATCAACCTTTTCTATATATTTGGCTGGAGCAAAAACTAGACAAAAAAATTTAAATGGATTAACTTTATTATCGATTGAAAAAGAATTGTGAAACGAAATCGATTACGATAATTTGATAAATGATTTTACATCAAAAAAAGTACGAAAGATCAATTTTAAATAAAAATATTAATAATTTATTTATTAACTTTGAAAAGGTCCGTATGATAATTTTGCTTTAGGCCTCATAATGGGTTGGGCTGACCCTGTTCAATTTATAGTACATCTGCGAACTATTTTGACGTATATGTTCATAAAATAAATTTACGTATTTGCACATAAATAAAAGCTCATGTACAATTAATTAAGTTTTTCAACACATAAATGAACTAGTTTCACATGCGTATACACAAATTGAATTTATATATATCTCTTCTACATAGAAAAAATTCAAATGCAAGAAAGAAAAAAAAAAAAGCTTAAACGAATTCAAAATAAATGACACAATCTTAGAATTTAACAATCAAACAAAAAATGAGAGGAATGGAAAAGAAATGAAGAGGAGAAAGAAAACAATGTTTTGACAATTTTATATGAAATAAAGAATATTTTGGTCAATTTGATATTTTTAAATAGTTTAATTTATATGCAATGGTAATGTAATTTTACAATCGACAAATTATATTCAGTTATATTAGTAATTTTATAAATAATAATAGTAAAAATTAAATATTATTAATGATTTAACAATTATAATTGATTGACAATATAAAAACTATTTATACTCTAACATTATATATGAATTAAATTAATTTAAAAAAATGGGTGTAATTTGTTATATTTAAATTTGTTCACATTTGATTAATTCGGGTCGACCCGGGCCACTGGCACCCACAGTTTTGCGTTGGAAAAAAAAAAGCGGGAAAAAGCACGGAGCCAAACGAGAAAAGAAAACAACAAAGCCATTCAAACATCGAACTTGAAATATCCATAGAAAGAAACAAAAAAAAAAAAAAAAGAGTATAGAGATAGACAGTGGAAAATGGCGGAAGGAAGCTCCAGCACCGATATCCAGAGGATACTCGCCGCCATTAAATCCTCCGAGGCAAGTCACTTCCCATTTTCGTTTCTCTTTACTATATCGTCAACTACTCTCTCATTCTATTCACACATTTTAGGGTTTCGCAAGAATATTTTCACTCAATTTTATCGTTCATATTCGTTGCAGGTTGTTGAGGATCGTGTTCAATTATTTACTGATCTTGGAAATTTAAATTTGATTGAGGACGTATCTGAGTCTGATTATGCTTCCGTCATGAATTGCCTCGTAGTATCCTTTCTTCATTTCATATACTCTTCAATGCTTGTTTTGTTATTTGAATTTCAAACTAATTTTTTGTTGTTATAATTTTGCATTTCAAAATATTTATTGTTAGTACCTCTAGACAAACACACCTAAATGCAGAGCTCAGTGTATGTTTGGTTTACACTTAAGAAACTGTAAATGTACGTTTGGAAACAAAATGTTCAGACTCAAACGTAAGATTGCAATGGAATTATTCCAAACATATTTTGTAAGTTTATAATTAACTCCTTCAAAATGAATTACACTGAAAGTAGTGTACACAGTTATCTGAACCAAGACTGATTAGTTTATTCACAACTGTAAGTTCTTAAAACTAGCACGGTTATGTTAGGTATTGAATTTTTGATGAGGGTTAAGGGATGATCAACGCGTATGAGTATGATAAATGTGTAATAAGCTGGAACTTGGTTATGAGGAAGTTGTCATTGTTTTGCTGGCAAATCTCCCAAATCCAGTATATTAAAGCTTAAATTTATAAACTAAATATATCGGAGCATAAAATACCAGAACTGACTGATGTTTACTAATATTGATCAATTCTCGAACAATTCTCCTAAATCCAGTATATTAAAACTTTAATTTATCAATCTAGCAATATATAAATCTTAGATTGATGCTTGTTTAAATTTATTGATTCGGAAGTGCCAAATTATTAAACAATGGTATATTTTCATTCTTGTATGCCATTTGAATAATCTATTACTTGTCTGCATTGTTGCTTTCTCCTTAACTGCAAGCTTGACCTATTGGGAAAATTTCACATGTTTGGATGTTACCCAATGCATGCTAAATAGAAGTATTCTACTAGCCGCTTCAAAATATATAGATTTTAACCTACCTAGTTGTTTACCTCAAACTCTCACTCTTGGAGTCAAGGTATTTCATTACTCATTTGTTGTTTTTACTTTCTCTTTATAGTTTATTCACACATATACTTCAACACACTTTTTATCTCCTAATCTTTCCAGGAAGATGTCTTTTCTGATAACATAATCTTGTTGATTAGGCTAGTATGTGGTGTGGCAAGCATCTAAAGATGACTCTTTTGTCTACAGAAGAATCTCAAGAAGACGAACACAGCTCTGTATTTTACCAGGTAGAAGTTATTTTCATGGATTGACTGATTGAGAACATTCCTTGAAAGGTTCTTACACACAAAAGCTTCGTACTTTGCCATATATATTCGTATTTCCATCCTCTGAATCATTTTTCTATATTTTCCTCTTGATTCGTGATCTGAAATAAACTTAGCTCCTATTCTTGAAGTAAGTAATTCTTGTGGATTAGAGTATATTCTAAGTATGTATGTCAGCTTGAGTTTCAACTTTTGTTTTTGGGTATCCTAAATTTTCTTGTTGTTTAAAGCATTCAATGTTGTTGTTGGTGGATTTTGTGAAGTTTTAGTTCTTGCTATGTATGATTTCGTGCTAGGAAATTTCCATTGATGATCATTTCAGATTGTGTGTATTTTTTCCTTGGTTATGCTGTGCAACATTGCAACGTTCCAGCCAGCTCTCCGGGTTTAAGATCATTCCAATTGTTTTTTTGAGTTGTCTTTCTAGCAGTATTCATCTCTCCTACTTCTCTAACATTCCCGAGTTGTCTTTCTAACCATGTTTTTTGGAGCCCATAATATATTATCTCTTTTTAAGGATCTATCTGTAACAAGCTTAAAGCTTTAGCTTGATTGGAAGTGTTAGAATATATGGAAAATATCTCATACTATTTGGGTTCTATCTTAAACTAATTTAGAATATCTTAAATTAACTCTTAGGATTGGTTCACATATTCCTTTATATTTCTTAATTTGTTTCCTCATTATTCTCTCTCTTCCCTTCTTCCTTTACCAAAGCTCTATAATTTCAACAAATATGAATAGAATGGCCAAAGTGTTGCCAACTTTTCTAATATGGAATGGTTTGTTTAATGGTGGTGCTCGATTTAAGAGTTTGGTTGCTCTTGACAAAAAGCTACATATTGTGTTTTACAAAGATCATTGAGGAATCTGCTTGCTTTTCTGTCTAAACATTAATTTGATAGTTTTCTCAGTGACATCAGTTTTTACGCTAATCATTTATATTTTGTTGTGCAGCTTCTTTTGGAAATCCTAAGATTTTCTGCATCAACGTTTTCAGCCTTGTTGAAATTCACCGACGTTGTTAACAAGGAATTGATGGACGATGTTGAAACCTTCACTGTAGAAGTGTTAAATCTAACTAAAGATTCTATATCAAAAGCCAAGGTAATGATTTCAGTATTTTTAGTTGCATGACACTCTATGGTAGTTGGTATTAGATAATAAATTTCCAGCAAGAGCAAAAAACGATGTGCCATTGATGAAAGCTCTCCTAAGCAAATAACAATGTGCCATCGATGAAATTTCTCCTATTCATTTCATATTTATACTGCAAGATTTTGTATGTGTTGCTAAGTATGGTTCTTTTCTGATCCTAAGCAGAAAATTCAATCATTTGGATCAGAGATATTGAAGGTCGCACACATGGTCATTGATGTTATCGTAAAACTATGCAAGGTGCGTTCTGAATTAATAAACTGGGAGGCTTCTGATGAAAACCAGTTGAGGCTTGACAAACCTATTAATGTTTGCCATGCTATCAACATAACAAAATACACCATAGAAAAGCTGTCTCAGATCGGTGTTCTTGCAGCGAAAGATGGTGGCAGTTCAGTCAATATTCTTAGTGTCTCCTGGAAAGGTGTTGTTTCTTTGCTTCAAATTGGCGGAGGACATTTTACAGAAATGAATATAGCAAATATAGTGGTATCTTTGCTTGCACTAATAACCGAGCCTTTGAAATGTGCTGCTGAGGTTTGGTCATCATCACTGAACGAAACCATCTCTGTTACTGAAGCTAAAAGGATATTTGTGCCAGTGAAATTCTACCTGATTAATGCAGTTAAAATATGCTCACTGTATCCTCATCAGACCTACACAGTGTACAGGGAGATTACTCAGTGTGTTCTCATGATTACTTCTTTTTGGATTTTTGTAAGTAATGAAATTCTTCTGAAATATGCATCTGCAGTAATTGCAGAGCTATTGGAGGAAACTACCTTGGATATGGTGTTGTCTTTGCTAAATTCTGATAAACTAAAACTGGAACAGAAGCTTGAGGTAGTGGAGTGGCTATTCATTGATGAAGGAGATTCTCATTCTGGCTTTGATGGTCCAACCTTTGCTGATTGTAACTTTACATTGGTTAATGAAATATTTTCAAGTAGTTGTGAAGGCATAAGCAGATCAAGAGTACTAATATTTGGTCGAGTTGTATTGTTTATTAGCTTCCTTAAATACTCTCTCAAGCTTGATGAAAATGTGAAAGTAGCGATTGCTCAGAAGCTTAATTGGTTTTTGGATATTTTAGTTGAGGAAAATGTATATTCTCATATGCTTGTTTTGCAACTTCCTTTATTCTCTGGCTGTGGTAAAACAGCTGAACTGGTGTGTCAGCCTATGTTTACTCTCCTCTTGCAAGCATTCAAAACCTTCATGATTGTGATCTCTTCAAGTACAGCTTGGGGGGAGTTCGAGTCCTTCTTACTAGAGAATTTCTTTCATCCTCACTTCCTTTGTTGGGAGATTGTGATGGAGTGCTGGTGCTTTGTAGTGAAACATGCTGAAACACCAATTGCAAATAATATCATTATCAAACTATGTTCATTACTTAAGCTGCTGGCATCCTGCGACTCGGTTTTCCTTCCTCATTCTTCCTTCAGGAAATTGACAAGATCAATTTACTTGCTTCTAACCTATTGTGCAAAATCAGTGGTTGACGAGGTCTACATGTCTCTTGTTGGTAATGGGAGATCACAGTCATCATTAATTTTGAGTTTGGCTCTGTTCATTGAAGGGTTTTCGCTTGATTTACTGTCAGATGAGCTGAGAAAAACTTCCATTCAAAGAATTATATCTGATTATTGTGACTTCATTGATAACTTTAACGAAACATCATTGATGGCCTGCTCCTCTGGTTTGTTTGGCATTCCAGTTTTTATTCTTTCTGCTTCTTTGCAATCTTCTTTGCAAGCATTGTAAGTATTTTGGTTCTGTTATATCGATTATTATAAGCCTATATATATATATATATATGTAAACTTCATTTCCTATTCATTTCTGTTGATCATTGTCATTGTTAACTGTAGTCTACTTACAACATGCTCACAAAATTCTTATGACCAGTTCGTAATAAATTTATTCTGCTTCTTTATATCAAAGACTCCTAAATCTCGGAAGAAAAGCCAGAATTGAGTTTGATCTCCGATGTGCATGTTTTAATCTGATTTGAATGTTTTAACGATGGATTTGGTTTTCATTCATTTTAACCTGATTCCTTTTATTTTTTCACTGAACCAGAATTATCATACTGGTTCCAACTTTAAGAATAGTGTTCCCATTTTCTGCAGCAAGAATCGACTACCTGAGATTGATGCAAGGACCTTAAAGTTTTTGGTTTCAATTAGTTCCAACTATAAAAGTACTGTAGACAAAAGGATCAAGAACCATTGTCTTCGGCTTTTCGGCGAAATTCTAGGGATCATTTCATATCTGAAAGATCTATACATATCAAATGATGTTGAACAGGCAATAATGAAGATTGAAAGTATCTTTATCACTGAGCCTCCGGCCGATTTATACAAATGCAAGCCACATTTGGCTCAGTTCCTCGCTGGACTTGTTCACATGGAATTTTCAGAAAGTGACGACTGTGATGAAAAAAGCCGTGCTGCATGGGAATTATATCACTTTCTCTTGACAGAGCGGCACTGGGCACTCACTCACTTGGCAATAGCCACATTTGGATATTTTGCTGCTGGCACAGACTGCACTCAGCTATGGAGATTTGTTCCACAGAATGCAGCACTTTCATATGATGTAGTTTCGGGAACGGAGACAAGTAAGGAGGGGTTTATGGCTGAGCTTAAAGCATTTCTTAATAAGCAAAATGCTCTTCTGACAGTTGCACCAAGTCCTGAACAGCTTGAGTTGCTAAGAAAAGAAGGTCTTATACTAAAACAGATGATCCATAACATTTCAGTTAATGCCGAACCGAGAGAGGGATGTGAGAGCATGGAAGTTGATGACAAGAACCAATCAAATAGCATGGAAGTTGATGACCAAAACCAATCAAATAGAAAGAGGAAACTTCCAGATGGAATTAGCAAAGGAGTGGAATTGCTGAAATGCGGTTTGAAGATTATCAGCGACGGTCTTTCAGAGTGGCAGCTTAATCCATTTGAAACCAATGAACTGCATATCAAGTATTCCACTCAATTTTCTCGATTAGAAGACGCAATTACTCACTTTGAGGAATTGGCTGGGAGCAGTGAGGTATGTTTATCTCCTATTCAGAGCAACTTCCGAGGTTGATTACCCGTTGATGCATGTGTTATTGTTAAGAAATCTGATATATCTCAACACAATATACTGTATGATTCGGAAGTGTTCGATGTTCAGCAAAATTTTGTTCCCTCTTACCCCTTTCTATCTTATATTCTAGTGATTTAGCATTTATTTAGCAACTGCTCGTTCCATTTCTTAACTCTTGATCTTTAAGTTTAGTGCGCACACATAAAAAATAATAAATAAATATACAGTGGTACTCTTAACATCCATATTTAGTCTCTTAGTATTTGGGATAAATTACATTGCATACTTCTAATTTCTCTCTCAAATTAAGGATATAATTAGAAAAAAATACATTAATTAGACATTGAAAATTTAAAACATCAGTAGTTTTGAAACAAAATCAAAATGCTAAAACATCATTAATTACAGAATGAAGAGAGTAACAAATATATTAATAATATTAAACGGAAAATGATTTGAAAATAAATTTTTTCTAATAACAAAAAAGGTATATCTAAATTGTATATATATTAAACTTTTAAACTTGGGAAGTAATCTAGGGTGCTAAATACCTCTGTTTTGGTGGAAAAATAAAATTACAAGGTACTCCCTAAGTTATTTTAACAAAATATATTTGTCCCAAATTATAACTGATTTTACAATACCAATAAACCACAAATACTTTTTTTCCTATTATACCATTTATTATTTTATCATATTCAATTTCTTTTAATTTATGTTTTCCATACAATTAATGGAGGATACTTTTGCAAAGTAATATTTAATTTCTCTTTTTCATACAACATTAATTACATTTTTTAATTTGTGTGAAATTGTCAACATGACTTATATTGTGAAACGAGACTTATATTGTGAAACGAGGATGGAGAAATTAACTAACTTATAAATTTATTAACTTGTAATAAATTTATTAACTTGTAATTTATTAGCTGTGTAGTACATATGACCCATGAAGATACAAATGTTTTACATATAATTCATAAAAGCCATAATTTTCTCAAGAAGATGCCAATATTTATTCAAATAGGCTTTAATAAAGCCACCAACTTCTCTTCGCCAGGGGTATTTTCTTTGATGACTTGAACATCCTTGAAATTATTAAACCATAAATGCAAGTGGGGGAATCTCCCAGTTTGCAAGATCTCCACTTCAAATGTATCTTCTAGAACCTTAATAAGTTTGACAAAAGATCCGAGAGCGATGTCTACAATGTTAATGTTGTCTCCTCCATAAAATTTATTCTCATCACCCAAACACTTCTCCTCGACAACTCCAAGTCTTTCCCATATATTCTCTTTGGCCTTCTCTCGTTCTTCACCACTTCTGCTATGAATGAATGCTAAAAGTGACGAAATCTAAAAATATTGATCCTCGTGTTAGTTTGAATCAAGATGAAATTGTTGGAACATAGAAAGTAATGTTTAGGACACAGGGTAAAGTCTATTGGTTAAAATTTATAGCTATACTATAAGCAGAACATATATTGTGCAAGTGCAGTTGGTCATGATCAAGATGGAAGAAGCTAGAAAAGTAATATATATATATGATGATTGAATTTTGAAAAATTGTACCATTTCATCGACATATTTAGCCCAAAATCGGGCTTGAGCTCTGTCATAAGGATCAGTAGGAAGCAATGAGTTCTGTGGCCATATTTCATCAATGTATTCAATAATGATCATGGACTCACATATGGGTTTTCCATCATGAACTAGCACCGGAATCTTCTTGTGTACTGGGTTATATTGAAGAAGTTGGGAACTCTTATTGAAGCGATCTTCCTCTATGTTCTCATATGGTATACCCTTTAGATTTAGGGTCCATACCACCCTTAAAGTAAAAGGACTATACCAAAATCCATGTAGTTTCACCTCTGCCATCCTAGTTTGTGATTTCTTAAGCTAATACTAGTCCTTTTATCTAAGGTGATCTATTGTGTCATTTAGCTTGTTCAACTAGTCAAATTCAAAAAGAATATGGATTGCTAATCGCTAGCATATGTGTGACGTAACTTTTGTATGAAAAGTATTTAAAACTAAGAAAATAGGAGGTTGTCGACAACTGGGTCACACTCATGTACACTGGGTCACAAAACTGACCACATTGTCTTTGCACACTGTAATCTTGAATAAACATTGTCAAACAGATAAAATATACACTGTCAGAGGTAGTTAAAAAATATTTATGGTTAAATGAATTTTGTTTGGTTAGATACATTAAGAGTATTATATAAAAGTGTATCATACTTTAATTGTATAACAATTCTTCATATAATCATTTGAAGTTTTATTTTTTATTTTTAATTATATTTCTCTTTCTTAAGCTCAACCATGATTCTCAACATGATATTAAAACAATAATAATTATTCCGCTACATTCATTTTCCAATTTTTCTTTGTCCTTTTGTCCTCATTTTGAATCCAAATTTGTGATTTTTCATTCTTTCTCAACTTGGTTATATAATATTTGAAGATTCAAGATTGAAAATGTTTTGTGATTTATGATGCGATTCTTTGAAAGTTTGTTCATTAGCCATTATCTTCTTTAGTGATATATTTCACTATAATTTCATTCTTTTTAGCCATTGTTGGCTTTCTCTTTGTGCTTCTACCATATGGTAGTAAAACAATTATCATTTTCTCTGTTCTTTTACTCTATGGTATTAAACATTTCTCATTCTCTTTGTGCTTCCATCTTATGATGGTTAAATTTCGTTGACCAAATTTGGCATTTGAAGATCCAATATTGAGATTCTTGATTCTATATTGGAGTGAGTGTTGTGGAGACACAAGAAGATTTTCAAGTTAGTCCAAAGTAGGTCGAAGACTTCGACGAGAATTATGCACCTCGGTCGCTACCACTTTCTACATGAATTTTGTTGTTTAGTCGATGTGATTTTTTCTTGTAATTTTCCTTCATTAATTACATTGTATTTTTCTTTTTCTTGTATTGTATTGTTCTCCCAAGTTGAAAATATTGTTACGCATTTCCAATTTACAGGACTGTTAGAGGTAGTTAAAAAATATTTATGATTAGGTGAAATTTGTTAGGTTAGCATTATATAAAAGTGTATCATACTGTAATTGTACAACAATTCTTCATATAATCATTTCAAGTTTTATTTTTCTCTTTCTTGGATTCAATCATGATTCTCAACATATACAAAAATGTTGGTTATGATGTGCATTTAATATGCCTACTTATTAAAAAGAAGATAACTTGGGGATACCGTGGCTCCTGTGGACTCCAAAGAAGACCCGCCCTTAGCTGTCGATGTCAATTAGTTTTACATTAAAAAAATATCTCATTATATATTAATATAAAATTACATGTCCATCCATTAAACTCTAAAACTATCTACTTGCCATTATATTAAATGAAATGAAAATTATTTAACAATATTTTTTCTTTATTTGTTGGTTAATTTCTCTCCACAAATATACACAACCGTATAAGAAGCCTATTCTTCGTCTACCTTTTGTGGGGGATGTTCGTTCTCATAAATGTTATCTTTTTTTGCCCCCACTAACGGTGTCGTAAGTGCTTGCATCACTAAGAAGTGATCTACAATTATAGGTACGTATGTAACACTCTTGTTACTCTTTTATTTTTGTCAAATGATAATTCATTAAAAGGCAAAATGGACCTCGCAACTCAGCTGAGTCCAATTACAAGTAGAGTTAACCTAACTAATAGACACTAAAAGATTAAAGAATAAACATAAAGTGACTTTGGGAGTACTTGCTACTTTGTGGTCTCACTTGTAAAAATGGCTAAATAAATAAAAGAAAAGAGTATATTATGACTTGTATCCTCTCCACCAAGTCTCCTCTCCATTCTCTTCACCTCTCTATCGTGAATAATTGATGAGAGAGATTGAAAGTGCAGAGGAAGAGTTTGGGAGATAATCTATTTTTGATCATGATTACATGTTGTCAGACACAAAATACACACTAAAAGATTAAACAATGAGTATAAACTGGTCTTGGGAGCGCTCGCTAGTGCTTGTGATCTCACTTGTAAAAAAGACTAAATAAAACAAACAAAATAGCATATCATGAATTGGATCCTCTCCACCTCTCTATCTTTCTTATAGTTTATTTTAAAAAGATATTAAAGAGAGAAAAAAGTAAGAAAGAGAAGAAAAATTGATGAGACATAGAGAGTGTAGATGAAGAGTTAGGGGAGATGATCTATTTATGATCACGACCACATATTGCTAGACACAAAATACACATTAAAAAATTAAACAATAAGCATAAAGTGACATTGGGAGCGCTCACTAGTACTTGTAGTCCGCTTGTAAAAAATGACTAAACAAAATAAACAAAAGAGCATATCATGACTTGGATCCTCTCCACAAAGACCGGCTCTCCAACGTTGTATCTCATAATTTGTTTTAAAAAAAATATCGAAGATAGAAAAAAAAAGTAAGAAAAAAAAGAATAATTGATGAGAATGAAAGAGAGGTAGAGAGAGTGTAGAGGAAGAGTTGGGGAAGATATCTATTTTCTATCATGATCACATGACAAAAAATACACACTAAAAGATTAAACAATGAGTATAAAGTGACGGTAGAAGCACTAACTAGTACTTGTGGTCTCACTTGTAAAAATGATTAAATAAAGAAAAGAAAAAAAAACAAATCATGATTGGATCCTCTCCATCAAGTCTCCTTCTCCACTTTCTCAACCTCTCTATCTCTCTCCTAATTTATTTTAAAAAAAACATTGAAAAGAGACCAAAAGTAAGAAAAATAAGAATAATTAACGAGAGAGATAGAGAGGTGGAGAGAATGTACAAAGAGAATTGGGACAAATGATCCACAAAATACGCACTAAAAGATTAAACAATGAGCATGACATCATTAGTTACAAAATGAAAGAAGTAACATATATATTAATAATACTAAACGGAAAATCATTAGTAAATAAATTTTTTCTATTAACAAAAAAGGTATATCTAAATTGTGTGTATATATATATATATTAAACTTTTAAACTTGTGAAGTAATCTAGGGTACTAAATACATCTATTTTGCTGGAAAAATAAAACTACAAGGTAGTAATCAACTAAACTATAAATTTATTAGCCGTGTGGTACATACTCTTAATATTAAAAGAAATGAAATTATTTAAAACTTTTATTAGTGAAGTACAAAAACATAAAGTAACTATTATTAGCATAAAGAAATACACACGACTCATGAAGATACAAATGCTTATATATTAACTCATAAAAGCCATACTTTTCTCAAGAAGATGCCAAGATTTTTTCAAAAAGAGGCTTTAAAAAAGCCACCAACTTCTCATGGTCAGGGGTATTTTCTTTGATGACTTGAACATCCTTGAAATTTTTAAACCATAAATGCAAGTGGGGGAACCTCTCAGTTTGCAAGATCTCCACTTCAAACGTATTTTCCAAAACCTCAATAAATTTGACAAAAGATCCGAGAGCGATGTCTACGATGTTAATGTTGTCTCCTCCATAAAATTTATTCTCATCACCCAAACATTGATCCTCGACAACTCCGAGCCGTTCCCATAGATTCTCTTTGGCCTTCTCTCGCTCTTCACTACTTTTGCTATGAATGAGTGCTGAAAGTGTCGAAATCTATAAGTTTGAATCAAGATGAGATTGTTAGAAAATAGAAAGTAATGTTTAAGATACATGGTAAAGTCTAGTAGTTATAGAAATAAGCAGAACATGATTAGAAAAGTAAGTAACTACACACACACACACATATACATAATGATAATTTTGAAAAATTGTACCATTTCATCGACATATTTAACCCAAAATCGGGCTTGAGCTCTGTCATAAGAATCAGCTGGAAGCAATGAGTTTTGTGGCCATATCTCATCAATGTATTCAACAATGATCATTGACTCACATATGGGTTTTCCATCATGAACTAGCACCGGAGTCTTCTTGTGTACTGGATTATATTGAAGAAGTTGGGGACTCTTGTTGAAGCGATCTTCCTCTATGTTCTCATATGGTATACCCTTTAGATTTAGGGTCCATACTACCCTTAAAGTAAAAGGACTATACCAAAATCCATGTAGTTTCACCTCTGCCATCCTAGCTTATGTTTTCCTAAGCCAACATTGTCCTTTTTATATATGGTGAACTATGGAGTCATTAGTTTAGCTTGTTCAATTAGTCAAATTCAAAATCAAATAGAACATGTATTGCTAATTGCTAATAAATTAGTAGTAGAACCTAACAAGCATCTGTGTGACGTTATTTTTGTATATGTTTTGTAAAATTAGATAATGCGTCTCACTAGATATACTTTCATTAAACTCTAAACCTATCTACTTGCCATTATAATAAAAGAAATTAAAATTTCTTAATATTATTAATTTTCTTTTAAAAAATAGAAATAATTGATATGTTCTTTATTTGTTTAATTTCTCTCTACAAGTAAATAAAAACCGTATACGAAGGAAGGTTCCTTCATTTTTAGTCTACGTTTTGTGAGGCATGTTCTTCCACATATATGTCGTAAGTGCTTGCATCACTATCAGATACATACGCACCTGTACTTCCTCTACTACGATAGTACTACGGTTTTATTTCAGGGCCGACCCGATACGAGACCTAAAGCGAAATTATTAGACGGAACCTTTTCAAAAGTTAATAAATAAATTATTAATATTTTATTTAATAACTATAGAAAATTTCTTGAATTAATGGCATTTTCAAATTTATTTTTTCTATATTTTTTCAAAAAATAAAATAAGACATTTCAATTAATGTTATACATCAACATGAAGAACTCATGTAAAATTTTCCATCTTTTAGTTGAAGAAGAAAATAGTGTGTATACGTTGTACCACTCCAATAACTCAGTGTTAGCAATATTTTTCATATGAGCAATGTGCTCACTTTTTGTCTCATGATTTCTCAATTTATAACTAATATTTCTCCCATCTCTACTACTTTCATTAGTCAATTTATTAAATAAATTGCAACAGAAACAAAATGTTTTATTTAATTTATATAAAATTTTATCAGTTTTAAAGTTAAGAATATCAAAATGTGAACCCTTTTATTACATAAAAAAAGATTTGAGAACTTTTTATTAATAATTTTTTTTAGGGATGCCCGCTTGCGGCCTTACTTGGCGGGCTCTGTTTTATTTATCCGAATTGCTAATATTTATGAGATCGAATTTAACAGGGTATTATTGAATAATGGAGTGGCTAGACGCTAACTGATATTATCAAGTTTTGGATTTTACAGTAACTAGACGCTAACCCGCGTTCTTCTCCGGGTAATATGTAATTAATTATTATGTGTGTAAATAAGTTAATAGAATTTTAGAATTAATATTTGTTTAATTAGATGAAAATGTACATTATTATATGAAAAATTTGTTTTTGAAATATAAAAATTGTGTTTCTCGTAGTCATATAACAAACAAAATATAAAGGTCTTTTTTATCGATACTTAGTGACAAAACAAACACATACTGAAGGCAGAAAAATGAGATATTGAGAATTCGAATCACCATTCCAATATATTAAACGCCCTCGTTCTCAAATATGTAGTAGCATGTTTCAGCGAGCTTTAAACTTATTTTGATAATCCAAGCATTTATTGAGTCGTAATGCTAATTTTTTGATGCAGAGTAGAAATTTAATAGTTTAATAGTATAAGACTTGTAAAACTGGATTTTTTTGCAAATTCAAACCTTGGCTAAGGTATGAGATGTGAAATTACAAAAAGATCGTAAAGTTTTCATTATTAGATTTTTTTTTTAAAAGACATTAGAAATAATTAGGCAATTATGTTGTCAAATGAATTGTTTCAAAACTTTATTTCACTGTTTCTTAATGTAACAAATAAAACTTTATTCCAATAATTCTTATTACAAAGGATTTAAATTTGTTGAAAAATATGGAAAATACTTGTTTAAGAGTAGTCTTGAGTATTGTTTTTTACTATGAAATTAAGCCTCTTGTAACTTATTTAGCTATACTATGGCATGTTCCCAGAATCTCATAAGTTTATTTCAATTTTATTCTACAAATATATATATTTGTTGTAGCTACTTACAAATGTTAAATATTATGGCCGCAATTGCAGTTACAAACTACAATTGAAACCATGCTCTGCCTATTAACTTCATATTTATATATAACGAACATTTTTTTCTTTATGTTTCTACAAATTTCTATCAAAGAAAGTTGTAGAAGACAAGGTATCAAACTATAAGACTATAAGTATGGGCATTTGAATGATATGAACCAAACAAATTAGGAAACAAATGAAGTAAATATGAATGATACCCTAGAAATCTATCTCATAGATAATGATATCCTGACTAAGATGTTATTATACGTTACTAATCTTGGAATTGATTTTATGTTATGATGTTATTATACGTTATGAAAATAATTTGGGTTACATTCAACCATTCACCATATACATAGTGAAACATGTGATTCTGCTGTGATTACAAATACGCAACAAAATGTTTAATTCATCAGTTGTGTTGCTTCAAAATAGTTCATGTAAATTGTGGCAAACAAATGATAAAGAAGATAACTTTGAATTAATATTGTAATATATCGATGAAGAAGAATTAAGGGATACATTATCCATGATCAAGTCATAATCCATCTCCTGAAAACGATTTTTGGAGTAGGAATATAGCATGTGGGTTGTTGAGCTTTGAAGAGCTATCAAATATGCATTGTCAACTAAATTGAGAGATTAATGAGAATTTATGAAATAGTAATTATGGATAAATGAATGAGCGTTATTGATGAGATTAATGAGAATTTATGAAATAATAATTGTGGATAAATGAATGAGATTTGGAGTAGGCAAATCAAAGTAATTTAGGAGAATGAGAATTTGTTTTGGAGATTAGAGAGTGTGAGTTAGAAAGTGACACATCAGATTTTATGTGATGTGTTAAAAATAAAATTACTTGACATAGAAAGAGTTTAAGTGTCAACATGAGAATTTGCGAGTCTAATTTAATATATTATAATAGATTTGATGAAAAGGATTCACACCTACACAAAAATTCCTTATGTTTTTTTTGACAAACTTTATTTTATGTTCCTCAATTTGAATCATGACAGGAGGTCTCAACTCTCAAGTAGGGTCTCTTTATTTACTAGTACTTGCTTTGTTTTTTTGGTAGAATCAAACTTTGCTATATCATTGCATAAAAAAATAAACTTTGCAATATTATTTTATGGAAAAGTTCGGAATTGAATTACGTCAAATATATAATTTAACAGTTTTCTCCATCTTTATAGTTGGGACTGTTACTTATTTTTTGTTAATAAATAATCACATGATTGATGTTGGTTTAAGGTAAATTGAGTTTTAAAGGACATTATTTATTATTCTTATTTTATCAAATTGATATCAATTGAAAAATTATTTCAACTAGGACCGACCGAATAAATCTGAAGGCATAAAACAAAATTTAAAACGAAGTCATTTAAAAATACAATAATAAAATTGGATGCCTTTTAAGTCTAATTATTTTCAAAGTATTAAACATTTTTTTTACGAATCCACAATATTAAACAACTTACAAATAATGTTAAATACATTTACATGATTAATAATTTTTTTATTAAATTAACTAGTATCAAAATTAGAGAGTATAATTTATACTATAAAACCAAAGAATTTTATATTAAGAAAATTTTAATAATATTAATTAAATCGAAAGTACAAATTTCACGCCTAAAAATATTTGAGGTCCAAGACGACAACCTCACTTTGCCTCTTGGACCAGCTTTAGTCTCAGTCATAAAAATCAAGAAGACTGTTAATTTAAACTTTCAAAAAATATCATCGACGGTTCTTAGTGTTTTGAAAAAAGTTTAAACACTAAACTACCCTAAATTACATATAAATATTTTTGTTGTTGTCAATAACCTATAAAGGTGATCTAGTAGAAAATCATTGTCTTAAGTGCCTGCAATTTAGGGGTGGATATAGTGGACCAACCTTCCCGCAAATTGAACTACTCAAAAATCACAAAGAAAACCGGCTGATGCAAATGGGTTAACAGGTCCTTTTGATTAGTTTAAAACGGTCAATCACATGTCAATTCGGATTGAAAAATAAATTTGTTGATATCTGAACCCGACTGACCTTGGTATATGAACTCGCTGCAGCTACTATCTGTGACACTGACACACTAGACATGTAGTGGTATCGGTACTTTTGCTGGAAAGAAAAACACGCAAACATAACATCCCATCACCTTTACAGTTTTACTATTATTTTCCTCTCTTTTTTAATAAATTATTTTTTCTCCTTCTCTATTCTCAAAGATAAAGAGATACATAATTCATTGGATTTGAATCTATTATGTTTAAATCAAACACGAGGGAATTATGTTCACCATCTTACTATTAAAATCTATTGAAATTTACAACTAAAAAATTAAAAGTGGAGTTTAATATATTTTCATGGTGAGATGAATAACATAACTCACCCATGATTATAGTCCCTTGGTCTTTTTTCATCTTCTTCTATTTTCTTATTATTTTAGATTTATATATGAGAAAAATAACCCCTAGTATGAGATTTAAATTTCTTATTCTTCTTATACGTCATTTTGAATCTATTTCTTTTTCATTTGTATTTCTGAAGAATTTTGTTGCTTATTTGGGATCTCACCCGAATAAATCGATCCATAAATCCACGACTCAAGAGACCCGTAACCCGCCCAATCTGAAGGAGAAAATGGAGGAAGCAGGCTTGTGTATACCACCTGCGATTTAGGTCGGATTGACGTTTTGGGCCTGAACCTGCTTCATGTTCACCCCTAGCTTGCACTCTCACCTTTACCTCTTACTTTCAAAGCACATGAAACGACAATTTTATTTTTATTTTTACTTCTTACTACTTGATAATCAAAACATTTGAAAAGTTTAAAAAAAATTCAAAACTTTGGATGAATATAAAACTTCTAAAATGCAATTTTTCCAAAAATTTAAGAACTTTGAATGAATGTGAAACTTCTAAAATGCAATTTTTTCAAAAGTTTATAAATTTTTTGAAACTTTAGATAAATGTGAAACTTCCGAAATACAATTTTTGCAAAAGTTTAAAAAAATTTCAAAAACTTAATTTAATGTGAAACTTTCGAAATACAATTTTTTCAAAAATTTAAAAAAAAACTCGTGAAGTAACTTGTGAAGTAATATAAGGTACTAAATGCATCTATTTTGGTGGAAAAATGAAACTACAAGGCAGTAATCAACTAAACTATAAATTTATAAATTTATTAGCCGTGTGGTACATACTCTTAATATTAAAAGAAATGAAATTATTTAAAACTTTTATTGGTGAAGTACAAAAACATAAAGTAACTATTATTAGCATAAAGAAATACACACGACTCATGAAGATACAAATGCTTATATATTAATTCATAAAAGTCATACTTTTCTCAAGAAGATGCCAAGATTTTTTCAAAAAGAGGCTTTAAAAAAGCCACCCACTTCTCTTGGTCAGGGGTATTTTCTTTGATAACTTGAACATTCTTGAAATTATTAAACCATAAATGCAAGTGAGGGAATCTCTCAGTTTGCAAGATCTCCATTTCAAACGTATTTTCCAAAACCTCAATAAATTTGACAAAAGATCCGAGAGCGATGTCTACAATGTTAATGTTGTCTCCTCCATAAAATTTATTCTCATCACCCAAACATTGATCCTCGACAACTCCGAGCCGTTCCCATAGATTCTCTTTGGCCTTCTCTCGCTCTTCACTACTTTTGCTACGAGTGAGTGCTGAACGTGTCGAAATCTATAAATTTTGATCCCCGTGTTAGAACATAGAGAGTAATGTTTAAGATACATAGTAAAGTCTATTAGTTATAGAAATAAGCAGAACATGACTAGAAAAGTAAGTAAATACACACACATACATATACATAATGATTAAATTTTGAAAAATTGTACCATTTCATCGACATATTTAACCCAAAATCGGGCTTGAGCTCTCTCATAAGGATCAGCAGGAAGCAATGAGTTTTGTGGCCATATCTCATCAATGTATTCAACAATGATCATTGACTCACATATGGGTTTTCCATCATGAACTAGCACCGGAGTCTTCTTGTGTACTGGATTATATTGAAGAAGTTGGGGACTCTTGTTGAAGCGATCTTCCTCTATGTTCTCATATGGTATACCCTTTAGATTTAGGGTCCATACTACCCTTAAAGTAAAAGGACTATACCAAAATCCATGTAGTTTCACCTCTGCCATCCTAGCTTATGTTTTCCTAAGCCAACATTGTCCTTTTTATATATGGTGATCTATGGAGTCATTAATTTAGCTTGTTCAATTAGTCAAATTCAAAATCAAATCGAATATGTATTGCTAATTGCTAATAAATTAGTAGTAGAACCTAATGACGTTATAATTTGACTCAAAATAACGTTGTGACGTAAATTTTTTATGAAAAGTATTTAAAATTTGAGAAAATAGAATGCCTTGATGGTTAATTAACTTTACATTAATATTTAATAAAAATGAGTTTTGAACTTCTCAATTTAAATATCTTTCGATCTCGGCCAATGATTTCTAATTCTTTTAATTTTATTATATTTTTTCAATTTCATATATTTACATTCAAAATTTATATCATATAAATCATACATATAAACTTATGCATAAATATAAAATTATTTGATATGTTACTGAAACTCGTGAAAATTAACAGTGTTCAATAAAAATGTATAAGACGTTAATTTTGATATATTTCAATAATATATCAAATAAATTTATATTTATGTAAAATTTTACAATATATGATCGATATGATATAAACTTTCTATTTAAACCAAAAAAAATTAAAAAAAATAAATTGAAATAAAGAGAATATACCGAAGAATGTTTGAATTGAAATGATCTAAGTAGAATAAAAACTGAAATCAATCAGCACATCATTTTCATAAATGCTTTGTAAAATAAGATAACTTATCTCATTAGATATACTTAAGTCTATCTACTTGCCATTATAATAAAAGAAATTAAAAATTCTTAATATTATTAATTTTCTTTTAAAAAATAGAAATAATTGATATGTCCTTTATTTGTTTAATTTACATGAAGGTTTCCTTCATTCTTAGTCTCCGTTTTGTGGGGCATATTCTTCCATGTTTTTCTGCCCCACCAGTGGTGTCGTAAGTGCTTGCATCACTAACAGATAAATACGCGCGTGTACTTCCTCTACTACGATAGTACTACAGTTTTATTTCTCGTCTCATACGAAGTGCAAATATTTATGAGATCGAATTCGAAGGTAGTCACTACTCAGGGTATAAGTATTGGATTTTATAGTAATTTGATGAAAAGGATTCACGCCTACACAAATATTCCTTATGTTTTTTTGACAAACTTTATTTTATGTTCGTAAATATGAATCATGATAGGAGGTCTCAACTCTCAAGTAAGGGCTCTTTATTTACTAGTACTTGCTATTTTCTTTTTGTTGGTATAATCAAACTTTCCTATATCATTGCATAAAAAAAAAATAAACTTTGCAATATTATTTTATGGAAAAGTTCTGATGGAACCACCTATTTTTTAAAAGGTGGTCTATTATAAATCAATATTTTAAAGTCACTTGAAATTTAAAAAATATAATTTAGCAGTTTTTTTCGTCTTCATAGTTGAAATTGTTACATTTTTTTTTGTTAATAGATAATAACTTGGTTGATGTTGGTTTAAGACAAAATAAATTTTAAAGAACATTTGTTTTTTCTTTTTATTTTATCAAATTGATATCAATTGAATTATTATTTCAATTAGGATTGGTCGAATAAATTTAGAGGCCTAAAACAAAATTTAGAATGAAGTCATTTAAAAATACAATAATAAAATTACCTTTTAAGTCTAATTATTTTTACAATATTATACAATTTTTTTACGGATACACAATATTAAACAACTTACAAATAATGTTAAATTCATTCACGTGATTAATAATTTTTTTATTGAATTAATTAGTACCAAAATTAGATAGTAAAATTTATACTATAAAACCAAAGAACTTTATATTAAGAAAATTTTAATAATATAATTAAATTGAAAGTACAAATTTCACGCCTAAAAATATTTGAGGTCCAAGACGGTGGCCTCAGTTGCCTCTTCGACCAGCTCTAGTGTCCGCCATAAAAATCAAGAAGATCGTTAATTTGAACTTTCAAAAAATATCATCGATTGTTGTTACCATTTTGAAAAAAGTTTAACCACCGAAATATCCTAAGTTACTTATAAATATTTTGTTTTGTCAATAACCTACAAAAGGTGAACTAGTAGAAAATAATTGTCGTAAGTGCTTGCAATTTAGGGGTGGACATAGTGGACCGACCTGTCCGCGAATTGAACTACCCAAAAATTCACAAAGAAAACCGGTGGATGCGAATGGATTAATAGGTCATTTTGATTAGTTTCAAACGGTCAATCACGGATTAGTTTGGATTGAAAAATAAATTCGTTGATATCCGAACCCGACTGACCTTAGTATACGAACTCCTGCAGCTACTATCTGTGACACTGACGCAATAGACAAGCGGTGGTATTGGTACTTTTGCTGGGAAAAAAAAACACGCAAACATAACATCCTCACCACCTTTACAGCTTTACCATTATTTTTCTTCTCTTTTTTAATTAATTATTTTTTTCTCCTTCTCTATTCTCAAAGATAAAGAGCTACATAATTTATTGGATTTGAACCCCTCATGTTTGAATCAATTTGAATCAAACATGACGGAGTTATGTTCACCATCTTACCATTAAAATATATTGAAATTTACAACTAAAAAATTATAAGTAAAGTTCAATACATTTTCATGGTGAGATCATGAACATAAGTCACTCGTAATGATAGCCCTTTACTCCACTTTTTTCATCTTCTTTTTTTCTTATTATTTTAGATTTATATATGAGAAAAATAACCCTTAGTCTGAGATTTAAATTTCTTATTCTTTTCATACGTCATTTTGAATCTATTTCTTTTTCATTTGGATTTGCGAAGAATTTTGTTGCTTATTTGGGATCTCACCCGAATAAATCGGTCAATAAATCCACGACCCGAGAGATCTGTAACCCGTCCAATCTAAAGGAGAAAATGGTGGAAGCAAGCTTGTGTATACCACCCACAATTTACGTCAGATTGACGTTTTGGGCCTGAACCCGCCTCATGTTCACCCCTAGCTTGCACTCTCACCATCCACATTTACCTCTCACCCCAGAGCACATGAAAATACACTTTTACTTCTCTTTTTTCTTCTTACTACTTGATACTCAATTTTTGAAAAGTTTAAAAAAAATCGAAACTTTGGATGAATATGAAACTTCTAAAATGCAATTTTTCTAAAAATTTAAATTTTTTTTGAAACTTTAGATGAATGTGAAACTTTCGAAATATAATTTTTCCAAAAGTTTTAGAAAAAATTAAAAACATTGAATGAATGTGAAACTTGCGAAGTACAATTTTTTCAAAAGTTTATTTTTTTTTTGAAACTTTGGATGAATGTAAAACTTACAAAATGCAATTTTTCCAAAAATTCGAAAAACAATTCGAAACTTATAATGAATGTGAAACTTTCAAAATGCAATTTTCCAAAATTTTAAATAAAATTTTAAAACTTTGGATGAATGTGAAACTTCTGAAATACAATTTTTTCAAAAATTTAAAAAAAATTGAAACTTTGGATGAATGTAAAACTTTTGAAATGCAACTTTTTCTGATTTTTTTTTATAATTTCAAAAATTTGGATGAATGTGAAACTTTCAAAATGCAATTTTCTCATAATTTTTATAAATAAATTTGAAATTTTCAAAATGTTAATAATTTAGAAAATTTTGACTATCAAATAGTAGGAGTAAAGTGATATTTTCATGTTTTTGACGCGGTGAGAGGTAAAGGTAAGGGGGTGAGAGATAGATTTCTCCTACAATTATAGGTACATTGTAACACTCTTGTTACACTTTGTTTTTTGTCAAATGAGAATTCATTAAAAGGTAGAATGGGTCTCAAGACCTGAAAAATATTCGATACAATTACAAGTAGAGCTAATCCAACTAGTACGCTAAAAAATTAGACAATAAACATAAAATATGGCATTTAGAGCACTTACTTATGCTTGTGGTTCCACTTATAAAAAAGCCTAGATAAAATAAATAAATGTTATAAAGAAAAGAATAATTGATGAAAGAGATAGAGAGATGGAGAGAGTGTAGAGGGAGAGTTGCGTGATATGATCTATTTTCTATAATGATCACATGGTGTCAGACACAAAGTACACACTAAAGATTAAACAATGTCTTGGATCCTCTCAACCAAGTCCCCTCCCCCCTCCACCTCTATCTTTCTAACTAAAAAAAATTAAATGGAAGAGAGAGAGAGAGAGAACAAGAAAGTGAAGAATAATTGATGAGGGACAAAGAGGTAGAGAAAGTGTAAAGGGAGAGTTGGGGGAGTGAGTTCATTTTGGACCATGCTCACATGCTGTCAAACACAAAATACACACTAAAAGATTAAACAATGAACATAAAGAGGCCTTGAGAGCACTCAATAGTGCTTGTGACCTCACTTGTAAAAAATACAAAAAAAAGTAAAAGAAACAAAACATAATGACTTGAATCTTCTCCACCAAGTATCTCACTCCACCTCACTATCTCTCTTATAATTTATTTTTAAAAATGTTGAAGAGAGAGAGAGAGAAAGAGAAGAAAAATTAATGAGATAGAGAGATAAAGAGAGTGTAGAGGGAGATGATTCATTTTCGATTATGATCACATGCTACTAGACATAAAATTCACACTAAAAGATTAAATAATGAGATAAAGTGGCCTTGAGAACACTCACTAGTGTTTGTGGTCCCACTTGTAAAACGAACTAAATAAAACAAGTAAAATAACATATCTTGACTTAAATCCTCCCCACCAAATCACCCTATATGCTCTGTCTCTCTCACAATTTATTTTAGAAAAATATTGAAGAGATAGAAAAAGTAAGAAAGAGAATAATAATTGTAAAGAGAGATAGAAAGAGTCTAAAGGGAGAGTTGGGAGAGATTATCAATTTTCTACCATGATCACATGCGGACACGCACAAAATACACACTAAAAGATTAAACAATGAGTAAAAATTATTTTCCAACACTCACCAATATCTGTGGTCTCACTTGTAAAAAAAACTAAATAAAACGAACAAAAGAGCATATCATGACTTGGATCCTCTCCACTCTCTTCACTTCAATCTCACTCGTAATTTATTTTAAAAAATATTAAACAGAGAGAGTAAGAAAAGGAAGAATAATTCATGAGCAAAATAGAGAGGTGGAGAGAGTGAAAAGGGAGAGTTGGAACAGGAGATCCATTTTCGATCATGATCACATACTGCCAAACACAAAACACATTAAAAAAATTAAATAATGAGCATAAAGTGGCCTAAGGAGCACTCACTAGTTCATGTAGTCCCACATAATACTTGTGTAAAATACATATTTTTGATGATATAAAAGACCAACGGTGATGATGATTAAGGCAACAAGCTCAAAAAGAATAAATCCACGAAAATCTTATTGATAACTTAATAATCTTCTCATATTAGATGTTTAAATGTAAAGGTAAATGATAAAACCCATAGCTCGAATACAATGAGAACCTCACATCTTTGCATATGCATAAAAAGTATTTTCAAAAGTCAAAATTACATTTACAAAGTGTTAAAATTAATATTTTTGACAAAATACAAAGGTGTATTCGAATACAACATAAACGTATTCGAATACAGATGACAGATTGCTAAGTCAGTAGCAAAAGCCTCTCATCTGTATTCGACTACAACCTGCTGTAGTCGAATACAACCAACAAGACAGTGGCAAAATTGATACAACTGTATTTGACTACACAAACTTGTATTCGAATACACATTGAAAAGTTTTAAATTTTCTGAACGTTACAAAGAGGTGTATTCGAATACAACTGAAAGCAACGCAATTTTTCAGTTATAAAATAGTTCTAAATCATTGCAATTGTTCCTCAAGCCTCTTGGATCAGTGGCCACGAATCTGAAGAGATGTTTATGGACTATAAATACACCATAACTTCAGATTCAAAAACATCAATCCTACTACATAACTTTAAAGACTTTGAACAACTTTTCTGAATTTTTCTCAAAGTCATTTTTCATAAATTCAAGTACTTGTATATCATTTTCATATCTTTAACTAAGGTTCTCAAAGTACTTGAAGCAATCTTGGATTGTTATCATTCTACCTCTTTCTTATTCCTATATCCTTATCAAATCACAGTGTTTGTAAAAAGAAAGTAGTACTTTCTTTAAATAGTTTTATCTAAGATAGTAGTGTGCTATCCTAGAAGATTTGTTAGAAGTTTATAGCAAAGGTCCTAAGGTGGCACTTGTACATTTTCTAACAATAGTGGAGAAATCTCTTGTGGTGTGCAAGATGACTGGATGTACCCTTCGTCATAAGGGGAACCAGGATAATTCTGCTGTGTGCATTTCTTTACTGCCATTTACTTTCATCACTTACTATCCTTAAACGAAAAAAGTCGATCATTTAATCACTGAAAACAAGAAAAACTCCTAAACACCTAATTCACAATTAAACTCTTAAAAAATTAAAATAAACTTTGTTTTGATTAAATACTTTCACCACAATTTAACAAAATTATATGTAAACAGGTGCAAATATACAAAATTATAAACAGCTGCTAAGCACATAGTAAAACCATTTGCATCTTGAACATCCACAAACACAATCAAATTACACCATGTTAGTACTCAATTATCTTTTGATGTTTCACTTCAAGACAAGCTGTAATAAGGTAATAATAAGACAGGGAAGCAGGGGGAGCCGAGGCAGAAATTTGTGAGCTCTCAGATTTTTGTCCGTACTTCATTTATACTGCCTAGGGACTAATAAACACGAAATACTTTCTACGAAGCTAACTATTGAGTAAATCTCTTGCTCATTTACTCTAATAATACTAATTCATTTTCATCACAGTATAGAGAGAGATAAATAGCAATACGGTTTTGAGGTCCCGGCAAAATTGATGGAATATACATTCATAAATTGTTATGGCGTGATGCTGGAAATGCGCAACGCAGAGATATACCATTCTCCTAAACATAACCATTAGGCTTTGTCCCTCTTGCATTTCTTTTCCTAATGTCAGCATCGTAATGTAACAAGGCAGCATCTAGAGCCTGCACCATAATATTGGTCTTTTTCATTTAACACTCAAGATGCAACAAACATTAAAGATATCACAAAATCAGAGACAATCAACTACAAAAGCATAGCCATCCATCAAATTGGATTGCTATACATTATCAGTAGGCAATACATTATTTAGGTCACTCTTTTCAGCACACAATTAGTGGATATTATAGGAGGGAATGAATTCCACAAAACAAGGAGTCAAACCCACATAGTTGAGGAATTATGAATTTTCAGGCCAATGAAAATGGTAAGATGAAATAATGAACTGTGGCCAAAATTATATATACGGTGATCAAACTACATTTGAAAATACTAGGAGAAATTTCATAATTCTTGTACCCTTTTGTGTCCTTTAGGCTATATACAAAACTAGATTATCAGTCTATCAAAAATAAAATGCATTAAAGGCAGCAGAAGTTTGAAGGATGAAAGGAAACTAAAAAAAAACACACATAGAAGTCCAAACTATTGAGAATTAGATTTTAAAGTTTTGATAAAGTGGTCGTGCGAAATGATTGGCATAAAAATGATTTTGAAGGAGAGTGACTGATCCAAAGAAATTTGAACATGGTTTATGTCATTTGAGTGAATATAGGCCAATTTGGAAATTGGAAGTCTAAATACCTACACAAAGTAATAAAAAAAGTGAAATTAAGCAATAAAAATATTTTAGTGGTGTCAGTTAATATCTAACAAACGATCTCATGACAGAAATGTAAAAGGTATTCTGCATGAATGATCAGTGAATGTTAAAGCATCGACTCCTTCCTATCACACAAGGCCGTTTATACTATTAAGTGATGATGGTTTCCTCTGGTAGCTCCTATTGATTTATTCATTTCTTAGGTTTAAAATAATAATAGCTTCCACAGTAATTTATTTAGGAGGCAAGGCATGCTGCAATTTAGGATGATAAAATACAAAGAAATGAAACACGGTCAAATGAAAAATATGTGGAGCTCACCTGCTGCATTGGATGGACAACAAGGGAAACCTGGTGCCGCAGGTCTGACTTTGCAGATACCTTTATTTCCTAGGATTAAGCAAATAAATATATGAACACTTCAGTAGTTACTACTAATAAAACTAATGACAGTATCCATGTAATGACAGAATAAAACAAAAACATTATTCAACCGAGGAATACAAGTAGAGGCTTCGGCTATTTACATACCTCAAGTTTAGAATATATTTGTGATATCGCATCTTTCAGTCTTCTGGTCTGCAATTCATTGTCAAGTGAACACGGCATCAGATATAATAAAGTGCAATTCAGAAAGTTTCTCAATGAATGACTATCAAAATATGTGCAATACACTGCAAATATAATGCAAATTGCCACCAATGCCATATAGCAGTAACGCCCCTCTGCCCATCCAATACCTAGCTGGTTGTTCACCTCAGTGTTATTGATAACTTCCGTGGAAAGGAAAATAAAGGAAGGTTTGCAAAAATATTGAACCTACTAGGTGTCATTGTCTGTTAACCTACTTAGGCATCAATGAACATCAAAAAGGTATTTGATGAGTTCTGCTTATCTTACTATATGATTTTGAAATGTCAATCTTAAGCACCTGCTAAACTGCTCAGTTTGGTGGTTCCTAGACAAGATACCAATGCCTTTTTGACCCTTTGATTAAATAATTCAGGGTTTGACCTTTTTAGTGATGCAATATTAGATAGGTCATGCATCACAATCAGCATTGAAAGATCTTACTGAAATAACAGAAGTTCGACATTCACCTTATTAACAAGGTTTTGTGTTGTTACTGGATAGGAAGACCAAAAGTGCCTCAGCAATTCCTGACTGCAAACCCAATGCTGGAAAGACAGAAGCATGCAATAAAATATTAAATTATATCAAATTTATACATAGAAAAGCATATAGAACTACCCAAAAAACTATATTTAGATTACTGAAAGCTAAACCGCTGCTTGAAAATAAAAGAAACATATGGGACACTTTCAAACTCAACAGATATATATATATAAGCTTTTGTCAAAAAAAAATGATATATATAGAAGCTTATAAGACTATCCCCAGCAATTTTCATCTTTTCTTTCCGTCCATTCTTATTCCTTTCCTTCTCAAAAATCACAGTAACAACAGCAGTAGACTCACATCTAGTAGTTTCTCCTTAGTTGTATTGGGAAGTATATCAAGGACACTCTCCTGAGAACTTTTCCCGAGATGTGATTTGGTGCTTGAGATATTTTTGGTCAATCCGTTAAGGACCTGGAAAAAATAAAGCACTTTCATTTTCAATAACAGATTTTTCATTAACACAGAAAGAATCAAAACAGAAGATATGTTTTTCAAGTACAACATTGAGTATTTAACTATATAAACTTGTTAATTGTTTAAAAAATTGTTTTTTTTTTATTAAAAAAACTAAGCTCTATACATATGTCATTACCTTAAAAGCAACCTCAGGACTCAATAGAGGATCCCTCAATCCGATAGCTTTGATCTTAGATATGGACTCTCTCAAAGAGCCATAGGCTTCCTCAGAACCCAAATTGCATCTTATTTGCTCCTTTCCAGCTAGGGAATCATCCAAAGTTTTTACTGCATTAGCTTGTTGAGAATCAAAATAGTCGCGAGGATCCTGAGCAAGAAACAACATAAGAGTCATAACACAACAAATATTTAATCCAAAAAGAAAATTATTGAATAATGTAAAAAATATATAACTAGAGCTATTCAATAGAAATAAGAGTTCATTTAGTTCTTGAGACAAAGTAGGACCTTGATACAGAGTGGTGCAAAAGGATGATTATCTTGTGCCTGAAGATCCTCAATCTGGGTCATCTTAGAAATTCTGTTTCGTCTCTCCTCCTCTATAACCCCATCAGATTCTGTATAGTGGTGTAAAATAAGAGCTTCCTCAAAATGAATGAAAAGGAAAAGGACAAGAAATATGTTAATCTTACTAACCCTGTTTTCTCTGAGCAAGCACTTCTGCCACTGTTCTTGGATGTTCCATATCCATATCTACATTTATATTTGAAATCTGACTCATCAGACCAGACAATTCTAACATAAATATGTTGAACCAACCCAGATTTGATTGCATATTCTGCTCTCAATTGATTTTGGGACTATTTTGATGTTTGGAACATGCATTTCAAATATACGGGAAACACTTGATGCCAATAAAATGTTTCAACAGAAATAAACAAGAGGAATTTAAGACACTTAGTAAAGCTAGTGTTTTACAGTTAGAACCATCATTCTGTACAACCACTAAATGATCTCCTGGAGGAACAAGTTTAAAAAGATGCACAAAGTAGAGAAGTGAATGTAACAGAAAAAGTGTCCAAAAAATGTCCTTCTATCGTATTTCTGTAGTGATGATAGAAGAGATAGAGCACTGATGCAATAAATGAGTCGGCGTATGTAGCAATTAATTTCTCTTCCTTCACTTCTTATTTGAACTATTCATTTTCATAGAAAACATTATCAAAAACCAACTTCAATATGACTACGAGTGTAATGCAAATTAATCAGAAGTTAAGGATTTAATCATGAAATGTAAATTTGTCCAATCTTTAATAATTTACAATCAAAAGACCTTTTTTTTCTACATTTAGAGTTGAAGACAATAAGTATAAGGAATGTATTCCTTGAGACAGGAAGACATAAAACATATACAAAATGAGAACAAAAGTTAAGAATGAAATTATGAAACAAAAGAAATCATCAAATTAGAGACAAAAATTACCTAAAGTTTTTCCTTCGAGAACAACCTCACTTTGTCTGTTAAGATCTTGCAACAAAGTTCTCCGATAGAAAGTATTTTGAGCTTCGGCTGTTTCCTTGCTACCATCTCGGAAAATCCCATGATCCTTTTCACCAAATAGAGCAAAGAGTTAAAATACAGAAATTCAGTATATAGATAGACAACTGTGCTACATTTAACATCTTGTTAATAACTGAATGACCAGCAGTATTCGTCTAGAATATGAATACGACACATGCACACAACTCATTCATAATCCATATCATATGCAGTACAAAACAAGAAAATTTATCAGAGGTTACAGAAAAGATAAGAGAGCCTCTAAGGGGAAGACAACCAAGACAAACTAACTCACTTAGCAAATCTCATTAATCACTCCACTTATTCAATAAGAACCACCCTACAGGATAGCCATTAGCCAAATATCGTAAACAGTGATCAAGGCAAGGGTAAGACCATAAGAAGTAGAGAAAGATCATTTGTAACCAATCAGTCCTAAAACCTGAAACTACAATAATCCCCTAATTTGAAAGAAACCAAGGGAGTGAAAGTGAAAGAAGTCATGTTAATTAATTTGCCATGAACTACAGTTGAAATCTTATGATATCTAACCAGACATTAGAGGACAACATTGGAAAGGATTCAGAATCTGCTTATCCATATTGTTGAAACTATTTATATGTTAGCATTAGCCGTTTCATTTATTTCTACAAGTGGAATGACGGGCACATTTTTCTATTGTATTTTGTTGTATATATATTTTATTGTCTGATATCTGTTATTCTGTTTTACTTTAATTCGTTTGTTTCAATTTTACAATATCTATGTTATCTAAACTTAACTAAATTTTAGCATCAATATTCATGTTGTGTTTTTAAATTTGAATTTGAAAAGATTGTGCTGTTAAGGACTTCCCTATAATTATGGTGTCCATTTGAGTTTAAATTTAAAAAATACTGAGCTGATAAGGGTAAATTTGTCTGGAAAAGGTCTGCCCAAAATTAGGAGTTAGCCGAAGTAAGACACGATTGTAAATGTACAGACCATTTAGACATGCAGTCATTCACATCATCTGTCCTCTATTAGAGGAAACCCTATCCTAACTTCCAGCTGGGTTCTCTTTCTAGCTACTGGCATCCATAAATGAGTAAGTTCATCCTTGCAGTTGGATTTTTATTTGTTTTAGCACTGCATTTTGGGGATTTTACTCTTTCTCCTGACACCCCTGTATCATCACTGATACATGTGGGCAAAGAAATAGGAAGATTGACAGTTGTGAGTGTTCACCAGAGGCTGAGAGAATGACTTGAGGAACACCAAACAGATCAGTTGGGATGGAACATTGATGAACAAAGGGCATTTGGACTATTCGAGGAGAATGGTCATGGTCGCAAAGTAACACAACAAATTGTTACCCTTATGCAAAACTATAGCAACAAATGTTACTGTTATGAAAAGTGAAAACCATGAGAATGTGTAAGTTTTTCCTAAGAATCTTTTATACCCAGGAACAAATTTTTAAGCTTATAACATACCAATGTTGTTGACCGCAGATCACAGAAAATAGCGGTTTGTTCAAATTCTGCTATGCAACAGTGCTATTGCGCCAATATAGCCGCTATTTGACAACATTTTCTACTAAATAGGGTATCGCAGAACAATTGCTCAAACTCCGCTAATAGCAGCTATTCAACAACACTGTAACATACATAGGAGTTCATGTTCCATTTTCCTATATTTCTGGAAATGTGTTTAGATATCTTGAGACAAACACTTCCTAAGTGTCTTATGCTGCAAAACTAAAGCAGCATAACTTTCCTTTAGTTCACAACTACAGCAACTTCACTTTAAGACTACAAGTAAGCCATGGTGAAATGTCAATCTTTTCTATGTCCCTATGAGTCTTAGAAACTTTAAGGAAAATATATGGGAAATATGCTTTCAAATCCTTGAAATAAAATAAAACAATTGAAATAATATCATGCTACCAGATTTGACTGCCAATTATCCTCTTACTGAAATGGTTAGCAGAGTGTGGAAAAAGTTACTAGCACTATTTTGTACAAAGTGCAAACAGTGATTAAGAGTTGCAACTGAAACTTTTACTTCTAAAAAAAACAACACACTGTAAAGGAACCTCCTATATGAGATACAGGAATAGTTTCATTCACCCTACAGGAAGATGAGTGTAATCATCTCCTTGGTCTGCTTCCATGTCCAAAGTTGGATCAACCCGTCGAACCTGCAAAAACAGATAGTAAAGTAAATGAACTGAGAATGCAATCACAAGATCTTCAATGAGATTATAATAGAAAAAAGAGGAAGACCTTCTTTCGAGCTTCATTTTCTAATATCTCGTCATCTTTCAAAAAAACAGCAAGATCCTCATCTTCAGCAGCCTCGGCAGCTGCCGCAATAGTGTTTTTGGTACTATGGATATATTCAGCTTTGAAGTATTTGTTCCAGAAATCTACCTCACTCATCTTGAATTTGAAGGCCATGGAAAAGATATAAAAAATACAGTTTGCAAAGTAATAGATTATTTTCCATAAATAAATATAAAATCTGATAAGAAACATTTAAAAACATCTATATTACCTTACTGGGAACAAAATTGAGGAATGCCTGGTGAACTGCTGGTTTGAGGGCAAAAATCTGGAAAGACAATAATAATGCAAAGTAAGGAAGTAGTCAAGTAAATTTTTAAGTGAAAGAAGAAATTAATATTGGAAAAAATGAATGAAATGCAAGTGAATGATAACGAGAAATTGCTCCAAAAGAATTAAATTGTACCAAGAAAATTTTCTACAGGGTTAGAGGTCAACCCTGATGGTGGCCAATTACTCTACAAATTCTTTAAAGTAGAAAAGAAATCAATGATAAAGTTTAGGGGGAAAGTGTACGAGAATAAAAAATCTATTTAATTTACAGGGTTTAGACGGGAAAAGAGAAAAGAAAGAAACCTAGAATAATTTGATATGATATAAAATCTACAGAACCAACACCTATTTATACCGAAGAAATTAGGTCATGTACTAGTACAAGACCAAACCTACAAACTTGGAATAGATGAAATTAAGAAAGAAATCATATAGTAACTTCCTCAATTAGCAGACGACTTTAGCCTATAAGAAATGCAGTCCCAAGATATTCTAATAAAATCATCCATAATAAATACAAAGCATAGACAGAAGAATAGGGGGAAATTCACAATAGAAACCAAAAAACAGTTCCAACCCATACGCCAAAAAAGGGAGCCACGACACCCACCCAAAAAGAAAATATTCTCCTTAGCATTCAAAAGAGAAGCCAATTTAAAAAAAAAAAAAAAAACTTTTGAAACCACAATTTATTATAGTGACTAATCTTGGAAGTCCATTACAACATGCCCCTTGTACTGTACATCATTGGTTGAGGAACCATCTTAACATCTTCATCAAACTAACGATCTATAATATCCCCAAAAGATCATTCCATAAGATGTAAAACTCAAACAAGTAACATCTCAAACAAAAGGAGTTGTTCATGCAGTAATTGTAGCTATTAGCTAAAAAGTAATCATGTTGATACTGAAAAATGAGTTGACAGTTACTACTCAATTTACTGTGCATGCTTAGATTCTATGACTGATGTCTCCCTCTATCGCCCCATTACTTTGTATGGTGGACTCAAAGGTACATAACCATGAAACTTGTTTTATTCTGTATGTTCTCCAGTTTTGACATTTAAGTTAGGATGTGTCTCTTCTAAGGTAAATGGAATCCCAATGCCAGAGGAGCATTGAAATCACCACCTCTTAAAATTATTCTTGATTCCAATTCACCTTCATCTAATATCAACATTACAAACTAAGTGCAAGCATGTGAAAACACAAGAACGGATAAACACACATGTTATACAGCTGTCTAATTGTTCTAGCAACAAACACTTTTGTTCTAGCATAAGCTTCTATTTTATACAGCTGTCTATATACCACTAATCATCATTCGATTTCTATGCATAACAGCATAAGTCAAACCCAGTTAGCTCCCAAATAAGCTGATACTGAATGCACTTTTAAATCAAAAATTTAGTATCATTATCTGTTGCATTAGAAACTTTAAACCATTAGTCAACTAAAAGAGGGCAGAGTTAGATGTAGACACATGCCTGATATTTTATCTCCGGTGTCAACTGAAATTTAACCTGGTTTATCTGAAAAACAAAACAAGAGAAAATAACTCAGTTGTTATTACATTATGCATCCATGCATGCATCTGAAGCTGCTAAAACTTCCAGTACTCTTAAAAGATCATAAACATGGCATTGAAAAAGTGTGAACCCAATATAACAAATAAATAAATCCAGGTTGGCTACATGGACCCTTTCCTAGACCCCCGCCATGGTGTAAATTGTATAGCATTAGGTCACCCTTAATATAACAATAGAAAAGTATTTCCAGTTTTCACTACTTAGGGTTGGCAACATGCATCAAAAGATGCTATTCTTCTTTACTAAAATCGTTGTTGTATATAATGTATGAGAAAACAAATCATAACAATATCAGACCTATCTGGTTAGAAATTTTAATATTAAAACAAACAATTGAAGTACAAATATTAGAGAAATAAAGGGGCCATTGATTAGCATTTCTAAATAATTGAACTTTAAAAGCTAAAAACTATATACACAAGCATTTCCTGTTCTCAGATTTTAGAATCAAGTAAACAGAACAAGGAATTTTTTAAAATGCATAATAAGGACAGAGCAAAGGCTTTTAGTGATATACACGTGCACCACTAGCAGTAGTATAGATCTGCCATGTTTTTGTCATGTGAATGTCGAGTCATTAATCTTTTAAATATAAGACAGTGCATATAGTTTGCATTGCCTGATTTTCCCAATCAAACTTTTGTATTCTCTACAACTTATTTATTCCTCCAAACACTTGAGAAGAGTATACAACTTTAGCGATCAGTATTAGACTTAGAAGTCCTTGCCGTTAATGAGATGATAATTTTAATCCGATAAGAAGATAAGAAACTGGCTAATTTCATTGAAGCACAATGACATTTGAGGGTAATAGCTAACTATTTTTGGATTTTGCTAATAAGAACATAACTGTTATATTCTTTTCTCCAAAACAATCAGCTTGTTTTATTAGTGTTAAATCACTTTTTTAGTAAATAAGTTTCCCAAACACAGGTATTAGAGATTTTGTTTTCAAAAGTAATTTTTGCAAACTGCAATACAAGACTAATTAACCATATTCATCGCGTTCAAATTCCATTTGTCATAGAATTGTCAAACATTAAAAGCTTCCAAAAGCTGAGTTCTGTGCTCTATAACAGAAGAGAATGAGATTTTTTTCCTTAACAACATGCAATTCAAAGTAACTTTTTAAATAATTACTTAGATGGCAATGCAACATACAGACAGTGAGATTCGTAACATTCTCATGATGACATACAAGTATGCAGATACGCATCTGAGTGCAATAAAAAAAAACAAAACAATGCAAAAGAGGAAGAGGTAGTACCATACCCGACCATCACTAGTAGGCTTTGTGTCGAAGATCAAAGAATTTTTAAATCCAATCCTTTGTTTTAACTTTCTGCTTTCATCTTGGTCAAGCAACTTCTGTAAAAAAATATTAAATATAAGAGTAAAAATTCAATAAAAGGAAGAGGAAATTTACAAGGGAATCAGAGGGTAAGATATCCTCCATAGAAAAATGGAGACATCAATAGAGCTTCCAACCTCTCTGCATATCTATTAGAGAAACCCCTTAAAATGATCATGTCATTTACTTTACAAATATTTGATTTGCAATATACTTCACATTGTACTTTTTGTTTTTTATGAATAAAAATGTATTCAATCATCATAACATCAACCAAAAATCTACCATTATTAAATATATAAAGGCCTCAATGGAGTTTTATATTCAAATTCCCTTAGCAAACAAGGAATAAATACCAACAACAACACATTACATATAATATATTAAGAATATTTTTACCTTCTTTGTTGCCCAAAATTCTGATTCTGTAAGCTTACCACTAGCCACAAGTTCCTTATGAAGCTTCTGCAGTTTACTGCAAAAGTTGAACTTTAGCAAAATCACTAATATTGAGGCGATCAAGGAATATCTGCTGAAACTACGATGACCTTATAGTAAATAAAGCATAACATTCAAAATATTATGATCGTGAGTTAATACTACTGAGTGGCATTTTAAGTCAGAGCAACTACAAATAAATGGATGATTTAGAAGTAATAGCACAATGTCAAAGCAAAGAGGAGTTTGCAGCCAGAAATTTGGATATGATTCATGATCATAATAGTAAACAATACTTTCTTTTAAAAGAATTGAAGTACCACAGTAAAAACCAGATACCTATCTTCTTGCAATAGCTTAATCCTAAGTGTCATTTCGGCAGGGCTAAGCTGTTCATCAGAAAGAACTTTCGGAGGTTCTACATGCTTGCTAAGGGTAATACCTGCTCAAACATACCAAACAACACAATAATGAAACAACTGAAAATAAAAGTAATAACAATAGAATACAGAAAGGAGTATAAGAAAAAACATCACAACTCAGAATCTCCTTTTGATATTACTTCATGTTCATACCATCTTTTTTCCAACTCCTAATTATAATTCCTTATAAAATCAATAAAAAGCACGATAACATGCTCAAATTTTTTAGAAGAGAAATTACTTGGCGACGCATCACTCTTTGCTCTGGCATACGTATTGAGGCGGGAACTAAATATATAACTTGGCACATCTAAAATCATAATTTTGTAACATCCTTTAAGTATGTTTAATCAATTAAAAACATTTTGAAAGAAACTCTAACTCTGAAACACAAGCCTACGGTCAAACAGTCAAACATCATAATAGCACATCAAGCAAAGCACCAGCATACCATGATTCAAGAACAACAAAGTTAAGTTATATAAACCACAGAAGAAAATTTGAAAAAAAGAAAACATCAAAACAACAAAATCATATTTTATTTTGCAGTAGCCAAAATTAGAAACTTACCGACTAATTCCCGGCAAACATGAAGATCTGAAAAGTTCTCTAACTCAAAGATGTAACTTCCCTGGAACATCACACCATATTATTATAAAATTCATTTTAAGGAGGAAACATTACCCTCGTCAAGCACTGTACTACTAAGTGAACCACAGTACACGAAATGAAATCAATAATTCAATTGAGCAGTATTCAAACAAAAAGAATAATTAAAAAATCAAACAAACACAACACTCAGGCTACATAAATAACTCAAGAAACATAGTAAGGAATAGCAACAGTTGAAATAAACTAAGGAAAAACCTGCGAATGTCCAAGGTTAAGCCACGGAGGTTTGTTTGATCCCTCTTTGGTGTGTTTATGATCTAAATTTTTGCAATCAGAAAATAAGAAACAACATCAAAGTATGCACAAAACACGTGTTATCAATAATATTCAGAAATTAGACAAATAAGAACATATTGGCAGCCTTCAATAGTTATCAGACAAATAATGCTCTGTTTGGGAGTTTGGAAGGGAGGGGAGGGAGGGAAGAGAGAGAAATCTTCCATCTTATTTGAGATAGCTTTTTTGTAGAGAATAAAAAGATGATGCATATGACTAATATATTTTTTATTTTGAAATTATTATAAAAAGATGAAAATGATTAGAAAATTTATCTAAGACCTCCAAAATTATTTCACAATACATTATTTGAGTTCCCCTGCTAGGAAGATTTTGTATTACGAGGAAAAAAAAAAAAAAACTCCCATTCAAGTTGGTGGACTATCTTTCTTTCACTTTCACTTTCCTCCCTCCTATTTTCTAAATCCTTCCCCTCCCCTCTTAAACTCCCAAACAGACCCTAAAAGAGCTTGCATTGAGCTTTACAATCAATTTACATCATCAAATGCAAAAGCAGCACGAAAACTAACAAGTACATAAACAAAAGGTGGTAAGTACTTTTAATCAATCTGAAATCAACTTCGAGTCTGTTGTTTGATGTTGGATCATTAGGCTTGAAAACAAGCTTTTCTTGAGTCTGCAGAGTGAAAAATCGCGAATCAGCTAAACAAATGGCAATGTGAATAAAAACGGAAATTCGGAGTAATAGAGATAGAGTACCAATTTGAGGACGCCAGGTGTACCAGGATCTTTCACAGTGGTTTTGTATTTAGCACGCTTAACAACTTGTTGCGATGACGACATCGTTAACCTAAACTATAACCGTCAAATAATTCAATTCCGTTAACGGTTCAATCCAAAACTGCTTCTAGAACCGAGCAATCCCTAATCGGAACCATCGCTTTCGTGAGAGAGCATTCTACTCCACGTTTTGGGGAATGGAAGGAGAGCGAATCGCGATTTTATTTGTTTGATTGAGCGAAATTAGAGAGAAAAAGTGATTATAATCGGATTGAGGAATGGAGTAACCACTTTTAAGTTCCCATAAAGCGCGAGAATTGCCGCCGGCAGGTGGCGTAGCCGACTTAATACGATCCAAGAGGGAGACAGAATAGCGACGTTGCCTGCTTTCGGTATCCAAATATAACTTAATTTAATAAATTGCTCAAAGTTCAATGATGTTTTAGCCATTATCAATTTATCTCTGAAAATTTCTTAAGTTATATTTTGATTTATAACTTGATAAAATAATAAAATACAGCTTTATAAAAATTACGAATCAGAATAAATAAAGTAAAATATTATAAAAAAATCAATATTAACCTTCTCAATTTTACCCATTACAAAAATATGAAAAATTAAAATACAAATTTTATTTATTAAATAAAATTATTTTTTAAAAAAAAATGAATGATTTTTATTAAGAAAAAATATAATTTTTTAAAAGTTGAGATAATAAACTAGTTTGTAAAAGTTAAGAATCGAGAAACACTCATTTCATTTTAAAAAAATATAAAGGACATATTTGTAAAAAATATATGAGATAGTAATGGAAAAAAAATCAATATTATTCTTCTCAATTTTAACCATTATAAGAATATAAAGAATAAAAATGACAATTTCATTTATTAGATAAAATGTTTTTTTTAACAAAAAAAAAAGGTAAGTGTTATTTTTAAGGAAAAAAATGTAGTTTTTAGAAGTTGATAAAATAAAATAATATGTAGAAGTCGAGAATTGAAAAACAAGCATTTCTTTTAAAAAATACAAATAACATGTTTGTAAAAAAAAATACGAGATAGTAATAAGTATGTATTGATCGTTTAAACAATTTTATATTAATATAAATTATTGATTGTGTGGTTAATGATCGATGAAAATATCACAATCATATAATATAATCATACAATCAATAATTCATATTAACTAACACTGAAAAATTAGTTTATGATGTCAGTGTATATTATTTTTCTCTATTTATAAATATTGCTTAAAAATAGGGGACAAATGTTTTTTAAATAAATGAATATAAAAAATTCACATAACAAATATTTACCACTGATAGATAAAAAAAATATATGACAAATATTAAAATTAAATGGGATAAGCCAAACAATCAAAAACATTTAAGATGAAGCAAAGTAGGAGCTTCATTGTATAATAAAGTAAAAGGAGTATTATTTTTCAAAAGAGGGAAGGACAATCTATTGGTTAAGTGAACTAACATATTGAATTGAAAAATGCCAAAAATTGTCGGATAATTGAGATTGAAAAGAGAGGGATCTTGCTACATCGTTAAGAATATGTTGGTGTTTCATCTCAACAATGCCATTTTGTTGAGAACACTCTACATAAAATCTTTGATATACAATGTCTTTAGAAGCAAAAAAAAAATCATGCATTATAAATTAAACACCATTATCACTTCTCAGACACTTTTAATTTGGTAGAAAAATGAGTTTTAATATAAGCAATAAAATTGTCTGGATGAGTTCTAGTCTCACTCTTTTGTTTCATTAAAATGATGCAAGTAAACCTACTAAAATCATCACCATCAACGAGTGTGAGGGGAAATTTGTGACCATGGAAGGAATAGAATATGGACCCCAAATGTATTAACCACAATGTTTGTTGAAGCCTGAGTCAAAATAGGAGAAGCAGATACATTCAAGTTGTTCTGAAGAAGAATAAGCATGATTTGATTGTATTGTTCTTGAACTGCATATAAAGAGGGGGAACTAGACTCAAGATCAATAGGAGAAGAAATTGAAGAATCAGAGGATGCAATATTGGTAGCAAGTTTAGCTTGGACCGAAATCGTGGTTGATGTAGTACGTTTCTACAGTTAAGGATATGCAAAATATATGGTTAATTGTACCATATTGATAAATTGCATTGTACTGCACCACAAAAAACCAAACCATTTAAATATTTAAACCACATATTTAAAACAATTGAACCACATATTTAAAACAATTAAACCACATATTTAACCAAATTTAATTAAAAAACCACTTTAACAATTTTAAAATATTTTTAACTTCAATTAAGAGTTTTTTTCTTACAAAATTTTTGAAATTTGTTTTTGTTGAAATAAAATATACAAAATACTAAAACTTTATTTTTCGAAAAAAATAAAAAAAATAAAATTTTTTCTTGAAAATTTTTTTGAGAAAAAATCGAAAACATTTTTTTCTTGAACAATTTTCGATTTTTTTTAAAAAAATCGAAAGTTTTTCTTAAAATTTTTTATATCTTTCCTCAAAAAAATCGAACAAAATTTATCGAAAAACTTTTGCCAAAAGAATTTTGAAATTTTTTTCGAAAATTTTTTTATCGGGAAATTTTTTACATCTATTTTTCTCAAAAAGGAATCGAGAATTTTTTTCTCAAACAAAATCTATATTTTTTTATCAAAAGAATTTCAAAATTATTTTTTCCGAATAACTAGTTTTAAACCGATTTTAACTAAAAATTTGTTCAAAATCTTAAACTGATTTATATTCATAAACCAGTTTTAAACCGGTTTAAAACTGCACCGAACTTGATTTGAAAGTGGTTTTCAAGAACTGAACCAAACTATTAATGTGGTTCAATGCGGTTCGTTTTTTGTACCATAAACACCTCTATCTACCGTATGGTTATTTTTATAAATAAGAATGTATATTTATAATTTATATTAATTAGAGAATTTTTTGAACTACAAAGTAAGTATAAAAGTGAACTATTATATACGAGACAAGTTCTCATTGATAAAATATTACAAATAATTATCTTATTCAAGACAAGTTGCAAGTGATTAAATTTATCATTCATGGGACAAAAGACAAATTTTCATTGATAAAAATTTCAAAATAATTATCTTACATAAGACAAATTATGAATGATATGATCTATCATTCACGGGACAACTTTTGATTGAAATGTCATTAACGAGACAACTTTTGATTTATCATCTACAAAATAAGTTGTTACAGATAAAATTGAAGTATCTTATACAAGACAAATGTTCATTGATAAAAAATTTAAAATAATTATCTTACACAAAACAAGTTGGTGTGATTAGATTTATCATTCACAAGATAACTTTTGATTAAACTATCATACACGAGACAACTTTTGATTTATCATCTATAGAATAAGTTGTCACTGATATAATTGAACTATCATACACGAAATAAATTGTTATCCATAAAAAATTTCAAAATCATTATCTTACACAAGACAAGTTATAAGTAATATGATTTAACTTTCATACACAAGACAATTTTTCACTGATAAAAAAATTAAAATAACTATCCTACACGAGACAACTTTTGATTTATCATCTACAATAAATTGTTATTGATAAAATTGAATTATCGTACACGAGACAAATTATCACCGATAAAAAATTCAAAATAATTATCCAACACGAGAGAAGTTGTATTTGATGAAATTTATCATTCGCATGACAATTTTTGTTTGAACTATCATACACGGTAAAAAAAATTGATCTATCATCTACGAAATAAGTTGTCACTAATAAAATTGAACTATCATACATATAACAAGTTCTCATTGATAAAAAATTCAAAATAGTCATCTTACAGAAACAAATTGTAAGAGATATGATTTAACTTTCATACACGAGATAAGTTTTCACATATTAAAAATTTAAAATAATTATCATACACAGGACAAATCTTCACTTATGAAATTGAAAAAACATACACGAGACAAGTTTTTGCTCGTAAAAATTTCAACATGATTATCATATACGATACAAGTTGTCACTGATAAAATTTATTTGTCACACATTTGACAAGTTGACACTTATGAGAATGAGATATCATCCATATATAGGACAAATTTTCAATGACAATAATTTTTAAATAACTATCATACACGAAGCATGTTTACACTTTTGTTTTTTTAAATCATTTTATTTTATTTTTATCAAAAGCAAGTTGACATTTTTTTATTTGAACTAGAACTATCATACAAAGACAAACTTTGACCGATAGAAATTTCGAAATAATTATCGTACAAAAGATAAATTATCACTGATAAGATTGATCTATCATATACGAATCAAGTAGTAATTGATAAAAATATTCAAAATAAGTATAATACACATGACCAATTATCACTGAAGTAATCAAAATAAGTAATAACAATAAATATATTCGTTTAAAAAAAAAAGTGAATAAATTTCGTCACTCTACAAAACAAAGATACCGTTAAAGCGACCTCTTTTGTCAGCCAGCTTCGTTCCGGTTCAAACTCAGATAGAAGTCACCAAACAAAAACAGCGTATCTCATTTCATGCTGTCATTTACAAAACAACTCAACGCCGAACCAAACTGTGAACTGTCTCTCCTTTTTTCAGCTCGCACAAATGTTTGTGAAGCTTCAACTCTTGTACTCCCACACACCCATATTCGCAAATGGAAACGCTAACACAGACAAAACAGAACAACTTTCCAACACAAGTAGAAAACAGAGACTCCCTCTCAACAACGGAACCACCATCGTTAAACGCGGACAAGGAAGCGGAGTTCGAAAATATCAAGACACCCAGTTGAAGAAACAGGGTCTGGAAAAGAATTCAGAGGATGGAGTTTTTCAAAAGAGGAAAATTGGTGTGCACACCAAATGTTCGACGAAATGGGTCAGTTATGGTGGAATCATTCCTTCCATTTTAAAAGACTTGGATACGATTCAGGGTGTTGAGGAGGCTTTAAGACCTTGGGAAAATAAGATTAACAATAAAGAAAGGAGTATTATTTTGAAGCAGCAGCTTAAATGGGATAGAGCTTTGGAGATTTTTTATTGGTTCAGTGATAACTCTCATGAATTGAATGTGATTCATTATAACATTATGATTAGGATTGTTGGTAAAGCACGGAAGTGGATGGTTTTGGAGGGTTTGTGGAATCAGATGAATGCTAGAGGGATTGTTGCCACGAATTCTACGTATGGAACTTTGATTGATGTTTATAGCAAAGCTGGACTTAGAGAAGATGCGCTCTTTTGGCTTGAGACTATGCTGGAACATGGAATTGAACCTGATGAGGTCACTATGGTGATTGTAGTTCAACTGTATAAGAAAGCAGGAGAGTTTCAGAAAGCGGAGGAGTTTTTCAGAAAGTGGTCATTAGGTGAACCTTTGAGGCCAAACAACAATCATTTGATGGCCACTCCGGAATCAGAAGAGAGGGCGTCGTTATCCGATGCTTCTTTTGGGTCACATACATATAACACTTTGATTGATACATATGGAAAGGCTGGTCAGCTTAAAGAAGCTTCTGAGACTTTTGTTAAGATGCTTAAACAAGGTGTAACACCTACCACGGTGACATTCAATACGATGATTCACATTTGTGGAAACCATGGACGGTTAGAGGAAGTAAGTTCACTTCTGCAGAAAATGGAGGAGCTGCAATGCTCACCTGACACAAGGACCTATAATACTCTTATCTCTTTGCATACTAAGCACAATGATATTGATATGGCTACTAAATATTTTAAAAGAATGAAGGAGGTCTGTCTCGAGCCTGATCTTGTGAGTTACCGTACCCTCTTGTATGCATACTCAATAAGGAAAATGGTTTGTGAAGCAGAAGAGCTTATTAGACAGATGGATGAGAAAAGCCTCGAAATTGATCAGTTCACTCAGTCTGCTTTGACTCGGATGTACATTGAAGCAGGAATGATCGAACGCTCCTTGTTATGGTTTAAGAGGTTTCATATGGCTGGCAATATGACACCTGAGTGCTATGCTGCCAACATTGATGCATATGGGGAGCATGGTCATATTTTGGAAGCTGAGAAAGTCTTCCGTTGGTGCCAAGAACGAAAGAAACTCAGTGTCCTTGAGTTCAATGTGATGATTAAAGTTTATGGTATAGGGAAATGCTACGATAAAGTGTGTCTATTGTTTGATAGTATGGATACACACGGTGTAGCTGCAGATAGATGCAGCTTTAGTTCTCTCATTCAAATTTTGGCCAGTGCTGACCGACCATACATTGCCAAACCTTATTTGAAAAAAATGCAGGTGGCAGGATTAGTGACTAATTGCATCCCATATTGTGCTGTGATTTCCAGTTTTGTAAAATTAGGGCAATTGGAAATGGCAGAAGGTGTGTACAAGGAAATGATTGGACATGGTGTGAAGCCTGATGTTATAGTTTACGGGGTATTGATCAACGCTCTTTCTGATGCGGGAAGGGTTAAAGAAGCCATAAGTTATGTCGATGAAATGAAAAGAGTTGGCTTGCCGGGGAATTCAGTTATATATAATTCTTTGATTAAGTTGTATACAAAAGTTGGTTACCTGAAAGAAGCACAAGAAACATACAAGTTGCTTCAATTATCAGAAGAAGGTCCTGCAGTATATTCTTCAAATTGTATGATTGGTCTTTATACTAAACAATCTATGGTTGACCAAGCAAAAGAGATATTTGAGACCTTAAAGAATAATGGAACTGCAAATGAGTTCTCCTTCGCGATGATGTTGTGTTTGTACAAGAAAATTGAAAGGTTTGACGATGCCATTCAAATTGCAAAGCAGATGAGAAAATTTGGACTCTTGACAGATTCATTAAGTTATAATAATGTACTTGACCTGTATGCTGCTGCTGGGAGGCCTAAGGAAGTGATAGAGACTTTCAAGGACATGGTAAGAGGTTCGATTCAACTTGATGATCGTAGTTTTAAATCACTTAGAACTCTTTTGCTTAGATATGGAGCGTCAAGACAAGCTGTTGACAAATTACAAGTATCGATGAAAAAGGACGCTTTCCATGGTTTGCAGGCATGGATGTCAGCACTCACAAGTGTGCTTGAAATAGATGATTATGATAGCGAATAGATATATCCTCTGCAACTGGTCTTCAAAGACATTGCTTTGTTAGGCTTGCAAAGTATAGTTGATAGATATATTAATGCCAGTTTGACAGTATGCTAGCTCCACTGCACTCGATTGTACGCCAACCCGATTGACTGACATGATCCTGTGATTGGTATTCTTCATCTTGGTCCAGTCTATGGCTTAATAGGGCCACAAGGAACTTGGGTTGAAGCTGTCTGTGAGAATAGACAACTTTTTAATGTGATCTATGTAAATCTTGTAATAATATTGTGAACCTGGGGTATGAAGATCGCCTTGAACTTTGGGTTTTGGCCAAATCCAAACCTTTAACCAAGGAATTCTGAAGCCTTGATTTCCTATCCTATATACAGTGACAGTGAGAAGGAATGCTAGGAAGGCAAGCTCGATTCATTTAAATTTGGATGAACCATGCAATGAAGTATATGTTGTATATGTAAAATTCAGTTGTATATGTAAGATTAACAAGTTCTTTTTGAGGAAGGGAAAATCTTATGTTCCCTTAAAAAAAATCTTATATTTTGTCTACATGTGTCACTTGGTAAACCAAAATTCTTCTTTATGGTACTAGGACTAGAATAAATGGGTGTTTCTAACAATAGGTTTATTCACATGTCAAGGCAACAACACATAACAAAGTTTCTGAAAGGGTTTTAATACAAGATTTTTAGTTGAAACAAAACTCCATACCTTTGAGTTTACAACACATTGCACACCAACCAACTGTCTTAAAACCAAATTTAAGATTTAGAAGAATTTGAAATTATAAGTAACTTTATAAAATGTTTTATCTATAAGTGGTTCGGCAAAAAATTGGTCAAACTATAGGGATCAATAAAGTAGTTAAACATTAATTTAATTTGAAATCTGTTTGCCCTTGCATGCAGCAACAAATATTTTATCAAGATCTGAAAAACAATATTATGACTGATAAAAATCCCAAAGAAAAATTAAACTGAATAAGTGCGCAAATAAATTATTATATCTTTAACCGAGCCAATGCCCAAGTGAAATTATACACTCTTCACCGCTCTTAAATTTCAATTAGTTAAAATCACCGAACTTAACCACTCATATAAGAGACACTACATCAACATTCACTCTTCCAGATAATCTTAAAAGCTCTTACCATAAGGATCCCACCTAGAAAAACTTATAGTAAAGAGAATTAAGAACAAATAACAATCATAATGTGGAGACAGTTTATGACTAATTTGGAGTGTAAGAATTGTTCCAAATGCCTCAATTTATCATTGCAATTGCAATAAATAACAATCACAAATAAATTATTATATCTTTAACCGAGCCAATGCCCAAGTGAAACTATACACTCTTCACCGCTCTTAAATTTCAATTAGTTAAAATCACCGAACTTAACCACTCATCTAAGAGACACTACATCAACATTCACTCTTCCAGATAATCTTAAAAGCTCTTACCATAAGGATCCCACCTAGAAAAACTTATAGTAAAGAGAATTAAGAACAAATAACATTCATAATGTGGAGACAGTTTATGACTAATTTGGAGTGTAAGAATTGTTCCAAATGCCTCAATTTCTCATTGCAATTGCAATAAATAACAATCACAAATATCTCTGCTATGATTACATTAATGCCTTCCGTCAATAAACAATAACCAAAAATATCTCTAATTTCTAATCAAGGTTCAGTGAAAGACAGCTAGATTAATCCATCCACTAATAATCCATGCCACCCATTCCACCAGGCATAGCAGGACTATTATTATCATCTTTTGGGAGTTCATACACAATAGCTTCGGTTGTTGTCATCAAAGACGACACGCTGCAGAAAAATGGTGGTAAGTCAGGCTACATATAACATTACCAATATGTCCATATCCAATGCAAATTTCTTAACATCTTACCTGGCTGCATCAACTAAGGCGGTTCTAATAACCTTCAATGGATCAATTATTCCGGCTTTAACCATATCAACATATTCACCTAATTACAAAGCAGATGGAAAAATAGTTAACAAAAATCACTAATCACACTAATAATAATGTAAACGAAAGAAACACCACATTATTATCTCTTGAATTTTAGTTGGCTCTAACTCAATCCTTACAAAACTGGCTTGTAAGGTTAAGGATGTCTTCCAATTATTAACACATTTGTAGATCATATATCATCCAATATGAGACTTTTAACACACTTTCTCATGCCCAAGACTGGACACCTGGAGACTTGTGTGGTCCGATAGCAAATGACCCAACAGATCTTGGATAGGCTCTAACTATATCTCATCCAATGAGGGACTCTTAAATTTTATCTTACAACAAAAGTGAACACGAGGAAAAAGAAAACAAGAAACACAGACCTTTGGCGGCATCATACCCAAGATCAGGGTTATCTTGTTCCAATAGTTTACCAACAACAACAGCACCTTCAACTCCAGCATTTGATGCGATTGTGTGCACAGGTGTCTGCATTGTTTGTTATTAACAGGTAGTAAAGGAATGAGCCACTAATATTAATATAAAAGCTAAACAATACTGTGTCTTAAAAGACAAATTCAGCTGAAAATATTGCAGAATAAGGCCCGAATGGAATCAGTAAGGTAGCAGAAAGAAGAACAATTATTTAAGCAGAGCCCTGTAACTAACCTTTAGAGCATTTTGGATAATCTGGACGCCTATCTTTTGATCGAAGTTGGCAGTTGGAAGCTTACTTAACTCATTTGACGCATAAAGAAGAGCTACACCACCACCTGTGCAAAACATACATAATATCATACACATATGATGGGAAAATGTAGAAGAACTAAGCATGCCGCAGTTAAATAATTTACCAGGTACTATGCCCTCTTCTACAGCTGCCTTGGTTGCATTTAAAGCATCTGTCACTCTATCCTTTTTCTCACCAACTTCAGCCTCACTGGCTCCACCAATCTGCAAAAGTCAAAGTTTCATTTGTCAGTTTTATCATAAAAAGCGTAGCGATGCTTAACAGGTAATAGATCATGAGCAGCAAGGGCAATTTAAATAAGTATACCTTAAGCACGGCAACACCTCCAGAAAGCTTGGCTAATCTTTCCTGTAATTTTTCCTTGTCATAATCTGAAGTGCTATTTTCGATTGCCGACCTAATCTGTAAATCAAAATTCACCACATCAAACAACTCAGAAACATCAATGAACAATCCAACATATCTCTATGGAAATGGTAAAATCAAATATAATAGGAAATTCGAACAAACCTGCTCACATCTCTCCTCGATAGCTTTCTTATCACCAGCTCCGTCAAGAATGACAGTGTCATCTTTGGAAATTGTAATCTAAAACATTAAGAAACATAGTCAAGTAGTTTAAATTATTTGACCATACATACTATCATGCAAAAAATGTTAAGGATTTAGTGAAATTTATTTTGAGCCAATGCATATCACTCAAGCAAAGTCTGTTTACAATAACCAAGCAAGCATGAACGTTAACCAATAAAGAGTACCAAAACTCAACTATGCATTGAAATGCTACAACTACAACAATTAAGCTAAACCGTTACCTTTTTGCAAGAGCCAAACATATCCAAATCCACTTTCTCAAGATTCATGCCGAGTTCTTCGGTAACAAGCTGAATATAGAGAAAACATATCATTCACGAGTTTATAAGATGGGTGGGAATATAGCAGTAACGTTATTGTGAATAGATAGCTTACTTGACCTCCTGTAAGAACAGCAAGATCCTGTAGACCAGATTTCCGGTTTTCACCAAAACCAGGGGCTTTGATGGCACATACCTAAGACCATACAACAAAAACCAAATCAAATTAGCAAAATTAAGAATACAAAATTTAAAGTACCAAAGAAAAAAAAAGTAAATCTACATATAGGCATAACAAACCTTGATTCCAGCACGAAGCTTATTGAGGATAAGAGTCGCAAGTGCATCACTTTCAACATCTTCAGCAACAATCAACAAAGGTCTTTGTTTCTGGTGATGACGAAGCGTCAGTCAATATCAATATTTTACAATTCAATGTAAAATGATGAATAGCATTACTCACCTTCAAAGCTAACTCTAACACTTTAACTATAGAATTAATACTTGAGATTTTCTTCTCATGGATTATGATAAGGGGATCCTCAAGTTCCTGCAGAATACGGCGTCGTTAGACAAGATATATCAACAAATAAACATATAGAGAGATTTGTGACAATACTTTTAATGCTGCTAAATAGAGGCATCAATAGAGAACATACACATTTCTGGTTCTTCTGGTTTGTTATGAAATATGGAGAAATATAGCCTCGGTCAAGCTTCATTCCTTCAACAACTTCCAATTCATTGTACAATGTCTTGCCATCCTGAAACGCTCAAAAAGTTAGATCCCAGCATATCAGAGTGCATGGCATAAATATTCAAACATGAACCCTTTTGAAGGATAATAAAGAGGAAGAAATGGCTAAATAACGGATGGTTAAGTTGGTTTTGAGAATCTTGAGGAAAAATCAAGAGGAGGGGGGCATCTAGTGTATATAATTATTATATTAAGATTAAGATAAGCATTATATGTCCCCAGATCAATAAATTATGTAAAACCCAAATAAATGATAAAAGTTTGCAAGATGAGCATATAAAACTTACTGCAATTGTGATTACACCTTCTTTGCCAACTTTCTCCATAGCTTTTGCAATTAACTCCCCAATTTCTCTCTCTCCATTAGCAGATATGGTCCCAACCTATCATTGCAAAATGTACAATATTAAGGAATAACTCACAGCTCACAGTCCTTGCTCTCTGTATGTCCTACATATTCCTATTACTATTAGCTCTAACAATTTACACAAACCTGAGCTATTTCTTCAGAAGTGCTAATCATCCGTGCCCTGCTTTTCAGGCTTGTCACCACAGCATCAACAGCCATATTTATACCTCGCCTCAGGTCCATCGCATTCATTCCAGCTGCAACTGATTTGCACCCTTCCGTAAATATTGCTCGAGTAAGAATTGTTGCACATGTAGTTCCTGCCAAAATTTAGACCGCTAATTACTTTGTCAAATAACAAGATAAAACAGATACGCAATATCAGCATGTCAAATGTAACAGTATTTAGGTTTTGGTTTTTCAAGTGTCTAAATCATATCCTAGGGATAAAACCAAATCAATGGTGAAGATTTAGAAGAAAGTAAAATCTTCCATGGCTTAAAAAGCTTACCATCACCGGCCACATCATTGGTAGCATTAGCAACCTGCTTTACAAGACTGGCACCGATATTCTTGACTTTATCCTTAAACTCAATGCTCTTGGCAACCGTTACTCCATCTTTTGTTACTTTAGGAGCACCATAACTTTGCTCAATCACCACATTACGGCCCTAAAAACAGTAGAAACACAACATTGACAATCATGATAGACACCAATTAAATAAAGGGACTACAATCGATAATTTGATATCTTCAATTTTTACAATAAAAAATCCTCTTGATAAGAATGAACATGTGTGTGTGATTGAATAAAACTACAGCATAAGCATTATATAAAGCATCATTTTCAACGCTTTCACCTTATACTTCTACGTTTACCAACTTTATCTTTCCCCAGAGAACACGTGAAGGAAATAGAAGCATTGCATAGTTACCTTAGGACCCATAGTTACTTTAACTGCCTCAGCAAGCTCTTCAACACCCTTAAGCATCAAAGCCCGAGCCTCCACACCAAATTTAATGTCTTTGGCCGCATAATTTCTGTTCCACCCCACCCTACTTCCAACCTATACAACACAAATGATAAAACAGATACTAAGGACAAAAGGAATTACTAATTACTAATCTCAAAACATTTTCAACAGGAAAAAAAATAACGTTTGCTATTTAAACAGTGTCTCACACGTTGAACATTGTTCCTAGCAATCCTGCATAAAAAACAATGATTATTGTTAGAACCATTCAATTTAATCACAAAGTTTGCACAAGTAGGCAATCAACATGGCTAGATCCATCTCAAGACACAGTGCCCAGTAAATGGGAAAAAAAAATGATTTTGATCCATTTTCAATTATTTTCTTAACAACCCAAGTGAACAATTTCAGAAAACATACAAAATTGAAGGCAGCTGAAGTGTATGACACTGTCATTGATGACTTACCGAGTTTTGGTGGCAATTGAGGTAGCAAAACGATACATGGTGTGGTTGGATTGAATAAGGGGCGATTGAGAAAAGTTATCAAATTGCAAAGTTGAGAGATGAACAAACGAGAAACAGTTCCGGAAAAAAAAAAGGAATGGTAGCTGCTAGGGTTTAGGGTTTAAAATTTACGTTTTTTCTTATTTGTACCCCTAACAAGTTTGTGGTTTTCACTTTTGACGCTTTTTTTATTTCTTTCGGATCCTCTCTCTCTCGTGACACTGAACAGTGAACACTTTGTGTTTTTTTTTTTACTCAAACACCAGTTTTATTTTATCACTGTTTCATTTTTTTTATATGCACTTGTTTTATGGTTTAATTACTACTATTACTATTACTATTATTATTATTATTATTATTATTATTATTAATCTCTAAACTAAGAAATTAATAAATTACATTTCAAAACTTATAAATTTAATTGAATTTTCAAGATGAAGAAAAATAACTTACTTCGTTTTAAAAATATTCTAAATAGTTAAAAAAGACAAAATATATTTTTCATGTTCTTGGGTGGAAGATATAAGTGGATGAAAGTGGATTTCTTTTACATTTTTAATTTAAATCAGTTAAAAACGACTAGTGTATAATACCATATGTGCACTTGTTATATTGGTTTAATAGCGACGATAAAGAATGTAAACCGAACAGATTTGAATAACCATAGTTTGAAAAAAAAAAATAGGGCAATTTAAAACAGAAGATGAGATAATTATAGTCATAGTAAAAAAAAACTTATTTATATGTGCATTGAATATGAACTAAACCAATAGTTATGTTCAGATAATAGGTTTATGATTTCAAATTCGTGAACTCAATTTGAAAAACAAAAATTGCAATTTTTATTGTCAATATTATTTAAGACTTGTATATGTTGAATTTAAAAATGTTTCAATTTATTTCAAGCAGTAAAACTTTAAATTATTATAAAGTTTAGTTTTAATGTTTATTGATTTGGAATTCTTTTTTGTGTGAACTTTAACATACTCATCACTGGGTTTCGGATCCCTAAGTTCCGAAGAACTCCCAATGTTTGTTTAGATTGACCAATTAAAATTTATTTATAAAAAAATAATCCAAAAACAACTCATTAACCTAAAAGTACTCATGCAAATAATCTCAAAAACTCTCATTAACCTAAAAGTGCTCAGGTTGAAAAACTAAATGAAGATTTTAAGTCAGAAGAAAACGTTAACAATTTAAGCATATAATTAAAACAACCTTCTTGTAAAAGGACTAGCTTCGATATATGTGGAAATTAACAGAGGCTGTCTTTCAATTGGCAACTCATGAAGGGAACAATTCCTTACAATTTTGGAATGAAAATTGTTCCAAATGTCTCGATCCTATCATCATTGCAATAACAATCACAAATCTTCCTACCTACAGCTTTGATCTCTCACTATGGTTACATGGATGCCTTATGTCAATAAATAACAAAAAAGCTATAATAGTGGTGAAGCACCACCCCAATCCAGGTCTTCATTGGCAAAAATAGCGGCTAATAATCCATGCCACCCATTCCACCAGGCATAGCAGGACTACTATTATCTTCTTTTGGGAGTTCATACACAATAGCTTCAGTTGTTGTCATCAAAGATGACACGCTGCAGAAAAATAGCAGTAAGTCAGGCTACGTATAACATACCAAAGACATTGATATCCAATCAAATTTCTTAACATCATACCTGGCTGCGTCAACTAAGGCGGTTCTAATCACCTTCAATGGATCAATTATTCCAGCTTTAACCATATCAACATATTCGCCTAATCACAAAGCAGCAGGAAAATAAGTTGACAAAATCACTAATAATGTAGACAAAAGAAACACGTTATTTTTTGAAAAAAAGTAAACAAAAAAAGGAAAAAGGAAACAAGAAACACTGACCTTTGGCAGCATCATACCCAAGATCGGGATTATCCTGTTCCAATAATTTACCAACAACAACAGCCCCCTCAACTCCAGCATTTGATGCAATTGTTTGCACAGGTGTCTGCATACCAGGTAGTAAAATTGTGAGCAACTAGAATTGAAATTGGAAGTTTAGTTAAAACAAAATGCTATGGATGGTCTAAACCTAAAATCAGGAAGTGAAGAAAACACAAACCTTTAAAGCATTTTGGATAATTTGGACACCTATCTTCTGATCGAAGTTGGCAGTTTGAAGTTTACTTAACTCATTTGATGCATAAAGAAGAGCAACACCACCACCTATGCAAAACATACATATATCAGACAGATATGATTGGAGAATGTAGAAGAACTAAGCATACAACTGCCACTGTAAAATACTTTACCAGGTACTATGCCCTCTTCTACAGCTGCCTTGGTTGCATTTAAGGCATCGGTCACTCTATCCTTTTTCTCACCAACTTCAGCCTCACTGGCTCCTCCAATCTGCAAAAAAGTCAAGTAAGACCTTGGGATGCTGAACAGGTAAAAGACCATAAGAAAGCAACGACAGTTTAAATAAGCATACCTTAAGCACCGCAACTCCCCCGGAAAGCTTGGCCAATCTTTCCTGTAATTTTTCCTTGTCATAATCTGAAGTGCTATTTTCGATTGCTGACCTGATCTGCAGATAGATTCATAACGAGAAACAAGTCAGAAACATCCATGAACAATCAAACCTATCACAATATGAAAGCAGAATACACTAGTAATGGTAAAAAGAAATCTAATAGGAGATTCAAACAAACCTGCTCACATCTTTCCTCAATTGATTTCTTATCACCAGCTCCATCAAGAATGACAGTATCGTCTTTGGAAATTGTAATCTAAAAACATTAAGAAACTTAAGTCACTCTGCATCATTTACCAAAACTGAGCAATCAAGAGTATTAATCAAGAAAGACAACCAAAACTCAACAGCGCATTAAAATGCTACAACTATTAAGCTAAACCAATACCTTTTTGCAAGAGCCAAACATTTCAAGATCAACTTTTTCAAGATTCATTCCGAGCTCTTCAGTGATAAGCTGAATGTATAGATAAAATGTATCACTCACGTGTTTATCTGACCAGACTGAAATATAGCAATAATTTTATTGGAAACAGATAACTTACTTGACCTCCTGTGAGAACAGCAAGATCCTGGAGACCAGATTTCCGGTTTTCACCGAAACCAGGGGCCTTGATCGCACATACCTATTATAATGGGAAGAAAAAAAAAACGCAAATCAAATAAGCAAAACCGTGAATCAAAGATTGAAGGTAATTAAGACAAAAAAGTAAATGTACAGATAGGAAAAACAAACCTTGATTCCAGCACGAAGCTTATTTAGAATAAGAGTTGCAAGGGCATCACTTTCTACATCCTCAGCAACAATCAATAAAGGTCTTTGTCTCTGTTGACGAGGAAATGTAAGTTAATAATATCAATATTTTACAATTCAATCCAAAGTGATGCACATAGCACTACGTACCTTCAAAGCTAACTCTAATACTTTCACAATAGCATTTATACTTGAGATTTTCTTCTCATGGATTATAATGAGGGGATCCTCAAGTTCCTGTTAGAAAAAATAGATGTCATGGTTAATTGTGATAAACAAACATACAGACTCATGACAATTGCATTATATAAAGCATGCACTTATGAATACCAGATAAAAGGGGAAAAACAAAAGTCACAACTACAATATGTATAGGATAGGAATAGGAATGAAACCAAGGAGCTCAACACAACAAGTTGCATCATGATGCTTCACCACCATAGCAGTTTGATAGCTACGGACTAACCAGCTTGCTAGAAAGTATTATGTATTCATATTTCTAATGCTGCTATGTAGAGGCATAGGTAAAAGAACATACGCATTTCTGGTTCTTCTGGTTAGTTATGAAATACGGAGAAATGTAGCCTCGGTCAAGCTTCATTCCTTCAACAACTTCCAACTCATTGTTCAATGTCTTGCCATCCTGAAACAGCTCAAAGGTTACGTGCCAGCTTATAAAAAAAAGAATGGCATAAAGATTCAAGCATGAATTTGTTTGAAGGATACAGGGGGAAAAAAAAAAGAAAAGGCACAATAAAGCATTACACATAAACCCCAGATAAATGATAATTCTTGCAAGATGAGTTTATAACAACTTACTGCAATTGTGATTACACCTTCTTTGCCAACTTTCTCCATAGCTTTTGCAATTAACTCGCCAATTTCTCTCTCCCCATTAGCAGATATTGTACCAACCTATCATTGCAAATTAAAAGTACAAAATTTAGAAAAAGAAAAAAAAAGCTACTGTCTAGCTGACTCCACTTTCTTGGAATATGCCAATTAAAATTTGATACACTAACCTGGGCAATTTCTTCAGAAGTGCTAATCATACGTGCTCTGCTTTTCAAGTTTGTCACAACAGCATCAACAGCCATATTTATACCTCGCCTAAGGTCCATTGCATTCATTCCAGCTGCAACGGATTTGCACCCTTCAGTAAATATTGCTCGGGTAAGAATCGTAGCACATGTGGTTCCTGCCAAAATTTAGACCACTCATTACTCGTCACAACAAAAATACAAATGCACCATATCAGCATGTCAAATGTACAGTATCTATATCAATATTTAATTTCTAAAAAAGTATCTACCATGGATGGAATAAACAGCTTACCATCACCAGCCACATCATTGGTAGCATTTGCAACCTGCTTTACAAGACTGGCGCCGATATTCTTGACTTTATCCTTGAATTCAATACTCTTAGCAACTGTTACTCCATCTTTTGTCACTTTAGGGGCACCAAAACTTTGCTCAATAACCACATTACGACCCTAAAAACAGGATAAATGTAATTTTGAGAATCATGATCAACACCAATTAAATAAAGGTGGTTGCTCATCCACCCCGCAATGTTTACTCAAAATGTGTAAAAAAACACTACTGGAGCTTCCGGTAAATCATTAATCCCATTTTTTTCACTATCAGATCCTAGAATCCAGTAAAATGCCGAGAATTGTGTGTGTGTGTGTGTGTGTGTGTGT
>JBBPBQ010020324.1:8452018-8497784 GCA_037974755.1 Cicer yamashitae
GGGGGGGTGTGGAAGAGCATCCACCTTAAATAAAAGGGACTAAAATAGATAATTTGATATCTTCCATTACTACAACCAACACTAGTGCTCTTCACATGAATAAAAAGTGTATGTGTGTGATAATTGAATAAAAGTCCAAGATAAGATGATTGAATTAAAATCAGCACCAGCATTATATATCTTCCTTATTTACTACCTTAACCAAAGCTATCTTTCCTCATAAAAAACTAGTTACCTTAGGACCCATGGTTACTTTAACTGCCTCAGCAAGCTCTTCAACACCCTTAAGCATCAAAGCTCGAGCCTCAACGCCAAATTTAATCTCTTTTGCCGCATAATTTCTGCTCCATCCAACCCTACTTCCAATCTATGCAAAACAAATAAAAAAAACGGATATTAAGAATAAAAAGAGTCACTAATCACAAAGCATTCTCAACAACAACAACAACAAAAAATATTATTTTAACAAAGTGTTTCACCTGATGAGTGTTGTTCCTAGCAATCCTGCATCCAAAAGAACAATAATTTTCAGTCAGAATCATTCAAGATAATTGAATATTCAATATGCACAAGTAAGAAAACGTGAATCAACATAGCTGGATCCATCTCAACAGAGCCAAATTAATTAAAACAAAAAAGTTAAAATTTTGATCCAATTTCAATCATATTATCAGTGACCCATGTGAATAATTTCCGGAAAAAAAAACGACTAAGCAAATTGAAGTTGTACAAAGTAATTCAAAATCAAAAGGTCTCTGAAACCAAAATAGCACATTGATTACTTACCGAGCTTTGGAGGCAAGGGAGGTAGCAAAACGGTACATTATGTGTGGTTTGAACTGAGAAAACTAAACGCTGAAAAAATTGCAGAAAATGTTGTTGGTGAAAGTACGCACTGCAATGTTCTATTTAGGGTTTTGCGTTTATAGTGAAAAAAAACTAAACACTGAGAGGAGAAGTCTCTAGAATATGCACGTTTCTTCTGCTTCTAGAGGGTTTAGGGTTTTGCGTTCCTAACGTTGATGTTTGTGCTATTCTTATTTTCTACCCTAATAGTTTCAGATTATCATTTTCTACCCTTTTATAAATTATTATATGACTCTTTAATCTTTACTTATTTTTGGATGTAGCTCTTGTGTATTTATATGATTTGATCAGTGCCTCACAATTTTGGGATAATAACAAAAACAAAAACAAAATATCCGCGGACAAAATCAACAAAATCAAATTCTCTTTTTTTGGAAATAAAATAAAATAAACAAATTATCATGTGATGCTAACTGGTTTTTTTTTTTACTTTGAGTGACCTCCCTCCCAATTGCATTTTTATTTTTTTTTTATGTATATACAGATATTTATTACACACAGTAGCTATTTGGATATAGATCAAAGCAACCAGTTTTAGTTTTTTTTTAAATTAATTTCAGTTCAAAGTGAATCAAATATAAAATAATTTGTATAAATATTTAAGTAAAAGTTTGATAAAGGTAAATTTCAATTCGCATTTGAATTTAAAAATTATAAATTTTAGTTTCAAGGTAAAATTAATTTTCAAGATAGAATTAATTATATCAGTAATGCTCAAACATGTCAAAATCAATTTTACACTTTCATAGTCAAATATAATTCTACCAAAAATAGAATCAAACATTCAATTAATTATTTTCTTGTAAAAAACAAGCTTCTTTTTGTTATGTTTGGCATAATCTCATAAGTGGTTCTATTTTTTTATTAGGTCTTGATGATTTTGTGGGATACTTTAAGCTCGTTTATTTTTTTATAAATTAAGAAATTTATGGTGCAATTTTAGAGAGTAGTTCATCTAAATAATCGAAATTCATTTAAGAGGTTGACATCTCTCAATATATATTTGTGTAATTAAAGACAATGAATTTAATTCTACATCCATTCATTTTTTTTTCTTGTCGGATTAAGGTTGTTTACACAAACTAATAAACTATTAAATTTTGCAACTTTTCATAAATAAGTTATTTTTTTTCTGTAATATCTTAAGTGTTTGTTATTCTGACCTGTTTATTTATCTTTCTGCAATAGATAAGTAGTAATAATTTTGACAAGACAACATTTAACACTACTAACATTAACAAAGTTTATTGTCATTTTTTGACTAAAAAGGGACATCTAGTCATTTAAATTCAAAATCGTTAAAATAAAAAATGATAAATTTGTAAATAAATGCGTGTCATCTAAATTAATAGTATAAGACGACAAAAACATGCAAACGTGACAAAATTAAAAGTGTATAAAATACTCACGCCTTCAAATTTGTAACGTTGACGACACCAAAGTTGTTAACTGAATCTACAATTGATTAAATGTAATATGTCAATTTGAACCAAACACTGCAATAAGACGAATAATTAAACAACATTGCATCAAATACGTCAAACAAAATAACACCACATTCAAACAATGAAATCATGAATAAAACAGAAAATAAAAAATAAATCTATATGAAACCACTTATTTAAATCAAATGAAAAAAATATATAATTTATAAAGGTGATTATGAACCAAAAATAACTATAAACTACCTCTCTCTTTTGAGTGAAGAAGAAAATAGACCAGAGAGTAAGTGGTTAACACTACCTAACTAATTACTAATCTTTGTCTAAAAAATAGAGGAGACGACTAATTTTTGTTGGAGAGTGGCATTTGGTTTCTTCAAACAAAAAATAACAAGATATTCCACGTTTATATATTATATTGTTTTAATAATCTATTGCAGTCCATGTCTTTCACTTAAAGATGATTTAATATAAGAGTTGTTTGATTTAATGGTAATTAAAGTGGAGTTTTATTTTAAAATTCAAAATAATTAATATCTCTCTTCTCTCTTTTGAATTGTGACTACAAAGTGGTGGTTGTAACTTTAAAATGACATAAAATAGAAGAAAATGCATTATTGATATTTTTTTTCTCTCATAAAATTAGTATCTTCCTCATCAAAAGATAAAAAATAAAAATAAAAAAAAGAGAGAGAAAACAATTTCAATTAAAAACACTAAGAAAAAATTTGTATCATAAATTGATGTATAGTGAAAACTTCAATAAATTTAATTGTTTATTTAAATGTAACTTTTTTCATCCCAACAATTATAATTAAATAAATGAAACTATCTCAAGTGCTTGTCCTCACGAACACATATTTTATGAAACTTTTCAGGAGGTCAAGTGTATAATTATGCTTCAAGATAAGCATGTGTTAACTATAGTGGCGGATCCATACTTTTTTGGCAGTGGGGGCGAATTTTTTTACAATAACATCATCATCAAAGAAAAATATTTTCTTTATAAAATACGATGTATTTTGTATTATTGTGTGTGCTTAGTGTTAGAGGAGTCATAAAAATTAGAAGGATAACTAAAATTAATAGTATTAATTTATTTTATTTTATGTCTTATAACTCAGGATCATGTGTTTTTAGGTTATGTTTAGATTGGTGGTATGCAACGAAATAAGTTTATGTTTCATTGTTTATATTGTTAAAAAAAATAGAATGAAATTAAGTGGAATATAATAAAATGCATTCTATCACTTATTTTAACTTTTGTTTCTCTATTGTTTGAGAGGAATGAGATGAAATTTTATTTAAAACATTTAAATAATAGAGCAAATATTTTATTATATTATAATCTACCTCCGCTTCATTCCACTCTTTCTGAGATATTCAAATATAACCTTAGAATACTTATTAAGAATTTTAAAAGTATAATTTTTCTATTAAAAAAATAATTTTTTAATTTTTAAAGAGTTGAATTCACAAATTGCAATAAACAATTTTATACATATAGTACTTTAAAATGTACTAATGATGTATAGGTTAGCATTTGTCTATAATAATTTATACATTTATTATAGCAAAAAACCTGAATTACAGGGACACCAACTCATTTTTTATGGGAGATAAAATAAGAATCATTAAACTTTTTTTTTCAGTCACAATATTTATTTTCTTTGTGGGGCAAGAGCTCCAATAATGTTGTACACAGATCTGCCATAGATTAAGTATAAAATTGTTTTGTTTCATATTCGAAAATATATATCTTATTTTAAATGGATGATACTAGTCAACTCTTTAAAAATGATATTATGGTAACACATCAACATTATATATAAATATGATCGGTTGGACTTTTTATTTTTTTCCACCACATTGAAGGTGCGTACATAGATAAAAGAGATACATAACCTACATGAATGGCATACAATATTGTTATAGAGTTGTTAAAAATTGTGTTACAATAAAACAACTCTTGTTTTAATTCTTACTAAACTAACTCTTAATAAATTATTATTTTTATGTATATTTAATTCATTAATGTGTCTCTAATCTATTAAAATCTTGCCAAAGAGTCTATAATCAAATGTGCCTTATGCACTATCAACACTATTCGCAGCTCATCAGCCCCAAGTAACTTCAAAGATGTATCAAAATCGTCTTTTGCACTATGTACTCCAAATTGACCCTACTATCATGATTTTCCTTTGATATGTGCAATTGTAGGGCAATCATTATTTCTTTGTGAAACATGTTGATTCTCACTTATCTACATTATTACTTATTCATCTTAATTAAAATCCTGGCAGGCAACAACTTGGAGGAAATCAAATCAGCAAAACTATTTTTAACAACTAGTTAAAAATACAACTAGTTAAAAATAAAAATAGATATTTGGGATAACTCATATCTCCATGACCATGAAATTGTTTGGTCGAAAATAAGAAAATTAAATATTATTGGTTTCTGGAGTGGACTTCGAATCAGAATAATTGGACTCAAACGTTAAATATACCTCAATCCATTGCCTTGCAAATCAATTGGCTTCGGTATAGGATAATTTCATACACATGTGTCACAATCGAATAAGCCTCCATGATCAAATCCTCACTATTTGATCATCATCACACAGCCATATGAGAATTCCGTCGAGGATCTCACAACGGCCTACCCGACTATGAGTACACCTGATCAAAGAGTTCTTCTTATAAAATGTCGCGTACTTCATGTGCAAAGTACGCAATTCATTTTTATCTAAAATACCTCTCACTCCCTCCAACTTTCGCTGACTTAGTGTTAATTCACTGTACTCCACCTACACTAATCGTCTCCGACTATCATCGAAATTCTGCTCTTGGTCAATAGGATTAATACACTAACTAAAAAATTGGAAAGAAAATGTTTTATAATGCCATAATTGAAGAATACAAAACACTGACATGCCTGGCATGCCTTGATCATTAATTTGAAGAAAGTAAGAAAATGATATATAGATGTAATTGCATACTGTGTTTCACGATCAAAATTGGTATATTTAAATATGATGGCGCATGTTCATGCACTTGGCCATATATTTGTACCCCAAGATGTAAATTGGAAGTATATTAAATTAAAGTTCTCTCGATGACAAGAGTATATTATATTACGTTAATTTTTTGTACACAAAAAGGCATGGTTAATGATGTCAAGTTTGTTATTAGTCAAACCAATGTAAAACACACACTTGTTTTGCACAAGAGTGTGCATTTTCCCTTAATCTATGTTTTATATTCCAAAAGAAAAGTTTGATTTTTTCTTTCACTTTTTCCTCATTATTTCTGTTTTTCTCATTCCTATTAGATACCCTTTTCTACAATTCTGTTATGTTACAGCTCTTATTTGAAAAGCTTAAAATATTAAATTCAGATTTATGATTTGTCTCTTTAGAAAAACAATGGAGAAGAAATGGTGAACAAGGAGCAGGAACGTTTCAACCGCTTCTTGTTTCTTTGACTTATATTCTCAAATTCCATATCAATAGACATAATATCATATTACAAAATAATTGTGTTGCATTCAACATATTATCTGAACACTTATTAGTCATACTTTATTAATCTTTCGGCCGAACTTCAAATTATTAAGGTACATTTCACGTTCGGCACCTCTTGCCTATATCCACGAGAGACGTAATTATATTTACTATCTCAAATATAATTACAACAATTTGTATCCCAACTCACTATGTATATCACTCTACAATACTCTCTCACATTTAAGAGTTACAAGAAATGATAATATTCACATCTCACTCAATAAATAATCATTCACACCCTCCTATCACTAGTATATGATTGAGGATGCCTCAACTCTACATAATCACAAAAAATTGAAATTCTACGACTCTTTTCATGATTATCCAAATTTGAAGATACTTCACCTCTTCACCTGTCTCTCAATTTATAAGATAGAGAATTTAGTTTCATCCAAAAAAGAAACTAATGCTTCACAATTGCAACGAATTCTATACACTCTGAATTCATTATTCTAAGTTGAATGTGCAAGTCTCTAACGATCAAATACAAATACCTTGAAATATTTATTCTCTTTTTTCATGCATTGAAATTCCACACTTTAAAATCTAAATCGACTTCCAACATAGAATTAAGACAAAAAAAATATCATAATAATTAATTAAATAAATCATGATAGTATTTTATTGTGCTTGGAGTTAATATTTGACATAATAATGTTTTATTAAGTGATGAATGACCAAACTACATAATCAATTCAAGGAACTGCATTACCATGATCCTCAATTTAAGCAGAGGTAATGTGGGAATGATTAATTATAATTAATATGTTTTTGATCATCATGCTAAGGTACAAAACAAGGCAATGAAATAAAAAGAATGATGCTGGATGTAGAAAAAGTTGACAGCTAACTAAAGCAACATCTTACATGACCTCCTGTCTTGTTTATTTTACACAACTATATAGTTAATGGTATGCATCACATTCTTTCTTGGTCAGAACCATGTGCATGGATTATAAAGTAATTGATGAAACGGCATCAATATTTAAAGAAACATTTTTTATAAATAGTATAAAGTGCAATAAATAAAGTTACATGTAGAGTGAAAGATACCTAGAATCTGTCTCACATACAACATTTTTTTTTTTGAAAAAAACTGTGTTTCCTTTTTCGTTATTATAGCAAATAATTGAATTCAAGTGGTTGATAAATTTTAAATAAGAACAAATTAAATTTTATTTATTTCTCAATTGGATTCTAAATTACATAGATTCATTTTTTCTAAAAATTCAAAATGAAGATAAAAATTAAAGTTGTGTGACATGTGTCGTGAAACAAATGGAATGACTTAAAATTAGTGCAATGAATCCCACTCAAGAGTGCAATTCTAATCATTATAGTCTCAAATATGGAGGTGGATACTGCCATGAGATTTTGGTATACTTCATTTTCTGCATCAACCATAGGAGAAGTTTTCAGTGTCTTTAAGCCATCTTCAAGAGACATTGAAATGTGGTCTATAAAGTACATACCTTTGTTGTGATCATGCAATTTGGCCATTTTTTTAATACTAAAAGGTAGCAATGACTTCATTAAATTAGTACATAAGACATTAAAATTAAATCCTTGGTAAATATAATATTTGTGTACATGATAATATTGATAATTAAATTTTGTCACCTGCACCGCTAAGTTTTCAAAAATTAATTCATTTTAAGGAAAAAAAGAGTTTGCCACCTCATGTGGTGATTAAAGACATTTCAATATAAGTAGATAAGAGGTTATGTATTATAAAACTAAGGCTCTTTTCTTATGCTTAGTGTCTATGAAATGTATTAGTGGCAAAAAAACAAAGAATGTCATTGGTTAATTAATTGCATGACTTTGTCCATATTAAATTACATTAGCTTGATGAAGAAAAGAATATAGCATGTGGGTGTTCAACAAAATCACATGATTATTAATGACAAAAATGAACAATTCCACAAATAATTACAAAGCATGAACATAAAGGTCTTAGATTAAGGAAGTGACGGTAATGAAATGAAGATTAATTATTTATGTTATTGTTTAGCATCTTGTAAGACAGCTGACCTCAAAGAGCATAAGCTGTCCAATTCCAATTGGCTGTTAAGGAAAAGTGTGAATTAGAATGCAAGCCTTAGTTATTGGAATAAAATGAAATTTTTATAAAGAAATAAACATGATTATCAATATTCTAAAATGATTCTTGAAATTGTAACGTTTTAATTAGACTCGTTTATCTGATAGTATTTGTAGGAACTATAATGATATTAAATTCTAACAAAGTAAATTATGTTAAAGATGTATTTGATAACAAATTCAAATAGAAAAACGATCTTGGTTAATATTTTATAATTTGAAAAACCATTTTAAAATATTAATAATGTGAGAAACTAAATTTACTCTCACCATGACAAATTCCAAATGAAACACAAAGTAGGTTGTTTCTTACACTATTATAATAAGCCTTAACCAATACCTGTCAAATGTCAATAAGAGTTGTATATGTCTTAGCCCTTAGGAAACTTATTTGGTGTAGTGGCATTTGAATCATTTCTATCTGTCAGTATTTTATCTCATATTCATTCACTGTCTAAAGAATCTATATGGAAGATACATTTCCCAAGATAGAAACCATTACTCAAAAGAAATTGCCAACTTGTTTGCAACAAATGGAAACAACAACAACAACAGGATCCAAGTATTTGGAAGATACAATTATAAGAAGAGCCTCTTACTCTCTCACTTCTTCTCATCATCATGTTCATGTTTTCAAAACTGAACTAAACTCATCAACACAAAAACCTTTTTGGTTTACTTCAAATTCCATTTCAATGAAAGAAGAAGTACCTTTACACACTTTGGTTAATCAAATTCCTCCAAAGTTCAATGATCATCATCATGAAGACATTTATAGATTCAATTCTATCTCCAATCCAAATTTCTTAGCCTCAAATATAAAACACACCTCTGTTCCTCTAAATCTTTTGGAAACTCTTCCAACATCAACCATAACACAAAATTCTAATCAGCCAACAACTCCTTTACTTTCTACTTCTTCATCTTCTTCATCATCATCTTCTTCATCTGCTACACCGAAATATCCAAACTTAACTTTGTTTTTGAATCAACCATCCATGCTATACTCATCAAATTCAACCTCACATATCAAAAGCAATGAATTCACATCAACAAATTTACACCAAACATACCCTATTTCCCAATTAGGCCTAACACAACAACATCAAACTTATGATGATTCACACAAAATGAACAAGTCTTTCAATGAAAACTGGTTGAGTGTCACAAAGACTCAACCTTTGAAGTATAGTGGAAGAGGAAAGTTGTTCAAAGGTGTGAGGCAGAGACATTGGGGAAAATGGGTTGCTGAAATTAGGTTACCAAGAAACAGAACTAGGGTTTGGTTAGGGACATTTGACAAAGCTGAAGATGCTGCAATTGCATATGATACAGCAGCATATATACTAAGAGGTGAATGTGCTCAGTTAAATTTTCCAAATCTAAAACATGTGATTCATGCAAATTCATTGAATGGTACAACTGCTTCACTTGTTGAGGCAAAATTGCAAGCTATATCACAAGGTGTTAGTTCTAATAGAAAGTCAACTGTTTCAACAGAAAAGTCAAACAATGTTCATAGTGATGAAAATGATAAGAATTCAACCATGATGAAGGAGTTGAAGTTTGGTACAGAGGGAAATAAGGTTGGAGATGAAACAAATGAGAGAAACAAAAGTATACAGAATGAAATGTCTGATGTGGAAACTGTTCAGTTAAGTAGAATGTCATCTTTAGATATGGATATTATTTGGAATGAACTTCTTGTTTCTGATTCATAACCAATTTGTTTCTTTGAATTTTGAAAGCATATACTACTACATAGCTTTTGTTTCTTTCATTTTGGATCACTGCTTTGTTTAGTTCAACAGTTCATTTTTTATGTTATAGTACAAAATATTTATCACTGTTTAATGGTAACTATATATTTGACATTTCCTAGGCCAAAATTCAATGTATACTATAGCACAAAAATTAGTATTCATGTTATGATCAGATTTTTATTTTCTTGCTATGATGATATAAAAATCAGTATCTATTTTTAACTCCATTGAATGCGTCTAACCTATGTAAAATCACTCCTACCTCAAAGACAGAATATTAAATTTACTAGTGTTCAATGATCATATACAATGTAATGTATGGTTACATTTTCAGCATCCCATAAAACATGAAGTTATGTAACAGTTTCTGTAGCCTCAAATTTTCAGCATCCCATAAAATGTTGCCGCAATAGCAATATAAACTATATGTGCACAATTTGCATCTCCCTTTGAAAATTGTGTGCTCTTCTTTGTTGAAGGAGACTCTGGAAGTGTAGCAGTTCTTTGATCTGATCCAGCTTCTGCTTTAGGTGCCATAGTTGGTGAAATTGATTTGCCATCGTCTTCTACATGAACATGAAGTTTCATTCCACCAAGGCAATACAATTTGTTTCCACATACAAAATACCTGTCTCCGCCTCTTGTCAATGGCACCGTGGTGTTTCCGTTTGCATAATTCGCCAACACTTTCGTTGTGTTGCATGTGCCAAAGTTTTCTTTGGTAACCTCGTCGACACTGTTAGTCGACGAATATTGAAAAACTGGAAAAGAAATAAACAAAAATCTCAAATGGTTAAAATTTGAACAAGGAGAATGATTGATTTTTCATGTTAATTGGAACTTGAACAATATGTAACATTATATGAAAAACAATTAATTTATATAGCATTGCTCTAATTATATGAAAAACAATTAATTTATATAGCATTGCTCTAATTATATGAAAAATAATAAATTTCATGTTAATTGGAACATGAACAATATGTAACATGAATAGAAAATTAATTATTGAATGGTACTTACGAAGAGCATCGCCTATCTTGAAGTTCTTATCAGCAACCCATGTTTCCAGATTAGTGCTAATGTCCCAGCCAGAGTTATCTCCCACAGTGTAGGTAGTTGCTGAACATGTGATAATTGCCAAAGAAAACACAACAGAAAGAAGAAACAATTTTTCCATGTTCAGAATGAAAAGTGTTAACTCATTGTGGGAACTAACATGTGTCCAACTTAATTAAATACTTCAAGTTTGCTCTTTATTGGATGACCTAAGTCTAACTCCAAAAACAATAAATTGAATAGAATCATAAATTTTTATTTTAACAAATTACTCTTATTTTTTAAAGCAAAAAGTATTGTTTGTATAATTTTTTTTTAGGTATTTTAGAAATTAGACTTACATGTACCTTTAGGGTAGAGAAGTATAATTGATAGGATCATCTATGCCCTTTTTTAAGTTTCATTTCGAATTTTTCACGTATATTGAAAAAAGAAAAGAATAGTGTATTTAATATATCTATTCTGTTTATTAATATATCTAAAATAGACTTTTTTGTATATAAATGTGTTAAACTTCGGCTTTTCCAAGACACTTGATATATTAATTGATAATTTATATTAAAAAAAGAATAATAAATATGTCTATTAATTTGAAATGAGGTTTAGATTAACGACACTTATTTTTCACAAAAGAAAATTTAAATTTAAGAACAAATTAAGGAGTATATAATTTTATCAGTTAGTTGGTGGAATGAGAAAGGGTTATGTTAGCTGGGCAGTGGTTAAACGGTATTGAACTGCCAATGAGCCTTTAGGTTTGACTTTAAAATTGATTCTAGATATATATCTGCATATTGTCACCCTCCAGTGCTACCACAAAGCATGGCAATTGGTTATGTTTTTTTTTTCCATAAAGCAAGATTAACTAATTAAATTAATATTGTAATTATAGTTGTCAATTTCCCAGGTTTAATGTTATAAACTCCAATTTTAAAATTTTGTAAGTTTAGTGGAGGTTTATAGTCCATTTTTTTTTAAATTTATCTTTAAATTTTAAAAAAAATAATAATGTTTCAATTGACCAAATATTGATTCATAAACTTTCTTACTTAAACCCACAAAAATAATAAAATAAGGGGTTGATGCCTTAAAAAAGGATCTCAATAGGTGCTAGTATTTTTAAGAAAAGCTTTGAATTTTGAGGTTTAATTGAACACTTTAGTTGTAAGTATGAAAGTAAAGAATTTACATTTAGTAATTATAAGAATAATATATTTTTTGAATAAATAATATTAATTCTAGATAGATATCAAATTTTAATTATGTCAACATTATAAAATTTGTTAAACCCAGCACTGCACATAAGTTAGAGAAATAAAATAGAAACACAAATTTAGACACAAATACAAATATATATAGAAAAAATGAAACAATAGAGAATGTGTGTAGGTCATGTATATATTATGTATAATATATATATATATAGGTTTAACTGACTACTTACACGATATAGTAGTATTTGATAGAAATAATTTGTCTTACATACTAGTTCGATCGACAAAATACAAAAAATTTACATTGGAAGGGTTAAACTGACTGCTCTTAATACAAAAATTTCACAATATTTGAGAAATACGACTAAAAAGAACTACCTAAAACAACTTTGTTAAATTTCATGAACACTAACTCCTGATAATTGTCTCACATATATAAATGGATCGGAGTAACCAAAAAACAGTACCGAAGCTTTCTCTAAATGAAAACTTAAAAAAGCATTTAAGAATATAACATCTTTTAGCTTCAGAATGCAACGATTAAAGTTAACATTCCCCATATCCCCCTCCCTAAGTTGTAATACTTGAGCTTAATGTACCTACATTAAACTTTTTATAAAATTAAAGAGAAATTACATTTAGTTCTCACGAATTCTTTTTAAATGACATTAACACTTCCACTAGCTAGTTTTGAAAAAGCAGTAATCTATCTTATACTTACTAAAAAATTGCATAAGACATTTTTTTGTCACATTTATATTTATTATTGTCATTTACTATATGACACAATTATAGTGTACGTTAAATCGAAATGTGTATTTTAGTGTACGTTAAATGACAAATAAAATTGAAAGTGTAATGGAAAAAAATGTTATGCACAATATTTTTAGTAACTATTAAAGAATAAGTACATTTTAAAAATAAAATTGAATGTGAATGTTATTGAAAGAGACATAAGGAGGAATAAATGTAATTTTTCATAAAATTAAATAAATATAATTCGCTAAAAGTTGTTTAGATTTATGGAATTTTTTCAGCTCCAAGTTCTTTTGTGGATATTTCTTGAGAGCTCATAATAGGTAAGACCCCTGCTTGTGTACCATCGCTATCGCTTTCAAGTTCTCCATCAAGACTCAATCCTTCAATTCTTGCTCCCAAAGGATCTCCTAGAATTCCCATATCTATTTAAAAAAAGAAACAATTAATTAAATTAATCAAACACAAATCTCTTTTGAACATTTTTTGGTTAAGAAACTAGTAATAATTCCTGTAATTCAATTAATCATGAGAATTAATATTAATATAAAAATGATGAATAATCACCTGGATTTGAAAAGATCCAAAGAATGATGGCACAAAAAAGCAAGACAAAAGGGATGACATGCACAACATTCTCAGATAATTTAACACGTGCCTTCTCCCTCTTAGCCAACTCTACAATGGGATCATATGTTGGCAAATTATTACTATTTCCCTCAAACATTGAATAAGATGATCTATGCCCCGGTGATGAAGAACTACTACTTGTTGCATGTTTGAAGTAATCATCAGAGAACCTATTCCAGCTTGCAGATCTATGCATTCTTAATTAATTTCTATTCTTTTCAAAATTATTAATATTGATGGTAATTAATTTTGAATTTTTAAAAGAGAAAAAAATTAGAGCATGAGAAATGGCCATTATATATAAAATGTTTTGCATACTCTAAAGAAAAAAGTCTTCACGAGAATGAAGCCGGTTTCTTTGAGTTCGGCAATCTTTGCTCTCCTTTCTACTTACCAATTCAATTATCACCAAATGTGAATTTGTCAATAATAATATTTCATTTCAAAGTGAAAATTTTCAAAATATTACATTTGATTAGTTTCATTATAATATTTTATAATAAAATTATTATTTAAATATTATGATATATAATTTTAGTATGGTAAGCAACGAGACGCAAATATATTCAACAAGGTGGAAACAAGACCCTCACGCAAATATAGCTCCTTCGAGAAAGGGGAATGCTCATATAGGCCTTTGGAGGTTGAAGGGCTACAAGATGATGAGATACAGAAGACTTATCTATGGAGGAAGGTGAGTTTCCCGACATAAGCATATCAAAGGACCTTGTTTGGCATTGCATCTCTTCTCCTATTTGAGGATACTTTGGAAGGGTGAAGCCCATGAGGAATTCCACCCTTCGAGAGACATTCTTAGAGAATCTTTTATCTCCTTATTTATTTGTTCTTTGTCTGGAAAGATTGTTTCACCTGGTTTATTTGACAGTTGATCAAGAGATTTGGAAGCTTATTCAACTTAGTAGAGGTGGTCTGAAGTTGTCCCATATTGCTTTTGCAGATGATATTATCCTTTTTGCGGAGGTAAGTCAAGCTCAAATGCATGTTATTTATTTTATTATTGATGTTTTTTGTAGATCCCTGGCCAAAAAGTAAGTAAAGATAAGACCAGAAATTTCTTCTCTCATAATGTGTTGTGGAATGTTCGACAACAAATTTGTGAAAAGGTAGACAGGAGATGGCGGAACTTCTTATAGGGTGATATTGAGACTTCTAGACGGGTTCATCTGGTGAATTGGGATATTGTGTGTTTATCGAAGAATCTAGAAGGTCTGGATCTTCGTAGGGCTCGAGACATTAACCAGACTTGTATGATGAAAGCTAGTTGGGAATTTAGCACTAGACCTAACAACTTGTGGGTGCTTTTCCTTTTCCATAAGTATAAGTGTGGCTTCATTACGATGCCCAAAGTGGCGAGTTCACATCCAGGTTCTAATTGTTGGTGTGATATTTGTGCCAATTGGATGTGTTTAATGTGAATATGCGCCCGATAATTGGCAATGGGGTGACAACTAACTTTTGGGATAATGCTTGGGTTCCTGGTGTTGGTCGAATTTAGGAACGTGTTTCTAATCAGGTCTCAGAGAGAGATTGCAAATAGTGTTCGTCATTATGTCTTGGGGGAGAATATGTGGGATCTGCAGACTTTGAGTGTTTTCCTTCCAGCTACTACATTGAGTCATCTTAGTGTGATAGGAGTGTCTAAAGCAAATGATGGTGAGGACTGTGTGATTTGGGCGAGGAACCCCAATGGAATTTTTACTTCGAAATCGGCCTACTATGTGATCACAGGAATCGAACCTAGAATGAGATTGGGTTGTTTCGTAAGGTGTGGAAGTGGCCTAGACTGGAGCGTCTCTGTTATTTTATTTGAAAGTGACTTGTACATTAGATCTTCACCCAAAATCTTATGACAATATGTTTTTGGGTCATTTCACTTATATATTGCACAATCTCTCTCAAGTATGAGTCAGTCCATTCAGTTGGGCATGTGTCGCACTTAAACGAAATATTTTCATCCACTTAAACCGTTCTTGGCGGCATATCAACGAGACACAACGCATGAACATGCTTATGTTGAGGCAAAAACCTTTTTGATGTATGTTTTAATGACAACAAATTTTATGGAATAAATGATTAAGTTTTATGAATGGTGATCTACTAATGATTGCCCTTGAGTTTTATTTAAGGAAGAAGAATTGCATAATCAAAAAAGCAAGATCATTTGAAAGAAGCAAGATCAAATTTGAGAAAACATAAACGGAGAATGTTCTTGTCATTAAACATAAAAACGAAGAACATTCTTGACAGTATTATGAAAAACGAAGATCATTCTCGACAACAGTGTGGAAAACGAAGAATGTTCTGGTTTTGACAACATTAATCCAAGAACATTCTGGTTTACAAATAACAAAGTATTCTTTAATTCAAGATTGATTTGGGCTACAAAAATACATCAATCTAAATTGCAAATCACCAATATTCATTACAAAGGAACATAATTATATACTCAAGATCATTTTGGACAAATTCTTTCCATAAGATCAACAAAAAGCAAGGCTAATCCCCAAAGTTGATGGCTAAAGTAATCAAGTACAAACTGGACAGAAATAATAAAGTCACTGCATCACTGACATACGTACAGAACAGAAAAGCTTGGCACGCAACAGTTGTCAGAATTGTCAAAATCCAGCAATCACTCAAAACAAAAACGAATAACGTTCTCTGTTTCCACAACTTTAATCCAAGAACGTTCTAGTTTACTAAGAGCAAAATCTGTTGTAATTTAAGATCGATCTGGGCTACAAAAGTACATCTATCTACACTACAAAACATTACAGAGGAATTTAATAATCTACACAAGATCGTTTTGGATATATTCGTTCAAAGAGGATCAACAAAGGCAAAGCAAAACATCAAGATCAATCTCCAAATTGATGAGCTATGAGCAATGACAACCATGACAGCAAGGACACTGTTGATGCACCTTTATGCAGAAAACACATCATGTTTCTGAGACAAAGGACTGACACACAACAACTGTCAAAATCCAACACTCATACAAAACAGAAACGAAGAATGTTCTTGTTTTACAAAAGAACATTCTGGTTATTCTCTTTTAAAAGGAAAAATTAAAACAGATGATTTTCCACAATCTAAACCACATATGAAAGAGTATAAAGACTGCTCAAATCAATGGTGAAGCCCATAACTCGAGTTGAATGCCCAAAGGAGAAAAACAGCCTCAAGATTGATCTTCAAATTGATAAGTTGTGAGCAAGGACACAAGTACATTGTACTTACAATATTCTGCATAAAGTTCTGCATAAACCTAACTCAAAACAGTGCCAACTAACATGTGTCAACTCATTCACTCACTCATTCACGTTTTCCATGAAACCCAAAAGCAAGAACGTTCTCCGATTGTCAAGAACGTTCTGGACATCAATATAAACACATGTTTAAGTGCTTTAAAATATATCTAACACTTGAGAAGTGTGTCCAACAACTACATTCATTTTAAACTGAATATTCAAAGCCTTTTATCATTTATAAATAGAAGATCAATTGGAAGATGAAGGCAAGAGTTCAATTTACAAATCTACCAACATTTGTTCAAGTAACAAGTCAAAAAACTCTTCAAGCAAACTCCAACATTCTTCACTATATTTTTGGATCATTATTTATTGAGTTTGTTTTTCATTTATCTCAAACAAGTGTTGAGAAGTTTCAAGATTCCAAACACTTTTATCATAAACATCATTTGTAACTCAAGTCTATCTTTTATGTTAGATTCAGTGTGTTTGTAAAAATCCTTTCAAGGCTGAAAGGTGATTGTAAAAATCCTTTCTAGGTTGAAAGGTGAAGATTGTAACAGATCATGGTTGATCTGGACTGGTGGTGTAAAAACCAATAACGTTCTCCGTTTTGAACACTTAGTGAAAAATCTCACGGTTGTGAGGACTGGACGTAACCCGAGTTGAGTGAACTAGGATATATCTCTGTGTGATATCTCTTCCCTTATCTCTATTTATTTCTAGTATTTTAATTATCAAATTAAATAGATAAGTTAAATTTGGTGTTTTTCACTAACCAAGAACGTTCTCCGTTTTCTATTTTCATAACCAAGATTAATCTTGAGTTAAATTCCTTAAGTTTTAACAGGAAATTTTAAAAAGGTAAAACCATAATTCAAACCCCCTTTCTTGTGATTGACATTGCTACTTCAGCTTAGTCAATAAAACTTTCGATATAAGGAGTCGGTCACGTCAAACCATCGACTCTTATACCACAACTAGATCATGAGGGGGGGTCATGTGATCATTACATTGGATCAAGAACAACTATACCAATTGGTTATACACCACATCTTCACGCAAAACCTCAAAACAATAGATTTATAGGTCATCTCGCTTTATTTTACTAAAAAAGACGATATTCATTCATTCAAATCGATAAAATACACCAATACAATACAAATTCAAAATCGCTAAAACCAAAAAGACCGAATTTGCGAACAAACTCACAACATCCATATTAATAGCATCAAAATGACAATTTAACACAAAACGACAACATGCCTACAAATATGACAAAATTCAAGTGTTCAAAATACTTGTACCTCGAGATCTGTAATGTTGATGACACCAAAATCAATGATTGAAATCTGTAATAGATCAAAGTTACTCTACTAATCTGAACCAAACGAACAACACACCAAGACGAACAAGAACACCAAAAGTGTCGCACCAAACGGAAACACAAAAAAGCGCCGCACTTGGATGACGTCGAAATCACAGGGAAAAAAACGAAAATTGTGTGGAATCCACTTTTTTAGATAAAATGAAGGAAGAAAACGATTTGGAGGAGTGATTTTGGCCCAAAATATAGTCTTAAATCACCCATCTCTAATAGATGAAGAAGAAGAGACCTAAGGTTTTATTCGGAGCAACGGCGATATGAGTTCCTTCACTTATATGGTGTTCAATATCTATTTTTTCATCAAATGTGAGACTTCTTTACCTACACTTTATATACCAACATAATGTAACCTACATTGTAAATAATAATATGATTTACCACATTATTAAAAATATTATGATAAAAATAATAAGGCTTAATTGCATTTTTTATCCCTTTATTTTCATCAAATCAGGAATTGACCTCCTATTTTAAAAGTCGACAGTTTTGATCCATCTCTCGTATTTTAAACTAAACAATTACGAGTTGACATATTTTAAATGATGTGATATACAGTTTCATAATATAAAACTATCTAGATACATTAGTTATTCATATGTCATTAATAAAATTATCGAAGTTGAAAGTTAAGTTTTTATAGGATTTAATTGTGATTTCATGAATGTTAATCATTCTACATCATCATATATATGTCACGTTATTTAAAACATATCATGTCGCCATTGTTTAGTTAAAAATTCAAATTGAAGGACCAAAATTATTAGATTTTAAAATAAATGGATCAATTAAGTAAATTGATAAAAATAGAAGACAAAAATTGCAATTAAACTAAATATTAATTAATATTATTTATATTTATTCAACATGCCACCTATTTATGCGTAAATAAAATGTATTTTTATAACCATAATGCATATTTATAATAAATCGATATATATTTTTGTCAGAACAAAAAATATTTACACATTATCTCTTAGACTTAAAAAGGCTTGTTAAAAAACTTTGGCCTTATCCGTAAAAAAAAAACTTGACTTATCTATAAAAAAAAAATTGACTTGACATTAGTCTTACCTAAGTTAAACGGTAGAGTTGTTTACATAAGTTATACCATATTTTTTTTTCATTATAGAAAATAAGTTTCATTCATATTAAAATAAAATAGTACAATCAAATTCAATGACCAAGAAAGCTAAAATCACTTTAACGTTACGCATACAAATGCTATTTCATAATCAAACTAAAACCTTAATCATAATAACTAAACTAATAATCATAATGACGAGATCTACAATATTTAATGTCATCCATTTAAGAAAAATATATTTGCTGGTATTCGTTCATATCGATTATAGGTAGTCTCTCACATGATCAATTCAGCCACACATTGACAAGTCATAGTACGTATGGGAAAACAAAAAACGTCATGCCACGAATAAACCAACGCCACACTTAGACGACAAAATCTCAAATAAAACATGAAAAAGTAAAACTAAGTCTATGTGAAAAATCGCTTATTTAGATAAAAGGAGAAAATAAAATAATTTGAAGGAGTGATTTCAAACAAAAAATTGCTTTAAAACACCCCTCTCATTGATGAAAAAGAGAAAACCTATAATTTTTTGGAAGAGAAAAGAGAAGCGACATCTACTTTCAAATTGTTTTACTATTTTCAACTGTAAGGATAAATGCATACATTGTTCAAATGTAAAGATAATCTTATTCTATCTCTTAAGTTATTTCACTATTTTGTTAGTATGCTTGGATACTTATATAAATTTTTATTGATTTAAATATACGTTCAGTCTCGACAAATATAAAGATTTTTTATTTTAGCATCTGTAATCATTATTTTTTATCTCCAACATCGCAAATCATTACAAAAATAGTGATGTTGCATTGATTAGTCATATACCCACATTTTAATTCATAATATAAAATAATACCATAAGGAGAATAATTAAATTAAAAACCTAATTTTATTAACCATTTATTCTACCTTGTGAGATCTTCTTCCTCCTCCACTATGTTCTTCCTCTGTGCTAGGGTGAAATATTTATAAAGTGTTTTTCTCTTAAGTTGTTTGTTGTAGTGTTGGTTGATTCAATTGGAAGAAGAAGAATAGATATGTACAATGAATATGGAGGAGGAGGGGAAGATGGGGAAGATGTTACGAGTAGAAGAAAACAGATGATAAAATAATGTTTTGAATTTAGTCCTTTAATTGATATAACATTTGTTTTTATTAGTTAAATATATGAAGTACTACTAATTAATGTCACAATGTGGCTTCATAATGTGATTTGAATTTCCATTTGTCACATCATCACTTTTGTGATGGTTAGTGACGTTAGAGACAAAAAATTATAGTTTTTTATTTTACAATGATGAAATATAAACTAATAAAAAAATTCGAGATTAAAACATAAAATTCTTATATTTGTAAGGATTAAATATATATTTAAACTTTTTTACTTTTTATTTTAAAATACACAATCAAAAACATATGTCTCATTGTGATTTGTTGTTTCTATAAAACCTCTATCGTGGAATAAAACAATTTCCTTTATTGTATTCATTTATTCAAGGGTTTATATACCTGATTCTCTTGATTCGTTCACACTTTTCATTTTACTCTGCGGCGCTTACAAACTTTAGGTTTTCAGACGATCTAAAACCATTCTTCAATTTTGGAGAGATTATTGGAGATCGAACAACTCCAGGTAATTCTTAACCATTTACAGAAAATTAAACTATGTTTATCGAGGTATCATTGTCATTACGATATGATTTCCTCTGTTAAATAAAGAAGGATATCTTAACACTGATTGATAACTTTTGTTAAAAAATATTGAGATTGTGAAATATTGATTATTGTGATTAGATTGATGAAAATGGATGGATTATCATTTTCAAACATTCATCCCAATGTACACACACATATGAAACTTTGTGCAAAGTATACACTTGTCAATGAGACTATTTCAATTTGTAGATGTGGCGTTGGTTGTTTATTTTTTGGGATTTGTTCGATGCACTTTGGGAACTAAATTAACAAAATAACGTGTTGAATTGTATCATATTTGTGTGTGTGTGTTTGGTAATCAATGCAGATTTGATAGACATGAATGAGTGTTGTAGTACATCTAGTTTAGTTATGAGGAAGACAAAAGTAAAAAAAAAGGTGGTCAAGACTTAGAGAGAGAGTTTAAAAAGGGCACAATTGAACCACATATAAAAAATCGTTGAATGAATTCTCTAGTGTGAATATCTTTCATGTTTTGTCTATCAAACTAATTTCCTCCCTTTAAACACAATAACTTCTCCTTTTTATCTTGAAAAACCCTTGTGCCCCTTTATTTTTAAGGGATATAGAGTTCACATGATAATAATGTCACCAAAGAGAATTCTTTTTCAAAAAATTGAGAGGTAATTATTTTAATTCATGTTAATTCATCTTTAAAAATAATTAGATTTAATTGTAGTTTTAGTAATCTATTTTTTATCAATTCATAAAATCAGTCATTTATTTTAAAATTTGACAGTTTCGATCTTTCATTATGATTTTTTAACTAAAAAATGACAATGTGATATGCTTTAAATAATGTGACATATGGTGATGTAGAATGATTAACACTCATGAAATCGCAATAAAACTTTCTAAAAACTTAACTTTTAACTTCAGAAAATTTTCATTTTTGTAATTTAATTAATGACATATGAATAATTAATGTATCTAGATGGTTCTATATCATAAAATAGTATGATACAATATTTCAAATTGTCATTTTTTAGTTCAAAAATTTAAGGAAAGACCAAACATATCGACTTTTAAAATAGAGAAAACAATTCCGTAGATTGGTAAAAATAGAGAGATCAAAACGGCAATTAAGCTAAATAACTAAAAAAATAATAATCTTTATTATTTTTGAAGAAAGTTTTTGACTAACCTTTACAACACTAGAACATATATTCTAATTCAATGAGAAGTCTTTTCTTGATCACTCGTTTGAAAATATTTGTATGGAGATACAAAAGTTATATTATTTTTTTTCATGAATCTTTTATACATTCTTATTTGTTTTAACCTTTTGATGTTTTTGGTGGGACCAAAAATTGTTCCACGATTCATTGATTTATAAATTTTAAGATTCTTAACTCAACTTTTTTAAGACTCTTGATATGTGTTTCATCTTATAATAACTGGAAGTTGCGATGCATTAATTTGATTTCAATAATTTAGTCTTATGTTAAAGTAGTATGAAGATTACCTAAAAGAAGTGAGTGAGTGTTACTAATCACCGAAAAAAGAAAAATTTAAGACATACTCAATTATTATAAAACTCGATGACAAGATTCTTTCTATTTTGATTACATGAGATCCTTTCACATTGTATTGTTTTTGACTAAAGAAATCCTTTCTTATTTTGTTAAAACAAATAATTCCATAAAATGTTAATTATTCAGCTATTCTCATCATTTTACATTTTAGGTAGTTGTAAAATTTTGACACACCCAATTAAAATAGATATTAAGAAAATTTGGTTGATAAAAATTCAACTCAAATTTTTTTAAAATTTAAATTTGAATTTTGTTGCAGACGTAAAGACTTTATTGATGAATAATATGTAAATATTTCTGCAAGTATTTTCTGAAATTTTTATAATTCCGAAGAATATGACGGATTCATTTTACTTAAACTTTTTTCTATTTCTATAAAAAAAAAACAATTATATATTTCAAATTTGATTTGAAACAAAAATAAATTACTAAAACTAGAAAAAAAAAACTCGGAGAGTAAAAATTATAGTAACAAAGACGTGGTTAAAAAAAAAATTGTCACGTTTTCAAAAAAAAAAAATTGTCACAGTAGATAAAAAGTTGGTGTATTAATTATGAAGACTTGTTAAACCCATTTTATTCTCACATTCATTCTGATATGGTTGCAAAGTTTGAACACAGTTTAATGGCTTTTGATGCATTTTTGGTTATTTATTAATTATTCTGGATTCACCGTTCGTTAATCCCTAGTCAGAACTTGTCTCCGTTATTCTCCACCGCTTCCACCTTCTCTCTCTCTGTTCCCATTTTGCTCATGCTATGCTACTCTTCTTCACATTCCAATCCTTTAACCCCTTTTTTCCCATTCAAGAACTGGTATGTTGTATTCTCAAATTTTTCCTTCTTTTCTTTTTAACAACTCGTTGCTAGTGTTTCTTAGTTTAGGTATTCCTCTGCATTGTCTATTTTATTTGTTTAAATTTAATCCAATAGTTTTATCACTGATGTAGAATAATGACATTATTATTATTATTATTATTATTATTATTATTATTATTATTATTATTATTATTATTATTATTATTATTTATGTATAATGAAATTTGAAATTCCATATGATTGAAAAGAATGAAATAATAATGAACTAAGCTAACTTGAACGCTGACAAAAATATTTTGAAGTAGTTTGCTATGCAAAAGTGTTGTGTGAGAGAGAGTATACGTTGGACCATATTTTCTATTTTTGTGTTAGTAATCACACAGGCTTATGCAATTTATATGATTCATTTTTATTATACTCATTGTCACTATATTATATTAAATTTGACTGTAGGCGTATTACTAGTGTTAGCTTTATTGCTTACTCTTCCTCGTACAGAACTCGATATATTATTACATCTCACCTTATCTCTCCATCATATGTTCTAATATTTACTTGAATTTCAAGTTAAATGGAATGATTACCTGGTAATTTTCCTTAACTTTTGAAAACTTGGACTATATTTCATTTCATCGTACATTCATGTATAATGTATTACTTTGTTTGATGGGTGGATTTTCAACTTCAAATAAGAAATGAGGTTTCTGCTGTTTGTTGATGTTTAAGCTGCAATATGGAGCACAGATATTCAATGCCTCTCGATATCTGCATCACTATTTTTTTTTTCAATATATGGTTTTGTTGATTTGGTGATTTCATGGTCCATTTTAAATTGTAGGTTTGTTTTCACATACACAGAGGTTCCGTTAAATGTGATTATATCCTAGACTTGTTTGTCAAGAATGCCGGGCTTTCCTGTCGCGGCTGGTGATCCATGGTATGCTCTCTTTTTTAGAAAAGGCGTGCCATTCACAAATGTTCTCTAGGTAGTTTCCCATGGAAGGGAAACAACTGTAGTTTTCTATTCAGAAAACGGGGCAACATACTCAATGCTAATATCTGTTTGCTCCTGCAGTAATGTCACAAGCACAGATCAACCTGAAAATCCAGATGCTGATGAGCAATTATCTGCGGAAGAGAAACTTGTTGCAGATCAGAGTTTATCAGTTTATTGCAAGCCTGTAGAGCTTTACAACATTCTTCTTCGACGTGCTACAAGAGTGGTACTTCATCTGTTTTTGCTAAAATTATCTGTCATTGTAAATTATAATATTTGTAATTTTTTATGGGATACATTGCATGAGCCACAGAGCTGTTTTATTATTGGTAGAATTATTGTTTTCCTGTGAGAAGTTTCTCTTTTTTTCTACTTGTTGTTTTCGAAGGATTTCATATACTTTCTATTTACTTCTTTTCTGAAGCTACTTAATAATCCCTTTTCTTTTTTATGTCCTGGTCTCCCGATTTACAGTCTCTCAAGATTTTACCTATAAAATATTATTGCATAATGTATTCTAATAGAGTACATGTCTGTTTTGTAGCGATTATTCCTTCCAAGATGTTTAGAGTACAGGGCACAGGCTAGGAAAAAGAGAAGGTAAAAATCTATCATATGTAATCTTTTGTCTCATATTCACTCCCTTTTCATTAAAAGATTTATGTCAATTATATTCCATATCCTCATGTTGGATGTTTAAGCTATGTTCAATTTAGATAGGAGTTTTTTAGGTATATATATGTGAAGTTTAGGAGCCATTTTGTGGTGGTTACTGTATAACTGATATTTTCCCTTTTTAAATTGACATATGCATTTAATGTTGTATGTGATTCTTCACAAAGGACAACCTAAAGCTACAAAGCTCCTGTCATTGTGGGGTCCAAAGATGGGCCAGATCCATTGTGGGTTATTGTAGACGGTACCTTGTTTTTGCAAGAGATTGATTCATAACATGAACATATGTTATCCACTATTCCACTTGAACCTGTGATTTCCATATGTGATTGATTTCAAGAGATTGTAGACCGTACCTTGTATTTGCAAGAGGTTTCATAGTTTGGGAATGGAGAAAAAAGTAATGTATATTTGCTATTATAATAAAATTAGCGACAACTTTGATTTTGGCATGAAAAAGGGACATGGGCTCAATTGAATGAATGTACTTATGTTGCTTGTTTTGTACTTTGACATGTAGACTTTTCTGGTTCTAAGTCGAATAAGGATTAGTTTTTTCAGTAAGTGTGGTATTTCTCAACCAGTTTCTTTGAGCATCAAACATCGAGACCAGTTGATATTGTTGCTGTGGTTTATCATGTGAGCTGTGCACGTGGTACTCTTGACCAAGTTAATGTGTCCATTTCATAATGTTGTTTCCATTCAAGTGGGAAGATTCAGCTGATATTGATGTACGACTCTCTTCAGAAGCTTTTGATGTATGCGGTTTCACTAAAAAATATGATGGAAGACTGGGCAGCTTTGCTCTATTGGTTTTCTCTTCTTTGATTGATTTATGTTTTGTTCTTTTGTTTAAGAGGATTCCTTATTCTCCTATTCTCATTGCAATTTTTTCTTCTTCATCGTGATGAATTTCTTGTTGGCTGTATCAGGCATCAAACTTATTATATCTACATGTTGAATAACATCATGGAAAATGTGAAAATAACCAATCCAGCCATTAAATTGAAAGTTTTCATTCAGTAGATCAAGTCTACAAAATTTCACAAAATAATTCAAAAATTATTTGTACTTGACAACACCATTTCATTTTGATGTATTATATGATATGTAAGTAAATGTCTGCTGTTAAATTACATGCCTATGAATGTCTAAATCATCTGAAATTTTGCATATATGATTATCTAGGTAGTGCATGTTCGGTCAAGCGGTGAATTTCACAAAATCACGTGATTTTGCCAAACCCACTGCAAAACCAAACATGCCCTACATATAACTTGGTTCAATGGTTGGATTGGTTAAGGCCACAGTTTTTAAAAAAGTATTGAAACCATTTTTTAAAAACATGCCCTGCATATGCTAAGTTTGACACTTGATGCCTTCTCTCTTTGAAACCCTTGCATGTGAGCCAGGGCTTGAAAGAGATAAAAATCCCTTGCGGCGCACACACACACACAAAAACACACTCATTAACGGTTCATGATGTCATAGTTCTACTTAAACACACAAACTCAGTAACAGTTGATGATGTCATAGTTCTTTCTACTTGAGTGCATTTGCGATAATAAAATTCACACGCAAGCATTGCATATGATCACCGTTCTACTACAAAGTCAACATCGGTACATAATCTTGCTGCTCTAGTATACAAATAAGCCATTGTTGACTCAACACCAATCATCTCTGGTTTTTCAAGCACACTTAATGTATACAGGCAAGTTAGTTCTTGTAGACATAATTAACCCATGCTCAAGAGGGTAACTGGTACTCTTGTGTAGTATGAGGTGACGTTTTAAGATAAATTAGTTCTCTGTCATGTAGACCTTGTATGATACCATTTCTTTTTACCTTTATTCAGGTGGTACTATTATGTATGTTTTCAGGCAAGTTACTGTAATTTCTAGTTATTTCATTTTTGTCATTGTTTTAATTCTACTGTTGCCTTATTTTCTATGATTGTTCTTTAGTGTAAATATCAATATTGAGATGCTAATGAGATATGTCATATGGATGTTTAGGATACAAATGTCAATTTTGCTATCACGGAGTAATGAAGAATCTCAGAATGTGTTTCCTCTGTATATTGGTCTGGCAAGGCGTGATCCTAATGATGAAGATGCTGATGTAGGCATACTGCTCTTAAGCTGAACTATTTATATTCCCTATGCTAACTAATTTTTTAGTGTATACTAATATCCTATTTAATAATTTTTCTGTTTCATAATACTTTTTGTTTCAACTTACAAAAAACAAAAAGTATTCTGCTGTTTATCTAGTTAGTCAGATTTTCACCTTTCGAGATCCCTCTGGCATTGGTGGGAACAATCAAATCCAAGCAAAGTTTGTGCTCCATGACATTAATAAGTTAGCTGTGGAGGCTAGATCCGGCTCACTTTTTCTCTTGTTTTTCACCACTGGTATGCATATGGTTGTGCAATCCAATTGGCATGAATATATATATAGTTTTACTAAGTTCTATAGTTTTACTAAGTTCCTTGTTATAAATATTTACTCGCAGAGGCCAACTCAAATTCATCATCTAGAGTCAATACAAACCCGGGTCCTTCAAATATGACTTCTTATGAATGTGAGATATGCTTTAATTGATAACTTCTGACATGCAAAATATGATTTGCCAATTTGTTGTTACCTTGTTATTGCCTGAGCAGCCTCATTGTTATTTGTATACTTTCCTTTTTTATTGTTAAAGGGATGAATTCCATTAAGTGAATTACCGATAAAGTCACAAGAAATCCTCCATAATGAATCAAAAGGACAGGAAAACCTGAAATTAAGAATCAAATCAATAGAGCCATGAAAAGGGCACTGTAATGGTGTTCCTCCTCGATGTAGTATGATGCATTTGACTTAACCTGAATGCTGGAATTTTCAGTGACAGAGATCCTTATCCATACATACTTTTTGGATGTTTGTTCACGGATTTGTTTTTGAAGAATATCTTAATCTTACATCAAGGGCTGGAGTGCTCTTTGAGTCTGATGTATTCTGCTCTTCTTTTGTGTTTGCCTTTTCCCTCTTCTTCCCTTCAAGGAAGATTTTTTATTCTTTTGTTTTGAATAACCTTCCTCTAATAATGAATTATTTTAATGCAGTGTCTATACCCAAAAAATGAGTGTTAGTCTCTTTAAATATTAGAGCTTGATTAAGGGGGTGATTGATGGGAAATTAGAGAATTGTATACTCTTTCTTCTAGTATCAGTACAGGTGCAGCCATCCAGGCTACAGGCAGTATGTGCTTCAACCTATGACTATTATAAGATTACTTCTATTTCAATGTCGATCTCTCTGTATCATAGTCTTGATAATGCCGTATTCTCTTTGCCTAGTGGTGAAGAGTTTGACTTTAGCACCTCATTTAAAAAACAAAATTGTTTGAGCACAAAGTTTGATGTGTGACTGCATGCGTCTGAAATAAAACGAATTATTGGTCTGAGCCCGACAACTTGAGTATTTGGAAGGGTTGGTTCATGAGATGGTATCACAATGGTACCATTTGACGTGGTTTTTCGGTGACGTGGTCATTTGGCAGTAACTTTGTCGGTGAATGTTATTGAACAGGACTGCAAGGAGTGGATATTGATCTCAGGAGTTAAAGCAGTTCTTATGCATTGCTCTGATTAGGTTTGGATGAAATATGGTCTGAAAAAGTGTTAACAAGTGAGAGAAATTCCCCCTCTTACATACTGGTTTTGTAGGTTAAGTTGGACCCGATCCATATTCTAAAATGGTATCAAAGTCCATCTTAGATCCGTTGGATCATCAATTATCAAGCCACTTGGGTCGCGCTCTAGATGTTCAGTCTTAGGCGTGTTGAGAATCTCACATTGGATGAGATATGATTTGGATAAATGTTTATAAGTGAGAGACATCCCCTCATCGTACAAGCTAGTTTTGTGGGGTTTAGTTTGACCCAACCCAAATTCTAAGATTAGGTATTGTTTTGTGTTTACCTTGTTTGTTCTCTTCCTCATATGGCCCGATGGTTTTATTGCTTGAAGACTTGGTACTAGCAAGGGAGTTGTTTGTGTAGTTGGTTTAGATCTAGGCTGGGGAGATTGGCTAGAGAAGGTCGAGTGAAGGTCAGATATTTTGAAGCGGTGTCATGTTTATTAGTGTGTGCCTAGAAGAAGCTAAAAAGTGGAGGAGGCCATTGAGGAAAGAATAGTGCTAGGAGTTTGGCTTACAAAGCTGGGGAAGGGAACTTTTGATTCGTGTTTAACAAATAACATCTTTATATTTGTTTTTTGGTCTATAGATGAGATAGTATAATTACCACCAGAAATTCACACACAACTTCGAGGTCACAGGTTCAAACCCGGGACATAATGTTCAACCTAACAATATCGACATTATCCAGTTGAGTTAGGACTTAAGGACAACATATTTATATTTTAAATAAAATAAAAACTGTACAAAACAACACACATCCATACCTCCATGCAAGTCATCTGGTAACCTAAACTTGTGTTCTTCACTGTATACTCTCATTGGATTATTGCTCTTCCTATATAGAAAAAACACACATTCACCCTTTTGGACTGGCGTTTTTCCTGCATACTAATCTCATTGTTTGACTGTCTAGTTTCATCCTCCCCAAACTCGTCCTCTCAAAGGATCATCACACTAAGGTGCTTAATTGGGCAATGATGTCCTGACAAGACTTTATCCCCCCACAACAAAAACATTTTCATTTCTCCCTTCATTTCATGTATTCATGTTAAGGGAGTTGCTTTGTCCCCTTGATATTGTGAAATGAAGAGCCATACCCCCATGTGTGTAATCTCCTGCACTTAATTGTGAGCCTTTTCTTGTCCAGCCAACCCCTTTTGCTCTACAACAGCCTGATTCTTGGCAATGTTAATCCCCATAGAATAATCTGGCAATTTGTTTTTCATTATTGAATTGTTGCCAACTGAGATTCAGTAACTGGAGCGGATGAAGGAAAAATAATTTTCTCGCAACCTTGGGCCAAACATGCCCCAAACACACCTTGCTTTGCTACTCAGGGTGAAGACCGCTGAGTAAATATCCCATTATCTGCTTCTCTGGCATCAAATCTTCTTAAGCCACCAAGGTGTCAAACCTGCACATATATTTGTATATTGAATCTCTTTTCAAAGACGGCACCACATGTTTTGTCATCAAACCTTCTAATCACATCTAAACTGAAAGACTCCTAACAGGCCCCTGGTTTCCTTAAACGCCAAAGATGAAATCAATGAACCACTGGTCCCTCCATTGCACAAATGCAAGTTGGAGTTTCTCAGCTTGAGGAATCTGCTGAACCTAAAAAAATTCTCCATTCTTGCGATCCACCAAATTGGGTCAACCCATTTGAACATGGGTAACTCAATCTTTTGACCCACTTGCTACTATCTAGACTAACTTTGCAAAATGTGTCCTTTGTCGTTGTTCCCTGTTTCTTGCTGCTGGAGCGGGTACAATTTCCCCTTCTCTGTCTTCCCTGGGTTCGTTGTCGTCATCGTCCCAATCAATACCATGTTTCTGCATCCATTTCTCCAACAGGTTCTTGATATCTTTTGTACTCACCACATGTTCTTTTAGTTCCACAAATTAGGTAGCATGTTGAGCCAGCGTCTTCAGGATGAATTCCATTGAAGTTTCCAACACTTCCATTTGCTCTCCATTGTTGTTGATTACACTGGTACTCCCTTGAAAAATGGCAGGTTGGACTAATTGTTAGGTCTTCGAGATCAAAGTTCAGATTTAAGAGAAAAAGAACATGAAAGAGAGTGAAAGAATGAAAGAAATACCCGCAGGGGTTTTCTCTGCCAAGGGAGAAATTCCCTTTTCCAACTCAATATAGTTTTATTAAGATCAGTCAATGAATGAATCTCAACAATGGATACACTGGTATTTATAAGCTTTTGCCACCCTAACTACCAACTTCCATATAATACTTTTAACTACTAACTGCCTTAATCACTTAGTGATTCCAGTTCTTTCTAGAATAAACTCTCACCTTGGAACTTCTTGGTTCCTAACATGCTTCAACCCTCAGCTATTTACCCTGGCTTGCTTTTTCTGCCTGTTGCTCTTCAAACCTCATTCTCTCTGAATTTTTCAATTTTGTATATCGACCAAGTAGTCAAAAGTTGAATCCTTTGTTGTTAAATTCTAATCTCAGCAAAAGGCGTGATGGGTATGCTACAGCTGAAAATTTAAACTCTTGGCTTGCTATTAAGCTTAAGTTCTTGGGTTGAGTTGGTTTTTAAAAACGATAAGCTGTATGAGTCACTAAGATAATATTATCTTCCCCCAAAGTAATAAGGAATTTCATAAAAGAAGATGAAACTACAGTCTATTGAAAATCATGTATTGAACATGTGACATTCTTTTTACAGTGATTTCTCCTACATATCTTTTGAAATTTTATTTGTCCTATGTTTTGTTGTTTGTATTTTTTAAGGAGGATCTCTTACTCTTCCGACTCTCATCATCTTCCTTTTTTCTTAATAAATTTCTTCTTTCAAAAAATGAAAACAGAAATATGATATTTTGGCTGCCTTGGCACTCTTGGATACTCCCTCCCAAAAAATTATGTTGATTTTGTTATAGAAAAGGGTGGTTTGTGAACTTTCATATTGTCTCATTCTGTACTTGACAGCAAGAGTGGAAAATAACTGCTTATATGGGAAAGTATCTTTTCAATCAATTTATATGGCTTGGGATTGTTCTCAAAATTTTCGTTGGGGACAGCGAGCCGAGATTATTACTACTGTTGATTTGCTTCCATGTATTTTGAAGGTATAACATCTATCTATATTGGGCTGATTATCAATATTGTATGTACTGTGCTAGTTAAATGATACGCTATTCTGTGGGCACTGCTTTTATTAACATTATTTAATGCTTTTTATCTAATCTCTGCAATTATGATTGACGTATTTATGTTGCTAATTTCTTCATGTAGCAGTATGATTATCAAAATACGAGCACGACCATATCAATCCAAGATCTCTTGAATGCTGCGACTGTGGTTTGTTCTAGAATCAATAGTCTTTAACCACTAAGCAAAAATTCCCACACCCAAACATGGAAAACTTGTTTTGATTGCTTCTCGTTTGTTTTCTGTTCTGCTTTCCAAAGAGTACACCAAAGAATGTTGAAATCACTATCTTTGCCGAAGAGTTCGGGGCCATGGAGACACCTCTTGACCATTCACGTGCTAGCAACGATGTAGCATCATCATCATCATCATCATCTGATATCATTCGGTAAATTTCATTATGTCATAAATATCTGTTGGGAGTGTTAGATATATAGGGATGTTACCATGACCCTTATTGTTATGTATTTTTAGCTTTAAGAGTTATTATTTTGTACTATTTTTACATCTGATAAAGCTTTCTAAGCATTTTTTGTTGTTGTTTTGGGTGGGGGGCAGTGTTTGAACTTTAATGTAATTCCTATTAAATAAATTTTGGTGTTTAACTTATAGCTGCTTGTCTGGTTCAGGATGAATGAAGGAAATGTGACATTTAATTACAGGTATTACATTTTAACTTAGTTGTGATGGGACATTTTTTATGGCTTCTTTGTGGATTGGAGATGTGAAATAGCATATGAATTGGAGAGCTATTTTGTTCTGATATTTTCAACTTCACTTTTGCCCTCCTTCTACGCCTTTTGCCATTAGAATAAATTCTGATGTTTATACTCTGTATTCTTCTACCGTTTTAATGATTCTTATTTTATAAAAAATATTACAGGTATTACAACAACAAAATGAAGAAAACGGAAGGTAATCTAAATGTTGCTCAAATTTATTACCTCTTGTTTATTTCTTTGAATTTTGGAAGTTTATTTTCTTCTTGGGGGAATAACAAATGCAATTTTCCCCCCAAATTAGTCACTGATAGAAGTTTACATATGTTAGAATATTGGCATTATATTAGACAATACTCCTAGTCAACTATATTTATGTTAATTATATTAGAATAATGAATTACAAATTATTAGGCTGGAGATCAGTTTTTTGTCAACTGAGATTACTCTGTAATTCATTGTGAAGTCGATCAATAAATGCTAGAACATGCATTGGGCCCAGCACATAATTTCTCTCAACTAGTTTCTCTTTCAACATTGTACTGGATTGGTACCACAGTGCATAACCCAAGCTGTTCTGCTTCCAGGTTCCAAAAACATGGAATCCTTATCATTGCTCTCTTTGCTTACTGTTAGAATATTAGAAAGTATCTTATAATATCTATTATATTATATTAGAGTATCTTAAATTATTTCCTAGAATCAATTTATAATCATAGAGATATCTTAGAATATCTCTCATTATTATTATGATTTGTTCCTTATTTAAGATTGAGTCTATGTTTCTCTATAAATAGATATTAGTATTCAATCTTTTGTAATCAAGTTAGCATAAAACTATTATCAATAATATTCAAACCCTTATTATTTTCTCTCCTCCTTTTCTCTAAAATCCCACAACTTCAACGTGGTATCAGAGCCTATTTCAATCCTCCTTGAACAATCTTGCCATTGTTCCCCTTCCGAGTTCCCAATAGTTAGGGAATATAATCATAGTTTCTCTTTACCAACGTGATCATTTTTTTTCAAACGATACCGGTTTCACTTATTTCCGTTCAGTTCGCTACTGCCGCCGTCACTGTTTCTGGCGACTTTTCCGGCAAATGACCACTCCATCAGCTTCGCCTCTTCCAGATTGGCCCACATCGCAAAGTGCGTCGCCGAAAGCCACCGCACGCTCCCACACGCGCCTTACCGTCCACCGGACGTCAGACCTACGCATTGCTGCTCTTCACCACGCGTGGCGGCGCGTCTGGCAGCCGTAAACCTTCGACTTCAACACTTCACTAAGCATTTCTATTCATCTTCATCCGCCGCCGCTGCTCGTTTCTATTCGTATTCATCCACCGCCGCTTCTGCCATGGTTGTTCACGCAAAGGATGAACCCTACCTAGCCGCCACAATCCATAAGCATGTCCATATCTTCGAATCGATTCAGGAGGAGCAGCAGATTCGCCGACTTTCACTATCTCCGGATCCGATTAAGGTAACGCTTCCTGATGGAAACGTGAAGGAAGGAAAGAAATGGCAAACTACTCCTTTGGACGTTGCTCGTGAAATCTCAAAGAATTTGGCCAATAATGCTCTTATTGCTAAGGTTAATGGTGTTCTTTGGGATATGACTCGTCCTCTTGAAATCTTTAGGTTTGATGTTGATGAAGTCGAGACACTTTTTGGCATTCTAGTGCTCACATTCTTGGCCAATCACTTGAGACGGAGTATAGATGCAAGCTTTGCATTGGGGCCGTGTACTACAAGAGGAGAGGGATTCTATTATGATGCTTTTTATGGTGACTTGGGATTGAACGATGATCACTTTAAACAAATTGAGGCTGGGGCATTGAAGGCTGTTGCGGAAAAACAACCCTTTGAGCAGTTTGTGATAATTCTCGCTGAAGTGAGGGAGTGTGCTCCTGGTATGGTGAGGAAGATGCCGTAGTTTACTAGCAGGTTGTTTACGATTCTTATGAAAATGCTTTTGGATATTGAGGATGATCCAGCTTGGCACACTGCAGATACTGAGGATGAAGATGCTGGTGAAACTAGCAATTATAGTGTTGGACAGGAATGTTTGGACAGGTTATCTATATCTTTGGGAGGAAATACGATTGTTCTTGTTGCTTCTGAACAATTACCTACATATTTGGCTGCACCTGAGTGGCAAAAACGTCATACTGCATAGATTGCACTTGCTCAGATAGCTGAAGGATGCTCAAAGGTCATGATAAAGAATTTGGAGCAAGTGGTGGCTATGGTATTGAATTCATTTCTGATCAACATCCTCGTGTAAGGTGGGCAGCTATTAATGCAATTGGGCAACAGTCTACTGATTTGGGTCCAGATTTGCAAGTTCAATATCATCAGGGGGTGTTGCCAGCCCTAGCTGCTGCAATGGATCAGAATCTTCGTGTAGAGGCTCATGCTGCTTCAGCTGTGCTCAGCTTCAGTGAGAATTGCACACCTGATATTTTAACGCCATACTTGGATGGAATAGTTAGCAAACTGCTTGTACTTCTTCATAATGGTAAACAAATGGTGCAAGAGGGAGTTTTAACTGCTTTGGCATCAGTTGCTGATTCATCTCAGGAACACTTTCAGAAATACTATGATGTTGTCATACCGTACCTGAAGGCTATATTGGTAATGCAACTGATAAGTCCACTTGTAGAGGAGGTCAAAGGTATCTGGTCCGACAACCGTTTACAACGCGACCTTTCTCGGTTTGTCTTGCCTCACGGTTCCAGATCTACCTTTACTTTCCAATTTTGATCAACGAAAATATGCGTCCTTGTTCAAACAACCGTTATCTGTCCTGTTTTAGACGCATTTTCTCATTCCATTGATCGATCGTGGCTTCGTTTAGTTAGAGTCGTGCTGCTTCTTCTTCGGTGTTTGTCATGCAATTTAGTTCTTACTAATAGATTATAATAGTGGCATCTATTCCCATCGATGATCATTCTGGTGGTGTCCCTTTTCCCACATATGAATCATATTAGTGATGACTTTTTCTTTCGTTGATGGTTATTCTAACGGTGTCTTTTATTTTCATGACTCACTTTATCTTGACAATTTGTCCCAAATGTACTGGTCTTGCCTTTTCTCCCTAAAGCACGCCTCTCTCTTCTTGAAGCACATTCAAGTTTAAATATTTTGACTCTACGATATTATTGGTTTGAAGCTTCCAAATGCAGTTTTTTAGAAGAACGGAGCTTGCTTTGTTCAATTGCTTGCCATGAATTTCTCTCAGGCTGATGATCAATCAGGCTATCTAGCTAGGCTATATTTATAGCAATTCTCTCCAACTTCACATGCATCCCTGAGTTGTCTTTCCATCTTTTTTTATTATTTTGTGGAGCAAAACATTATTTTCTTTTAACAAGCTAAAGCTTAGTAAGCTTTAGGGTTTAGGGTTGGGTTTAGTAAGCTTTAGCTTGAGGGGGAGTGTTAGAATAGTAGAAAGTATCTTATAATATCTATTATATTATATTAGAGTATCTTGAATTATTTTCTAGGATCAATTTATAATCATAGAGATTTCTTAGAGTATCTCTTATTATTATTATGATTTGTTCCTTATTTATGATTGAGTCTATGTTTCTCTATAAATAGAGATTAGTATTGAGTCTTTTGTAATCAAGTTAGCATAAAACTATTATCAATAATATTCAAACCCTTACTATTTTCTCTCCTCCTTTTCTCTAAAATCCCACAACTTCAACTTCAACACTTACCTTGCTCTAGTTTCTGGTGGCTGTCTTATTTTATAGTGATTTTCCCTGTCAGTTATCCATTGGATATAATAAACCATTTTCTATGTCGATTTTATTTTCTAGTGTCTTCTCCCAATAACTTCAGCTTTTGGGGGATAGTTAATTCATGACATGTTACAGAACCTTAGGAGCTAGTTACCCTTCCCCAATTCTTCAAAATAAAATTTAACACATGGTAATAAATGTCAATACCCATGATCCACCACTTTCCTTGTCAAATTCTCTCCTTATAAGGTATGCTCATTCGTAAGGTCTGCTTATGAGGTGGGCATTTTTCGCTTTCTCCTAACACAATAGAACTCCTCTCTAACTCTGCATCGAGCACACCAACTCCTTCATTTGATTCCTTTCAAGCCCATTGGTGCGACTCAATATCTGTAGCATTTCCCCTCACCGTGCCTCAATTCCGGGATATTCTTGTGGCTACCTCAAGTCTCAACCATTGTGCAGTAACCAGTGGTTTCTTCCTTCATCTAGCAGACTAGTAGCATTTTCTTTCTGTAAATAAAATTATCTGTTGAAGGGAATTTCCCATTCCCTCTACACCTATATCCAACCTTGCTGGATAGCAATTTTAATGCCATATGTAAATCTAATGTACCTACCTGCCTACATACCCGGACCTATTACCCATGTTTTAGTTAAATGAAATATATTTTTCTGTTAATGTATATTTTACTTTTTTACAGAGTAATAAAATAAAAATATTATCTAAATACTAAATTTTAGATGTTAAAATTTAATAAATACAGGTCATTGATTAAAAGTGTAACATGTTACTCATTAAAAATCATTACAAAACTTTTGATAGTACCCATACCTGGAAAGTTTTCTGGTATTCATTGAGGCTCAGACTCAGACCTATTTAATGGATAAAAATCTTACCTGCTGTGAGAAATTTTTGCAGACACATTGAGTATGGGTCTAATTTTCATCCCTCAAATTGATGGGGAGTGTTCACTTTATATTAGAATGTTAGCTTTAATCTCTGAATATACAGTCAATTATGTTTTTGTTGATTTGATGAGAATAATCAAATTACTGATTATTAGGCTAGAGATTAGTACGTAACCTAGGCTCTGTAATTGTCAACTCTACGTCCTTTTATTTTTTATATTATATAAATATAAATGTTAACCGTCAATCAGCTCATATAGTAACTGAAAGCTTTGATAACAGTCACTCAAAATTTCTCCTGTCCATTCTGCTTGGTTAAATGCGCAAGCTATAAGGTGAGCACTACTCTTGACCACTAATTTAGAGCGATAAATACAGTTTAATTATGATAAGTATAAACCTGTTTTCAATGTTTCTGACACGACCTTTTTTAGGGTCTAAGATGTCACTTGTACGCATCACATGATCATTTCAACTTTGAATTTTTGGTCAGTAATCTTCAGAATTCTTGCAGTCTTTCTAATCACTGAGCTGTGGTAAATCATGGTAAGGTTTCAAGTATAATTAATTTTGCAGGCATTGGAAGATTCTCTGGCTGTTAATGTGTCTGTGAAAACTGATACCTGGAGACCTGAGGTCAGAACCGTTTTCCTTCTTAGTTTCTCCTGTTTAATTTCTACAAATCTATTATTGCTTAGTATCAAATTGGTTACAGTTTTTGTTTTTGTCGGTGCATTATTCTCGGAAATGTTACTCTTTCATTGGGGGTTTATGTTTTTGATGTTGTTAAATTCTGTGATTTTAAGCCTTGTTTTATTTTTCCTTTATCCTGTTCATTCATGTCCTTACTTTTTTGAGAGGAGGGGGAAAGAACAGCTTAGAGGAAAAATAGTTTTATTATGGCCATATTATGCACAGTTTTCTCAGCCTTTTTCACAAATGTCTCTTCAGAAAAAAGAACTCATATGACGGGGTTTAGACTACTATGTGAACACATGGTAAAGTCGTTGTGGGTTTCCCTATAACATGGGATTACTCCAATAACGATCTTTTTGCACTTGTCTTTTTACCCTGTTTATGGATGTTCCAATTTAGCATATCCAAGAGCTAGTCATAAGACTCATAACACGTGCTTTTTACAAATGATCCAATCCTAGCAGGAGAGCTGAGATTGGGAATAATGGTAAGCTAGAGTTGAGGTTAAAAGCTATGGAAGCACATTGTTTTGAATTAAGGGGGTGTTTGAAAAAAGTTTCTTTAGAACTTATTTGAGTTTATCTCATTACATAAGCATTAGTCCTTTTGATCTGGAATATAAGAAAAAGTTATCCATATCTTTTGGTCTCAAATATAAACAATTTTTTTTAACTACCTTCTTTGTATTTAATGGTATTATTCCCATAATACTCTTCATTAATGCTACTAGACAATTTTTTGGTTACAATGACTTTTTGTTACATGGTAGCAGACAATTGAAATGAGATGAGTTAGCAATTAACATCATAAAAGGGTATTTTTTTGTAAATGTGCTCATTTTTTTGATGAAATTAAGAAGATTAATTGCTATTAACTGAGTTTCTTAATCATCATGAAGTTACATTGTTACAATTTTATTTTTAGTGAAGACCGGAGGGAGTATATTATTGTTTGGATACATACACAAAAACTTATGGGATGTTTGTAAGCTGTTTCCAACTTATTTTGTTAAGCTCCCCAGAATCAATTATGAATAATTGCTTAATTTTTAATTAAGTTCTCTAGAATAACTAATTGAATACACAGTTACACTGTTTATCCAAATGCAGTATAAGTTTTCAGGTCTCTACTCCGCTGAACTTGAAATTTGTCTTGCTCTTTAGTGTGAATAAGAGACGATGTCCAATAGTTACAACACTGTTGCTCCGATACACAGTAGCTCAATTATTTAGGATGGTCGACTTCATTTGCACTGTATTAATCTGAACATTTGCCTAGAAACATCAAAGTAGCTTGACAAAACTGTCTAAAGTTTTGGCATGAGTGCATTTGTAATTTTGTGTTTTCTACAGAAACTTATTAATTGACTTCCCTCCAGATTGTTGCAGAGGGTATTGATCCAAAATTGCAAACTTTTTCCTTCCGGTAAGCTATTTATTTCCTACACTGTTCTGAAATTTTCTCATCCTTATCAACTTTCTTAAGTGTTTATGAAGTAAAATGGTCAACTGATAATGTCTAAATGCAGTGCCGATAAATCCAAACGCAAAAGTCCAAACAATGCAGGTATTGAACAGGTACGTGATGTGGACTCACGGGTCTTAGCTAATGATGCAAACCCACCGGTTTTAGCTACAGACGTGGACCCACCAGTCTTAGTTAATGATATGGACCCACCGGTCTTAGCTACAGACGCAGACCCGCTGGTCTTAGCTATCGATGCAGACTTGCCGGTGGTAGCTATTGATGCAGACCCACTAGCCTTAGCTTCGGATACAGGCCCACTATTCTTAGAGTATGAAACTCCTGTAGGAGATACTGAACTTTTGACGAAGGCTGATGGAACTTCTGCAACTATATCGGGTATTTTAGTTGTTTATTTATGTTCTTAAAACCTTAATGCACAGTGCCACATAGCCAGGAAAATTCGACATAATTTAACATGATTCAAGTGCAGTTGTTGGATATGTCAAAGTTTGGGGACTTCTTCTCCATCTAAATATTAATAACATTGTTCACTCAATATGGAAGAAAAATAAGGCTTTTAATGTTTTGCAAAACATAGTTATCTGCAAATTTTTGCATCTGCCTAAAAGAAGGCTTTGATAAATTATTGTTTTCCAAATAGCGTTCTACTTCTCCTTTAAACTTAAGCCTGCCTTAGCGCTCCCTTATCGTTGATAAAGGCTAAAATTGAAATAAAATGCAACCACAGAGAAGGTCAATCTCCTTATTGCTTAGCTTGTGATCAGAAATCTGATCTCGTCCTGAGGAGTGTGATGTCAACTCTGGTGATATATTTCCATGCAATCTGTTGCAGCATTATGTTGTGGAAAATTTCTAGCCAACCACCAGTGCCAGTGATTCTGACCAAAAGAGTTGACTGATGATCCGTCTCTTTTCATTCAGTAGCTTGAATTGAAGATTGTAGCTGTACATGATAGAACCACAGGTTTTAAGTGAGAAATGGCCATTAATGATAACTGAACAATTCTAAATTCAAGCCACCATAACCATTTCCCTGTCCATCTTCCAAAAGGACAATTAATTCCATCCTCTTCCGATGGGCCCTTATCTTGGGTAATAGGTCAGTAGGTCATTAATCAAAGTCTTCAGTTCACTGAATGGCTTTGAATGGTTCGCCTCTGTTTGTTGATTCTTGAATATCCAGCACTCACTTCTGCAATAAATCATGACATATCTTAGCTGACGCCAACTCAGAGTTGGAATATATTTCCCCTTCATAGAAGTTTATTGATCCTTTTTCTCTTATGATCTAATTGTTGTGTTAAGCATGATTTCTTGTTCCAAATACTCATTCTGATCACAGTGTGTGTCACATACTGCTATGATATTGCAGGGGTTGCAAAGGCAAGTATTGTATCCAATCCCAGTCCAGATTGTGTCCCACCAATATCCGAGCATGATCATGGGACTCCTGCAGCGCTACAGGTTGACAATACTGGAAAGTTACCAGTTGAGCATTTTGACCCGCAAATGTATGTCCTGGATCATTTTTTTTATTCTTTTGAAAACACATAGCTTCTTACATTCTTGGAATTTCTTAGATGCATAATTAGAACGGTAATTACAATGCTAAAATGTTGCTGAAATGAAGTCCCCCAAGCAAAATTAATTCCATCGTGGTATACTTTTTTATGTAATAATTCACTGGCATATTATTATAATATAAAACTGTTCACCTGATTGATCAATGATGCCTTGATTGTCAAATGAAGATATCTTCAGTTTGAGCACTAGCATAATCTTGGAAATAATATAATAATTTATAAAGCCCTTGAATATAGGAGGTTGTCATAATGTAAATTTGGGAACTTACTGTATGTGGCTGACTGAGAGTTGATTTGGGTTTTGTTAAATTTTAAACTCAAGGGCATGTCAATTAGAAGGTCTGTTAACAAAGCATGGACTTTACTTTTTCCCACTCTATTTATAAATTCAATATTTCTATATTTCCAGGTCAAATATGGTTGATGTCATTACAAATTACAAAAACATTTGACTTTTATAGCATTTAGTCTTTTAGATATAGAGGGAGGAAAAGGAATGCTCAGAATATTAAAATTATATAGATATATGATTTTAATGATATGTTGGACGTTATTACAAATGGAAAGTGCTAATCCTTATATATAGTGATCCTAGGCTCTTAATCCTAATTAAGTAAGGGTTCAAATATTGATATATCCGAACAGGTATAAAATATCTTTTCATGTGATACCGAGATGAGTATAACTCTTGCTTTAAAAGTACAATGATAACTTGATGGACACAGATTTGACATAGTTCTTTTCAAATCATTTCAGTGTAGCCCAGTTGAAGAAGCGACAGTTTTATCATTCTCACAAATCCCAGGTAAAGAGTGACCACCATTTGTTATCGAGCACTTTTATTTTCTTTGCATGTCAATAGAAATTGTCTTGAAAAAACTATGAACTGAGCTGCATTGAGAGGCCTAAACTCAATCCTTATAAAAAAATGGGTGAAAGTTATTTGATTCGCTTAACATTGGTTGCAATCATATTTTTGATATTCTTTTATCATTTTTCTCTACCTTTTGCTTAAAGCCAATGTCACTTGAAGAAGTTCTATCAAATTATGATAGTGAGGATGAAGTTGATGATGAAGTTGCAAACATTGAAGAGCGAAGGGTATGTACAATTATATGTGCTCTTCTGTTTTGATTTTCTACAGTTCTATTTCCTCTAATTGTATATCTTATTAAACAACAAAACTCTTGCAAAGCTTTATAAAAATCACTTCCTGGCAAGAGCTTAAGAGTGATATATTGGTTACCTTTTTGAACGCTTATCATTGACTGCGAGGTTCAACAATTGGGATTTTTTAACTATGTTTTACTATAAACTGTGGAGATACTGAGAGTTTAGGGAGGAAAACAATTGAAAGTTGAAGAGATGTGAAACAAATAATTTTTGATAGTTATCTAAATTATGAGCTTAATACTCATTATGTGTTTAATGATTATACACTATAAATTTAAAAATGTTTTGCATAATCATCCAATTATATCTTACCATGATGTCACTTTATTATGTTATTACTTCATAAAACAGATCTCAACATATATTTACATGATGAGATATGATCTTATGACTGTATTATTTTTACATTGTTAGTGTATAATCATTAAATCAAACTCTAAAATTAGGACAGATGTAATACATAAATGGCCCTATACCTTTGTTTGTTTATAATTAATTTATGTGAGGTTGCATCTTAAAGCATTGACACATACGTTTATTTATTACTAATCTTATTTTTGCCTATCAGCAATTTGCCCATGGCTTCACATCCATATTCTATCTTGTTTTTTTTTTTTCTGTCCAAAAAAGTATTCTGTCTTTTTTTTCTTCATTTTTTTAACCTCATTACCCAAAGAATTTGTCTGTTTATGTTTTGGCATTCAATACCATTCATTGTATATGTCAAACACTCATTTAGTTCAACTTTCACGTTTGCACTATTACACTCGGGACTCTTCACTTCCTATTTTTTATTTTATTTTTTTTCCCATCATATCCTAGCATTTTGTTCCTCACTAGGATTTTGGGCACATGAGTCAGAACATGAAACATAGTTGTCCTAAATTATTACTTTGAAAATCATATGCTATTACTTAATCCTTTGCTTTAAGCTTTTACGTAATGGTTGGTTAACTAATTACTAAATCAACAATGTCTCATTATTTAACATTAAGTTATTTTGTTCAACAGATTTACATCTTGCACACTATAATTTGTTGGTTTAACCAAGTTTTTGAGCTTATTATGGGAGCCTACTTTGTTATTCTTATCTTGAAAATGAAAATTATCACTGATTTATACTATAGGATGTCAACTTGGTTTTATGTTGAGGCTGGGGTTAGATTGTGATGTCTTTTATACTTTTTACAATTATTCATGCTTGTTTCTTGAAGAAGCATTGATACACACTAATACCTTGCAGAAGCTTGATCTTCTCTGTGTGAGCAAACACGAGAAGCAATTCATGTTCATGTGGAATTCATTTATTCGAAAGCAACGGTAAGTTCTTTTTGTTTTGGCTCAAGTCATTCACTACTTGTTGCATGTTCTTTTTTTTTTCTTGCCATTACTAACAAGTAACAACACGGATTTTATACTGAATGCACCTTTAGGCTTTAGAAAGGTGATATTGTCCTTTCTAAATTTTATTTTCTAGTTTGAATTATTTTCTTCTTGTGGCAGCGTGCGGGTGGATGCTCACATTCGTTGGGCGTGTAAGGCTTTCTCAATATTACATGGCAGTGAGCTTGTTAAGTCCCGTAAATTATCTTGGTAACTAGCATATCTCTTGTGTTAGAGTGCTACCATTTAGAAATTTATACCTTGTTTTCATTGTCGTGTAACGGATTTTATTTATTTATTAATATTGGTTTTTGCATTGACTGAAGAAACATAAAAGTCGAAATTTTTTAAAGGGACTAAAACAAAGTTTTCAAATTTTATCGGGATTAAGAAAACATTTAACCTCAATTTTTATCAAGATGGTTTGTTTGTCAAAATTCAATATTTTATGCTATTGTAGCACTTTTTGTGGCTTCACTATTACACTTAAATTTTTTGATATGTAAGTATCTGCAAATTTTTGGCAGGCATTGGACACTTTTCAGGCTCAAATTATATAATCTGGGTCTTATAGATGCAAAGATCATGAATGATTGCGGTATGATTCTCGAACAATTTGAGAAGCAGAAATCAGATCCTAAGATCCCAATAGCTAATGTAAACTCCCTTCTTTTATCTCCCCTTCGAAATAGAAGAAAAAGATGACACAGAAAAGGACTTCTTTACAAGGTGCAAATTGCCCTAGTCTCGTGAAAGCTTATTGGATTTCAATTTATACTCTTGTTGTACTATTATTATCTGGAGTTGTACCGTGAGGTTTACCAAGCGATAAAAGTTTCATTCTACATCGCTTTTTCTGCGGCATGGAGCTGAAAGAAATTCTTAAGCAAACGGGAGTTATATGATTTTGATCCGCTTCTGTTGATGTTTTAAATTTCGACGTTACATACTTTTTGTTGACACCAAATTACATGGAAACTGGATTGCGAGTAGTCCTGAAGGGATCTGCATGAAGTGCGATTCCTTATCCAAACAGAGGTCATATTTAATGAATTGTGTTTACAATTATTTTTGGGTATAGAACAGAATAAACTTTTCTTGCTGAGATTGATTGTGTACAACTTCGATAAAATGATAGACATAATACTCATCTGGATTGTGTTTTGAATAGATGAATTATAATTTTTTTTCTTATGAGTTTTGTTTATTTCATTATTATGCATATATCTACCATAATCCTATACTCTCTTTTGTGGTCATTGTGCGTACTCTTTGGCCGTTCTCTCATTGTTGCTGCAACAGGTCAGTGTCTCTATTGTCACTACTGGTTATTTGATATCCTTCCCCGCTATAACATGATTGTTGTCTAGCTCTCCACCCCACAACCATGATCACTTGACCCTGTGTGGGAATAATTCATGTCAACTGATAGAAGTTTATGGCCTAATCTATCTCAGGTGTAAGTTATGATAGACTTTTTTTTAAAACAGACAATCTAAGGTTTTAAAAAAAGTCTATTTAATTAAAAATGTCATGTTATAAATCACATAAAGAGAGAAATCTACTACTCACCTCCTCTAAGCATATGAAAATACAATTTTATCTTTTTTTACCACCTACTACTAAATAGTCAACTTTAAAAAAATTTAAAAGAATTTTGAAAATTTAGATGAATGTGAAACTTTTGAAATATATTTTGTCCAAAAGTATAAAAACAATTTTGAAAATTTAGATGAATGTGAAATTTCCGAAATGTAATCTTTTTAAATGTTTTAAAAAAATTTGAAACTTTAGATGAATATGAAACTACTGAAATGCAATTTTTCCAAAAGTTTTTAAAAAATTTGAAACTTTGGATGAATGTGAAATTTTTGAAATGTAATTTTTTAAAAAATTCAAAACTTTGAATGAATGTGAAACTTCTAAAATGCAATTTTTTCAAAAGTTTAAAATTTTTTGAATGGATGTGAAACTTTTGAAATGCAATTTTTTCAAAAGTTTAATAAATTTCAAAATTCTGAATAAATGTGAAGTTTTTGAAATACAATTTTTCTATAATTTCTTTTTAATAAAACATTTAGATGAAACAAAATTTTCGAAATGCAATTTTTATAAATTCTTTAAATGAAAATTTTAAAATTTGAAATTTCTAGAATATTAATAATTTAAAAAATTTTAACTATCAAATAAAAAAAATAAAAAGATAAAATATTTCATGTGTTTTAAGAGAATGAGAAGTAAAGGTGAGATGTGGGCGATAGATTATGTTTAGAATAGATGAATTATATTTTTTTTT
>JBBPBQ010020324.1:8497892-8544187 GCA_037974755.1 Cicer yamashitae
ATATTTTTTTTTTCTTATGAGATTTGTTTATTTTATTATTATGCATATATCTACCACTATCCTATTCCCTCTTTATTATTAAGAAAGGTAGAATGACTTTGGCTCAACTATCACCTTTGATTGCCTCTAATAATCTAAAATCTACATAATTTTTTATTTTTTTTATTTTTTTTTTATGTTTTTGTGTTTTAGTTCACGTGTACACATAATCAATCTCTATTCTTTTAATTTTTTTTGAAGTACTTTATTTTTATTTTCTATTTCATTTTGTAAATTAATGCTTCTTTTTTGCTATATTTAAACAAAATTATTTATTTGAATAATAAATATATCTATACTTATTTATATATAAAAGAAATTATATTTTGGTGTAACAATTTTTTCTTTAAATTTTATCCTTTAATTAAAATATTTTATTATGTCACATTTGAAAATTAAAAAAAAATCTCATTTTTGGTGTAATAATTTTTGAAAAAATATTACACTAAAGGAAAACATTTCTTTTACTAGTTTTCTTCTATCGAAGATAATCTTATTCAAGACACGTCAGACATTAAATATTAAACATAAATTTATTATATCGTGGAGATTTAGCCACTTCCACTATACTCAATATTTATTACAAATATAACTTCTCTTTAAACATAAGTCTAGATATTTTTTAATCCAAAAAAAAATATTTTTAAATTTTAATATATTATTTTAAAAAAAATTAATCAGCAAATAAATAATATTTTGACCAAAATAAGAATTAAGTGACAAAAATGGATATAAAATTAAAATAACGTCAATAGTGAGTCTAGTGAAAAATAATTTTCAAAGAAAATAAAGAATAAATATAAAAGATTTAATTGATATGTACTATCATTAACAAAAGTCACTAACAATTAATCTCAAATAATTGTTGAATAATTTTTAATAATAAGAGTGAGAGTATAGAATTAATAATTATTATTTACTGTCAATATAAAATTAATCTACACCATAAATAAATGATCTATTTCTCAAAAACAAAATACCATTCACTAAAAATAAAAATAACACAAAGTGATAAAAAAAAATTAAATAAAAAGGGGAGAGAGAAAGATTATGTGTGCAGGTGAAGCGATGCACAAGGACATAAGGAGTGAGAGTGACAGTGTGGTGCTTTTTAGATTGTTGTATGCAATGAAGGGTGGTAATTTAGCCAACGTAACCCTGCATTTCCCGCGTAAAGGTACATAATACGTTTCCGTACACTTTGGTTCTTCTATCATTGTTGCTGCAACATGTCAGTGTCACTATAGTCGCCATTATTTCACGCGATAGTCTCCATTGTCCCCACTGTACTTATTTAACATCATTGTTGTCTTGCTCTCCACCCCACACCTTTATACTTATACGAGAATAGTTTAGACGAACGATATAAACATGCGATCTAAGAGGTATTTTATTTGTCACTTCCACATGTCACTTTCAACATACATGCGATCTAAGAGGTATTTATTTGTCATTTCCACATGTCACTTTCAACATAGATGAAAAAATAATTTTATCTTTTTAAAATATATATAAAAATTTAAAATTTTTTTACTTATCACTTTTTCATTTCCACATATTTGAACATTTAACAACCACTTTTTTTATAATTTTTGAAAATTTGGTTAATTATTAAACTTTTAAAATAATGAGTCAATTTTTTAAACCTTTCACATTTAAAATAAGTTATAAAATTGATATTTTTCAGAAATTTTAAATTTTCAAAATAAGAAATTTTCGAATGTTTTAAAAACCAAAATTTTAAAATAAGATTATACATTTCGAAATTTTGAATAGTTTCAAAAAATTTCATTTTTCCTAAAAGTTTCGAAATGTAATATAACTTTATTTTAAAATAATTAAAATTTTTATTTTAAATATTGTATTTATAATATAATTATTAATTAAATTTAATATATTTTTTTAAATCAGATATGAGTAGAGTTAAGGGTGAAGTTCCTGCAACCGACCGTAGATTCTACAAATAAATTCACGACTAATCAGATAATTTTAATGATAATTGTTATTATAAGTTTTGGTTTTTAATGTATACACATATATTAATTTTTGAAATATATTTTATAGATATTTTTTTCTCAAGAAGAAGTTGTATTTGAATAGGCAAAAACTATTGGAAGACAATGAAATAATATTGTTTACCATTTAGATCTGATACACCTACCGAAAAGAGAGGAAGAAAAATCAAATATTTGAAAGTTTCAAATATTTGAAATGTTCGAAAGTTTTTCCTATTTCAAAAGTTTCGAAATTCTTGTAAATTTATCATTTCGAAAGTTTCAGCTCGTTCGAAAGTTTCAAAAATATTTAAAAATATGAAAATTATGTTTCGGAAGTTCGAAAGAAACTTACTTGTTGATTTCGGAAGTTTGAGAAGATTTGAAATTGTTGAGGTTTTGCTACATTTTCGAAATAGTGAGTAAAAAAGTGATAGGTAAAAAAATTTCAAGTTTTTATATATGGTAAAAAGAGCAAAATTGTATTTTTATGTGTATTGGGGGGATTGTAGGTAGAGGTGGAGGTGGAGGTGGCAAGTAAAAACTTCATGTTTAATTTAGGTCAAACTTAAGTCTGGGTATACTATTTTTTAAAATAGATCTTTCAAGTCTTTTAAAAAAACCTATTTAGTTAAAAGTACCGTGCTATAGATCACATAAAGATATAAATCTACTATTCAACCCCCAAAGCACATGAAAATACGATTTTACCTTCTTTACCACTTACTACTTAATAGTCAATTTTTTTGAAAATTTAAAAGAATTTTTAAAATTTGAATGAATATGAAACTTCTGAAATGCAATTTGTTCAAAAGTATAATTTTTTTTTAAACTTTAGATGAATGTAAAACTTCCTAAAATGCAATTTTTTTCAAATGTGTTAAAAAGTTTCGAAACTTTGATTGAATGTGAAACTTCAAAAATGCAATTTTCCAAATGTCTTAAAAAATTTCGAAACTTTGGATCAATGTGAAACTTTTTAAATGTATTTTTTTAAATTTTTTTAAAAAAGTATCGAAACTTTGATTGAATGTGAAACTTTCAAAATGCAAAATTTTCAAATGTTTAAAAAAAATCGAAAATTTAGATAAATGTGAAACTTCTAAAATGCAATTTTTTCAAAAGTTTTAAAAATTTGAAATTTTGGATGAATGTGAAATTTTTAAATGCATTTTTTTTTATTTTAAAAAAGTATCGAAACTTTTAAATGAAAGTGAAACTTTTAAAATGCAGTTTTTTCAAATGTTTTAAAAAAAATCGAAACTTTCGATAAATGTGAAACTTTTAAAATGCAATTTTTTCAAAAGTTTTAATAAATTTTCAAAATTTGGATGAATGTGAAATTTTTAAAATTCAATTTTCCCCAATTTTTTTTTTAAAAATTTAAATGAATACAAAACTTTCGAAATGCAATTTTTATAGAATTCTGTTAAAAAAATTCTAAAATTTGAAATTGTCGGAATCTTAATAATTTAATTTTTTTGACTATTAAGTAATAGAGGATAAAAAAATATAAAATGATCTTTTCACATGCTTTAAAAGAGTAACAGGTAAATGTGAGATCTGGGTGATAGATTTCTCCCACACAAAAAATCTGCTTATAAAATCGATCTATTTAAATAAATATAAATAATATTTTTATTACAACTGTATTTAATAAATTAAATTTAATTATTTTTGTTAAATATTGACATTTTTCGTAATTATAGAAACTTAGTATTCTTTAATTTAATTTTTACATAAATATAAAATTATATATTTATAAAAGATATATATATGATTACATAGGCTATTCGTGCCATTGTTGTAGCTACTCGTCACTCTCCAATTTTAAAACATGCGCTCAATCCATTTTTTGTTTTTCATTTCTTAAACTTATTGAGTGTGCAAAATATGGTATAAATTGAATGCACTGCATTGAAAAAAATAATTAAATAATTTATAAACTGAAAAATATATTTAAAATAATTTAGTTAATCAAATTTAATTAAAAATCAATTTAATAATTTTATTTTTTTTTTAATTTGAATTAAAAAAATTTCTCTTAGAAAACTTTTGAAATTTGTTTTTTACAAAAAGAAATATAAAAAATATCAATATTTTTTTAAAAAAATCAAAAAATATTTTAAATAATCTTTTCAAAACTTTTTTTAAAAACATATTTTTTGTAAAATATTTTCAAAATATTTTTCTTAAAAATATTTTATATTTATTTGTTTCAAAAAGAATTTCTTAGAAATATAAGCATAAAATCAAAAATATTTTTCAAAAAAAATTAATTTTCTTTTGTCAAAAGAATTTTAATTTTTTTCCAAATAAAAAACTCAAAATCGATATTTATAAATCGATTTAGAACTAATTTAATTTAAAAATAATTTTTAAGAACTAGACCTAATAGTTGATATAATTTAATACAGTTCAATTTTTGAACTATAAATACTCTTATATCTATTGGTTAAAAAAATTAGTGCAACAACCATGCACAAAGACATAATGAAAAGTCATCCAATAGTCATCCAAGACATAATGAAAAGTCATCCAAGACATAATGAAAAGTCATCCAATATTTTAAAAAAGTGATAAAATGAGATGATAAAATAATAAATTTTAATTAAATATTTGTATAAATTAAATCAGGACGTTTTGTCGCATGTTTCAATCCAATACTTTATATTCGTAATATCAATTATTGATCACTAATTGATATAATTCATTTTATTTTTCAAGTCAGTTGCCCAAGTCAAATCTTCCATATAAAACAAAGTAAACATCATAGTTACAATGCATTTTTTTCAGCATAAAAATCATAGTCATACTTACTATTGTTATTGTTACCGTAAAAGTAATTTTTGTGATACAGAACCATTTTTCTTTTCTACCAGCAACCAAGTTTACTAAGCTTGTAAAAAAACACAGAAAATAAGAAAAGACAACAAAATGACAATAAATAAGGAATACAACAGTCAAAAATGAAAAAACATACCGTTGATTCAAAAATCCCAACTTCTAGAATTTTTTTGGAATTTTTTTGGAAGATACAGGTGACCAACATTCAACGATATTTTACAAGAAAACTAAAAAGAGAATAATAATAAAATTAATTAATTAACAAAGATCCACATAACAAAGGTTGAAAGAGAGAGAGAGAGAGAATCTAGTGCATGCAAGTGCAGACTAATTAAGAAGTCTGCGTTCCACTGATTTGCTGCTGACCATAGTCCTTAATCTCACGCGCTTTATTCATCAACTTATGACGCGCGGTATCCAATTGATCAGCGCCAGGTGGATGTTCACCGGTAACATATCTATATATCCACGCTAACACCGTCATCGCCGCCACACCGAATCCACCAAAAGCAAAAAACCCCAACGTCAAAAGCGCCACCGTGATCACCGCCGGAACAAGCACCGGACTGAAAATCACAAACAGCGGCGTGGCAATGGTGAGGGCGATAACCGTAGCGGCCAACACCAAACCGGAGAGGATCAAGAGTGAACCGCCGGTGGCGACGGCGGTGGCTGCCTTAACAACCTGAGTTGGCTTGGTTGAAGGTTGGTGATTGAAACGGAGGGGTTGGTAGTGTGGTGAATCAGCCATTGTGTTGTTTTTAGGGTTTTGAAATTGAATTAAATCGAATTGAAGGGTTCATTACTATAAATAAATGCTTGGATGACAACACGTGAGGGTGGTGTGTGGCACGTGTTGACGTGGTTTTTCATGCAAATATATTGTTGCTTCTCGTGACACGTTTTTCTTTCTACCGCTTTTTATTTGAGCCTTTCTTACATTTTCGTCCCCAGCTATACCTACATACAATTTTGTGATATTATTAAAAATAGTTTTTAGAAATTTATTCAATTATCATTGTAAATTTACTGGTATCAACAAAATATAAATTTACAGATAAATTTTATAATAGTCACTAACCATTTTAATGATTAATAATCATAATATATCACTAGATCATGGATCCATGCTATGCACGGACATAAATCATATTTTATATTATACCAAAAAATTACTTTTAATTAGAATTTAAAATTAATAAGAGACATATTAAATTTTTTAATTATAATTGAAGTATAAGATGTAGAAATGTCTATATTCAACAATGTTAAATGAATTTTTAGATATAAATTTCAAATTTTCAATACATGAAATTAGTAATACTTATATAAAGTTGATATAGTTGTTACAAATTGAAAATTAAAATGGTTCTATAATGCATGATGTCTTTAAAAGAGACACAGTCGTCTATATTTTTCATCCATTTTCTTATTCTCGTGGTTCTGGGAAAAAAAATTGCATCAATGTTGTTGTATTTACATCACTTTGACAAATACTAAATTGTTTAGTGGTAGAAGAAACACCACATCATATCAAACCAAATGATGACAAAAATAATTATTATACCCATAAAAAATAATAAAAACCTGTTTGTTATCACTACTAAAAAAATATACATAAATTTCTATTTACCTCAAAGTCAAGTTCTCCACTTGACGTTTTTGAAAGACTCATTCTATATTAATACAACTATTTGTCTTTTTTTTTATCTTTGCGGCATACAATGAAATAATATATGAATGTGCATATAAAAAACAATCAAGTAGTTATTTTCTATTATACAAACAAAAATTTAATGATCAATAAGTTATTTGTGACGACCAAATTCAAGAAAACTCAAGACACAAAAAATTAACATATAATTGCAATACCTTATCATCATATACTTGAACTCTACCATATCAACTTATTCTCCTTTTCGTTTTATCTTTTTTGCACACATCACCATTAGCATTTGTGAATACTATATTCACCACATGTGTGCCTTTAATCCCAATAAAAAACTTCATTTACACAATGTCCAAAAGCAAAATCAAAAACAAAAAAACAAAAGTGAAAGACATCTAACTTAAAAAATTCTTAGTAATCACCCTTACATACCATGACGAAAGTTTTATTGTTGTTAAGTATCTAGGATTTGTGAAGATTATATACTCAGTATCTAACCATGTTTTTAAATTCATTTTTTTACAAAAAAATATTTTTTGATAATTTTCAACCAAAACAAAGATACTCTAATATATTGTAATCATACGCTATATTCTTTGAGCTCACTTGTTATAATATATTGTAAAAATACTTCAAAAAGTCAATCACAAATTATACGTAAGATTAGACAATGAGCAAAAGATGGAATGATATTGTGCTATAATCATTTTTGATAATCTTGAATTGTGTTTACTATTGTGTGTGCTAATTGTTTTTATTCATCTTATTTTTTTATAGATGACTCCAAAAGAAAAGATTAGACTCAAGCTTCGTTTGAAGAAAAATCGCATAATTTTACCGTATAAGGTAACTCAAGTAGCTCAGCAGGTACAAGCAACAATTGATCAATTGCCACTAGATGCCAATGTCACTACACCAACCTCACAATATGTGCGACATCCCGCCCAACAACATTTTAAGCCTCCTACCCAACAAGTTGCAGTCCTTCCACCCGTACATAGTATGGTGCATTAATCTGAACCAATTATAGTGATGATGCCCACACCGGGTTTTGTCCCAGAAGACAACATTTCTCCGACTGTTGATCATTCTCCGTCACAACCATCAACATCTATTGTCTCACGACATACTTCAATTTCCGCTAATCCACCAACTTCAACACCTGTTGCTACTGGTAATAAGACTCAAGGCTCACGATGCTCTAATTCTAGTCATGGGGTTGCGCCTGATGGGAGAACAATGATATGGCCGGATGGTCGAGGGTATGTAACTAGTTCCGATTAACTTTTCATTACAACATGAGGTTTATGGTTTGTTTCAAATTATTTTTTAAAATTTTATGTTGTTTGAAAATTGTTTGCAGGTGGTTACCGTGTAGGGTGGCATCGAGGGCACTCACCTCAGTCATTACATCACAATATGTTGATCTGTATCCTAGCTGGGGAACAATCCCAAAATTAACTTTGGAACGCTGGTTCGACAAATTCGGTGTATGATTATGTTATATATCTTGTTAATGAGTTCAACTCTTGTGTGGATACTAATTAATACATTATAACTTATTTGTAATGTAATGTTGCAGGAGAGAGTTGCTTGGTTGCTTGAGCACAATTTTCAGATTAAGAATATCTTCAATACAAAAGGATCAATGCGTCTTTCCGATATGTTGATGCAAGTGAGAAAGAAGCGCAAGTGTCCAACTTGGATGGGTGAAACTGTTTGGAATGATCTTGAGAAGATATGGATGAATCCATCATATAAGGAGATATCAAATCGAGCTAAGAAAAATCGTGCTTCTTCTAAAGGAGGAGCTGTCCATACTGGTGGATCTATATCCATTGCTGAACATACTATTCAGATGGTACATTTTCTATGTCAAAGTCTTCATTGTATAACCATTTAATGTTTAGCTCAAGAACATGCCTACTATTTGCTATTTTTATTACTTTATTGTGTTGTTGTTTCAAAATGCATAGATCTATTTTGCTGAAATATTTTGTTGTTTTCCTTTGCTGGTGAAAGGTGGCTCTCATCTTATTCACAGTTATGTTGTTTTTTAATTTTTGTAAGGCTGAAGAGTTAGGTAGAGACCCCACATTGGATGAGGTCTTTTTAAAAACTCACACTAAGAAGAAGGACAACTCTTGGGTTGATGAAAGATAAAAAAAAACATATGTAAGAAATATTAAATCATTCATTATTTCATTTGTATTTCTTGTAAAAGTAATTTGATTATCTTATATTATTTTCTATTTGAGCAGGAAACATTTCAAAGTAAGTTGCAGCAGGCCTCCAAAGGTGGGGAAACATCTAGTAGTTGTAGCCAAATGGTTAATGCAGAAGCTCGCTTAGACATATGGGTCCAATCTGTTGGGGGAAAGAATAAAAGGCGTATTTATGGTGCTGGAGATAGATCCTCGCTTTATAGACCAGGTGTCGCAAGTCTAGTCGTAGATTCTCGTCCATCTACAGGTTGCACCAATGTCTTGTCTCAGCACTCTAACGAGATAGCTGCACAGATAGCAGCATTTGAGGAGCGAGCAAAAGCGGCAGAACACGAGGCGCGAGAGGCTCGAGAGGAACTAAGGAAAGTAGAGCAACGTCGACAAGAGGAGGTTCAACAATCAGAGCAGCGCACTACAGAGCTTCAGATGCAGCTAGCAACATTGGCAAAAAGTGTTGCTTCCATACAAGCTGAGTCCTCCCGTCGTCGTCGTCATCCAGATTATGACGAGGATGAGTCTAACGATGATGACGGCGAGTAGTAATACTGATTTCAGTGTCTGTTTTATTTAGTAGTTATGACTACATATTTTGCTTAGACTTGTAGGCATTATCTATATATATTCTTAGATAGTGTCGTTATGTGTATTTTTAAACTTATGGTAGTGGCAATGTGCTTATTTTGAGAATTATGGTACTGTAAGTTGTGTTTATTTTGAGACTTCTGATAGTCACTATTTGTACTTTGAAAATACTATTTATATAAAACTTCACTTTGTTTTGACAATGATGTGTTAATATGCTTACAATTTATTTTAAAAATACATTAAAAAAAAATACAAGAAACAATATAATACAATATATTTTTTCATTACCCACGAAAATTCTATGAGTAAACGATAATTTACCCACGGACAAGTCATAGATAACATTTTAATTATTAAATAGAAATCAGTATAATTTTTACGGATTGTCCGTAAGTAACGTTACTTGTGACTTATCCGTCGGTAAGTATCTGAGTTTTAACCCACGGAAAATCCATGACTAATTTACCCACGGAGAATCAGTAAGTCATTCTACCTACGGACATTCCTTAAGTAAGTATATCCCACTGCCTATCCGTGGGTAAAAAGTTTCCTACGAGCGAAATAACTACAAACTCGTGTCCGTGGGTAATCCGTAAGTAATTTTACGTTACCTACGGACTTTCCGTGGGTACAGATAAAATCTGCCGTAGTTAGAGACAATTTTTCTTGTAGTGAAAATTAATGAAAATGTGACTTCTTTGAAGGGATCACATATTTTAATCCGATTTCTATATATAAAGATGATTAAAGTGAATGAAAAAGGAAGACAAAACACCCATATATAAAAAATATATTGTAAAAGATAATCAGATGAATCACCACTCATTAACAAATATATTCCAAAGATAAAGTTATAGATGTTTCATATATGCATATATTAGAGTCAAAAAAGAGAAACGGTCGAATTTATGAATCATTGGAAAGAAGTGGTGTATTTAATGGATACCATAAAAATAGATAATGAAAAGTTTTTACAGATTGGTATTTGGTATGGAAAGCAAAAAAGATGAAATAAAAATTCTATTGTATAAGTCATCCTTACATATTCCCAATTGTTAAAATTCATAATAAATGGAGAAATAATAGCCACATCTGGATATTCACCTAATTTTTAATACCACAGTTTGGTTTGTGAGTTATATTTCTTGGTGAACCACAAAAAATAAATTGTTGCATTTAAAATGAAATGAATTATAAATTAAATTTAATAATCAATTAGTATCACGATATTGCTCTAAAGTTCCCAAAATATTTCAATTTTGGGTGGGGGAAATTTTCTTTAGATATTAATCAATTTTTCCATATAATAAAGGTAAAAAGATACATTGCAAGTGTTGTGTATTGTTCAGAAATTGAAAATGAAGTGGCTAGATAAAAAACATAGGTTGAATTTTTTTGAAGAAAAGTGCAATAAACAAATATTCTTTTTTATTGAAAGTGAAAAGTTTTAGTTAGAAAAAAATTTTAAAAAATTAAAGACCTTTAAAATTTAGAGACTTGCTTACCAACAAAAATAGTAATCCAATTTCTTACAATAAATCAAAACAAATAAAAAAAAATTATACAATTTTTATATTCTATAATTATCCCTGTTTTAGGTGGAAAATTACTTCAAATATTTACCAACATTTATATATAAAGATATTTAGTTATGACAACCATCCTTTAAAAACTGAAATTTAATTATTTGTGAAAATATTCTATAAACAAATTTAATTTAATAATATTACATACAGTGTGATTTAATTTAATACATACGTGTAAATATACAAAAAAAATTTACGCAAATGGAGTATACAAATTAATCTCTAATAACTTATATACCAATATATAATTTAATTAATACTATTATTACAAAAAAAGTGTATCCATATCCTTAATTAATAACTTATAATACCTTAGATATCCTTAGTATCCATATCCATATCCATATCCTAAATTAATCTACTAATTAATAACTTATATACTTTCATGACATTTGTTAAGAAATTAATGAAAGTTGTATTTTTAAATTTTTAAATTTTTGAAAATTTAAAATTTACTTTTTTTTCAACGCAAAATAAGCTTTTTCTTTGTACAACAAGCTTTTTCTTTTCAAACACTCATTAAGTGATATTTTGTACTGCCTTTTTTTTTTCCAGTCCAAACATATATGGACCAAAGGTCTACCACCAACAACCAATAGACATGTATCTATATTCAATAGTATTAAATTATATCATCTTTTCTAAGAAAAAAAAATAATCTAAAAGAGTGTTATATCCATTTTATTAGCAAAAAGCTTTTTCTTTCCAAACACTCATAAGGTGACATTTTGTGTTGCAATGTTTTCCAATCCAAACATATCGATCGACCACAATACAGGGCCACCAATATATAGTGGTACAAGGTAAATTATTATTTCTACTCATCAGATTCATCTATCTATTGCAATTTCACTTTATGTAATGGGAGATCCTATCCTATGTATGCACAGTAATTTTTAGGTGATTATTCATTTATTTAAAATGTGTAAAAATATTATTGAAATTAAGTTTCTTTATAACATATTAATTTTACTTTTTACTAGATTTAGAGATTTGTGCTATCAAATTTTAGAATATAGTAAAATAATGAGATTATTGGGAGCGAAAGAATATCTTCCTAATTTTTAATCTTTTTCTTTATATCTATCTCATTTTCATCTTAAATAACAATGAATCTTTAAGTGTACACAAATTTTACATATACATCTAAGCATATTTCACCATCTATTATACCATTTTATTTTATGAGAAGAAAAAAACCATGCAGTATTAGTGTAAACTAATTTTATATTAGCGTCTAATTAAAATTGAATAAGAGGTAGTTTTTTTTGTTAAAAAAAGAGGTTATATATATATATATATATGCAAACATGACAAGATGATTGATTATTGTTGTACCAGTATAAAATTACTTTACATTGTCGATGTATAACCATTGCATTTCTATTTTATTAGTTTCTAAAATATCTATTAAAAAATTTATTAGGTGATATGAGCAAAATGCGTGTGTAAATTTATTTTTTTTACTTTTTAAAACACTTAATTTTTTATAATTAAAATAAAAACAATTACATTGATCAAATGTTTGAAGTTGTCTCAACAGGGTTTCGAGTTGGAAAGAAAGAGGTTTAGATTAATCTAAAATGTTGGTTAAAAAATATGTAGATCCAATGGTGTATTGTATTTTTAAACTAAAAATATTAGTATAATTTATGGATGAAACTCTATTTTGTTAACTCTCTCACATCTACCATCACAACTATATCATTATATATTGGGTAGATCCATTCCAGTTAACCAACTCGTGTAGAACCAATTAATTGTTAGAGTACACACATAAAGGGAATAAAAAGATAATAAGTGGTATTTTAGGGGAAGACTAAAAAATCCACATCTATGGGTACGAAAAAAATCCACATTAAATATGTGGTGAGTAACTCAATGGATATTCATATATAAAGTAAATAGATAATTAAATTATCCTCCAATTAACGAGACCAGAGCAGATGGTGAGGTACCCTTACCTCAACAAATATACATAATTATTTCCATATTTATACTTAATTTAAATACAAATTTCTAGAAATTTTCTTAAATCTCAACAAATTCACAACACAAATCATCTATCTTACGTCTACTTTCATAAATTAACAAATAAATGATAAAATAAATTTATAACAAAATATTTAATTTTCTTATATGAAAAAAAAGGGTACTCAAATGGTTAACTGTGTATATTTTATTTTTTATAATATAAAAAAAATATTTTATTAATTTAATAAATATTTTTCGGTATCCATGGGTACCGGGGAGGGGAGTCAATGTACACACAAAAATCCATCACACATGTACACGACAAATATGAGTACTATTTTTAACCAACAGGGCAGGTAACAGGGGACTACTACTCGTGTTTGCCCCACCCATTCACATCCCTACATATTCACTTTGTCCCACAATAATGAATGATTCAATTGATCATTTTACATAGATTATAAAAATGTATAGATAAAAAAGAGTAGGGGTGTAAGAACAAAACTAATGACTTGGTGAATCCGAAGATTCAAACCAAATTAATTAAATTGGTTCATCACTTTTCCTTGTTAGAGTCTAAATAAAACTAATCAAGTCCAATATCTATTGATTCGGGGATCGGTCTTCCATCATTTTGAAGTAGCTAAAATATCACTAGAAGGGGGGTTGAATAGAGATATTTGGGTTTTTAAATTTCCTTTTGAATGTGTATCCTCTATGAGAGGATGAAGATCAGAGTATGGTAATTTAAAAACTTTAATATGCAGTTAAATATAAGGAAGAGAGTTTAGAGAAGGACACACCAAGATTTATACTGGTTCACCCAATGAAGGCTACGTCCAGTCCTCACAAACTTGTGAGTTTTCACTATGGCTCAAACTGACCTGTCCTCTTTACGGACCTCTTTTCAAAGTGTATATTCCTAGCCTCACCAGGCTTACAATTCCTTTTTCTTTCTGATTACAAAGATTACCAAGTGTAGAACAACTTGGAAATTACAGAATAAAAGATTTGAGATTGATAGTATGATCTTTCTCTTTACAAGAACTTTTTAAGAGGATATTCTAAAGATATAGGTTAGGATTATAGAAAGTGCAAAGAGAGGATGGAAATGATCTTATTAGCTTTGAGAAAATTACTCTTTGTAAGTAGTTGTTCTGTTTTGAGCTAAAGAGATCATCTTTCTTTATAGAGTTTATAAACCTCTATTCTTGAGCAAAAAGATGTATATGACCTTGGAGATTTAAGCAAATGTCCAAGGTTATTGGTCTGATTTACAAAAATGCCATCCAACTGTCCCTGACAATATGAGCTCAGGAGGATGAGTTTGTAGTTCAATCTCATACTGAATTTTTAACCTCCCTTGAGATACAGACTTGGGATGCCTTTTTCCTTTTTGCTTTTCCAATGCTTTCTAGGGTCAGTCTTTTGTTAGGTACCAACTTTCTCATTTTGTCTGTTCCCTAGGTAAGAGGATGAATTTTGATCTGCTTATCATCCTCTTATCATTGACGTTAGACTTGTATCCTCTTTTTTTTGTTTTGTCTCTTTCACATCTGTTTGACTTCAATATGACTTTGAATCATAATTTCTGTGATCTCATATATTCTTTTGTAAAACAGCTCATCCTCATTTATGATTAATTCTTATGAATGTCTATCCTCCAGTTCAACCTCTAGTTCAGAAAACTTGTTGGATTACTTCAAAAAAACTCTTCTTATTATAGAGATGATTAGGTACCTGTTTCTAATTTGAATACACTCAAGAGCACAGATTAGATATTTAAACATAATCATAATCATTAAATAATTTTGTTATCATTAAAACTATTTGAGAGAGATTTTGTCTCAACAATCTCCCCCTTTTTGATGATGACAAAATTCTTTAGATTATGATTTTCAATTATGATATAAAATGCTTTAAGTTTCCTTTTAAACATAAGTGTAATAATTTTTAGTTCAAAAATAATTACTCCCCCTAAACATATGCCAAGGTTTAGAATTACAGATTTGGAATAAGAAAGAGATATTAAATTTATGAAGCAGATATTACAAAACATGTTTCAGAAAACATAAAACTTAATAAGCATAAAGCAAGAGGATTGGAATAAGGTTTCAAAAAGGATCCTCTTGAACAAAAAGTTGACAATGGGAAGATCATAATCTATCTCCCCATGAATTTGTCAACCATCAAAAAATTGATGCAGCTATTTGGACGGGGATGAGTCATCGGAATAGGACGAGGTTGAAGGCCAAGGGAGGTCCGGTTGAGGAGGTTGGACAGGAAGCATGGGAGGATGATCTTCAAGAGCAATCATGGTGATGAGATGTTTTGTGACCCACTCCAATAGAAGACCAAACTGAGCAATTGACCGTTGAAGATATGCAACACTCGTAAAGAGTTTTTTATGATCTTTCCTGATTTTCTTGAGGAGCCTTAACTCTTTCTCAGTTCGAGTTGCTTCTGACCTCTTTGCAGATGAAGGATGAGGCTGGTCCTCAGGCAAATTGTTGACATTAGCGTTTTTTATGTGAGAGTTTGCTCCTTTATCTTGAGATGAGTGGTCACTAGATTTTGCCAAGAACGAATCAATGGAGCAGAATCTTCCCGTAACCTCTGGAAGAGTGGTTCTTGAAGGAGCCTCATGAGTAGTGGTAGGAACAAGTGGAATTATAAGAGGAGGACGAGTTCGAGGAATATCAACAGCAGGGCTTACCTTTTGAGGTGATGGAAAGAGTTGAGACATGGTGAAAGAGTGTTGTTGGGTTCTGGTAGGAGGATAAGATGGAGAGAAAAAGGGAGAAGTTTCTGCATGTTCTCCAGCTTGAGGAAACACTTGTGGTGAGAACTGATGATACGAGAGATTGAGATCAAACTATAATTCTTCACCATTTTCCATGAGTTGGACGGGTATATCCAGTGGTGCAACCTCAGAAGGAGGACAATCTTCCGTTGAGAGAGGACAGACATTTGGGAGAGTTGGAGAGTCATGGATATTTGGAGAGTCATGGATATTTGGAGAGTGATGAGAAGCAGAATCTTCAGTATCACTTTGATGAGTTTCCACAGGATCATCAGGTATTGGATTTTGAATTTGTTCTTCAGGGAGTGGTTCCTGATCAGGGATCAAGTTTACAACTTTGGAAGCAGGATGCAGAGTTTGTGGCTTGGGAATGTGGTGGGATACTTTTTGGAGTTTCCTTTTGGTGGAGGAGTGAGTAGATGATCGTTTTTGGTTGGTGTGGGTACAGAGCTATCTTTGGGAAATTCCTTTGAGATTTTAAGCTTCATCTGGTTGACATTTCTTAATGAAAAGATATTGTTGAGATACACAAAATTCTCATCTTCCAGAGGAACTTTAAGAATTTAAAGATCCTAGTGAAGATCATTCCATACGGTGCAGACCGGCACAACCTTGCAGCATTCATCATGAAATCGAAAATAATGTTTCCTAGATGAAGAGGAGTTCCAGATATGAGGTGGTGAAGTCTCAAGAGGTCAAATTCTGTGACCTTTTCGAAACTCCCAGCTCTATGGACGATAGAATGAACACAGATGTTATGAAGAATTCGACATATTGGGAGGAGGTTGGAAGCAGTATGAGGTTTTGGTGGGTTTATAAGTAAACTTTTGAGGACAGACGTTCTGGTAATCTTGCACTGAGAATACCAAGCCTCAGATAAGCAGTAGGAACCTTCGTCACGGATGTCTAGGATTTGGCACAATGTTGTGGGAGTTATCTCCAAATAAGCTCCTTTGAGTACCAAGCTAAAGCAGGTATCCCCCTTGGACACATTCGCAGTTGCATAGAAGGCTTTTACAAGCCCGGGGTATTGGGGTTCGTCAATATTAAAGAAAGACGTCCATCCTAACTGGTCAAAAATATCTTCAACATTGAAGCTCCTTTCTTGAGGCTTTCCAGATCAATTGTTTTGCCATTGACAATTGATTTATCTTGCCATTTCTCAAAATAACGAGCTTCGAAATCTTGTGACACGAAGAGAGGAATTTTTGACTTTTGTAATGATGGTGAAACGGTGGATTTTCTGGATGAAACATATTTGGGAGATGATTGGGAGGTGCATTTTTTGGGTACAGAGTCCTCAGACAGGGTTTGTTCTGAGTCATCAGACACAATGAGATGACCTGTTTTATTTGGAGTGGAAGTATTTGATGATATAACACCAGACATTATCCTGGAGGATCGTCTCACAGGAGCAGAGGTCTTAGATGAAGATGAGTTTTTTGATTTAAGATGAGGAGGAGTGGAGGTGAGGACAGAGATTAAGGACGAGCTTAAGGGAGGATGAACAATGTTCACAGGTTCTGGTTGAAGTATTGTTTGAGAGTTATCTTCCCTTTGTGATTCATTTTCTTCACGGGAATAGCCTTTATAAATCTCTGGGGCAGTATCAGGATTTTTTCGTTTTGCAGAAAGTTTTGTTCTGACCATTTTTAGAATTTCTTTGAAGGGTGAGAGATAGAAGAAATTTGAAGGTGTTAATTTTGAATTTGAAGAAGTAGATTAGATATAAAGTCGTTGGAGGTGGAGAAGGTAGAGGGTAGTCATGATGGGATAGGATGACGAAGTGGCAGTTTTTGCAGGTTTACACACACATAGTCGTTACAACATTAAATGCTTGAGGCAGAGGCGTGCATGCAGGTGAACGAACAGTAGTGGGAGGCGTGCAAGCATGCTGATAGGAGTGGTTACCAAAGTGTTCTTTGATTTGCCCACGGAGGAGGATGGATATTGAACGGCGTTGCATATCCTCTAATTTGTATAGGAGGATGTTTTTGTGACTTTCAGTCATAAGGGGTTTGACAATTTAAACACAATTAAATTCAATGCTGTTAATGCAATTTAAATAAATAATAATTATGAACAAAGCATTTAAGAAATTTTTGACAAGTTTATGATTGAGAGTTTTTCCAAAAGGGAGTGAAATCGATCCTCCTGAAGAGGTTTGGTGAAAATATCAGCTTATTGATTTTCAGTTTGAATGAAAATAAATTCAATATCCCCCTTTTGAACATGGTCTCGTATGAAATGATGTTTAATTTCAATATGCTTAGATCAAGAATGTTGTATGGAATTTTTTTGAAAGATTAGTCGCACTAGTATTGTCACATAGGATGGGTATTTTGGTGTACCTTAGCGAATAATCTTCAAGTTGATTTTTGACTCATAGTATTTGAGAACAACATTGCGCAGCTGATACATATTCAGCCTCTGTAGTTGATAGGGCAATGGTACTTTGTTTCTTGCATGACCAACTAATGAGAGATTTTCCAAGAAATTGACAAGCTCCACTTGTACTCTTTCTTTCCGCTTTGTCTCCTGCATAGTCAACATCGCAGTATGCTGTGAGATCAATGTCTTGTAAAATAAAAAATATTGAATTAAAAATTGTGTATAATATTAATTAAATGGTATAATTAAAAAATAATATTTAATTATAAATTAAAAAAGATAATTTCTTTTAGAACAATTTTTTTTTATAAATGAATCACTAATGGAAGGACAAATTGAGTATTTAAAAGATTTTCACAACATACACTATGTTATCGGTATTATTTAGATTCTCTAAAATACGCAAAATATAAATTAAAAATATCAATTATTATTATTATTATTATTATTATTATTATTATATCAAATTCATAATTAATTATGATATATCTACAATAATAATATTTGATTTTTTATTCAATAATTAATATTATTCATTTTTTTTTAAAGTAAATTTTGGATCACGGGAGACATCACTACTTTTTCAATGTATCCAAGACATCACTACTATAATGTAGCAGTCTAGGGAGTTGCTTTTAGTTAACTCAATTACAATCCCTTTAACCAATATTTGAATTACTACCAACCACACATTTCAACAGCCCGCAACAAGTATTGAATTGATCGGTGCACTTTTTAAACTACCTTATTTTTCCCAACCAAGAACCACGAGGCATCAATAAATTATTCAATTAAATGATGTACTACTTTTTCTGTTGTATCTATCATTTTCAAATTATTATTTTTATTTTGCATTTATAAAATGGTCAACTGCATAGATTATTTAAAGACAGAGAGAATATATATAGATACACTATCTTTGAAAGCAAGCATCAAGAACAATCCAAGGAGTTGTTTAGAAATTACTCACAGAAGATAAGCTCCATGCGTTCATGTTTCCATTCCTTGCCTTTGGTCACATTAGTCCTTTTGTTCAGTTATCCAACAAGCTATTCTCTCATGGAGTTCAAATCACTTTCTTATCAGCTTCATCCAACATTCCAAGAATCAAATCCACTCTTAATCTCAACCCTTCCATCAAAATTATCCCACTCGAGTTCCCAAATGGCATAAGCAGCACTGCTGATTTGCCACCTCACTTGGCTGGAAATCTCATTCATGCAATTGATTTCACTCAACCTCAGTTGAAATCTCTTTTTCTAGAGCTTAAACCCAATTATGTTTTCTTTGACTTTGCACAAAATTGGCTCCCAAAGTTAGCTTCTGAAGTTGGTGTCAAATCTATTCACTTCTCAGTTTTCTCTGCAATTTCTGATGCTTACATTACAGTGCCTTCAAGACTTGATGATATTAAAGGAAGAAGCATCACTTTTGAGGATCTTAAAAAACCACCACAAGGGTATCCACAAAACAATATCTCCCTCAAGACCTTTGAGGCCATGGACTTCATGTTTCTCTTCCAAAAATTCACTGAAGATATAACAGGATATGAACGTGCTCTACAAAGCCTAAGTGAATGTTCACATGTGGTGTTTAAATCTTGCAAAGAAATGGAAGGACCTTACATAGATTATATAGAAAAACAGTTTGGAAAACAAGTTCTGTCAGTTGGTCCATTAGTTCCAGAGCCATCAATAGATGTGTTAGAAGAAAAGTGGTTCAAATGGTTGGATAACTTCCCAGACAAGACAGTCATATTTTGCTCATTTGGGAGTGAGACATATCTGAATGATGATCAAATCAGTGAACTAGCAACTGGGCTGGAACTCACTGGTTTACCATTCATTTTGGTTCTGAATTTCCCATCCAATCTGTGTGCAAAAACTGAGTTGGAAAGAACATTGCCAAAAGGGTTTTTGGAAAGAGTTAAGGATAGGGGAGTGGTGCATAGTGGTTGGTTGCAGCAGCAGCTTATTCTGAAACACACTAGTGTGGGATGCTATGTTTGTCATGGTGGCTTTAGTTCTGTGATAGAAGCTATGATCAATGATTGTCAGCTTGTTCTGTTACCTTTCAAAGGTGATCAGTTTTTCAATTCTAAGCTTTTAGCCAAGGATTTGGAGGCAGGGATAGAGGTGAATAGGAATGAAGAAGATGGATTCTTTCATAGAGAGGATATACTGAAGGCAGTGAAAATTATCATGGTGGAGGATGCGAAAGAGCCTGGGAAGAGCATAAGAGAAAACCACATGAAATGGAGGAAGTTCATGTTAAATAAAGAAGTTCAGGATAAATTTATCAAGGATCCGGTGGCCCAGTTGAAGTCTTTGGCTTAATTCACTCCCTCGTGATTGAAAATGATGTCTATGTTCTGCAATGTTTACTTCCTGTCCTCGGCTGTTGTTGTAATAAAACCAATTAGTGCATTGAGAGTTAGTTATCATGTGAAATATGTTGGTATCGATTGACCAACGGTATTAAAAAATTCGTATGGTAAAAACTTCATGCACACATAAATATAAGTAACATATCAGAAAGCAAACAAAAGCATTTTAAAACCCAATACAACATGTCACCTAAAAAGTATAAAAGCTTAAATATTAACAATTTCAGACCTGGTCGTTCATTCTGTATTTGAACAATTAACCATAAATTAATAATAAACTTACCAACAGGGAGTGATAAGTTCTAGCACGGGATACGAATTTAGTCATGTCAAATCATCAATTTGCACCAACATATACATAAAACAAGGTCCATAAAGTGTACCACTGACAATGAAATGGCTCACTAACTATTAAGAATAACATGAATTGAAAATTCAATAAAATAAAAGAGATAAAATGAGGAGATCCATATGAATTGAAAATTCAATAAAATAAAAGAGATAAAAATGAGAAGATCCACCTTGCGTCAAGTTTCTATTCATAAATTTGATAATACATACATATTGCTAAATAGGGGATATTAGGCTGAACAAAACCACATCCCATGACAGCAATCTCTAGCACCCCTAATCTTCAACACCAAATATATCAACTAACAAAATCTGCATAATTGGCCCGAAGCCACTACATGGTGGCAACCACCAACACATGCATAATTCGAGTTATCAAACAATAATTTCATACCACACATGTCAGATTAATAAACCATGAGAAAACATGATGCTTGAACCAGACTTTTCTTGCACTTAACCAGCTTCAAATTATCAATTTTCAATTTAGCTACCTACCTTTACAATAGTCATTTCCACAGGGAAATAATTAAATATTTTTTGGTTGCAAGACCACCAAAGAGTCCAGATAACAACAAACCATATAGACCTCATTTGATAATTTCACTGAATAGTCAATAGATGCCTCTCAAACAGTTAACCATTTACGTGTGTCAATATCCCCAACCTCCAAAACTACATTAAACAGCAGCAACATTTAAACAACCTATTGGTCCTTTTGCATAATTTTAGTCATTTGTTGCACAACAATTAAACTTAAAAATAAAAGTCTTACAAATAGATGAGGGGGTGATATATGAAAGGCCTTTTCTCAAAATAATTAGCTAACATTAGGATAATGCATTAGCCTATTTTCCACAATACTCATCGTCAAAATGGTGTTGAGCGTAAAACACACAAATTGTTGATGTTGGAATCAACCCCTTCAAAATATTTTGGAATATATTATCCAATATACATCCATGTGTTTTTCATTCAAAATCTAAAACACTGCTAGCATTAAGCATTCAGTCAATTTTAGTCATTGTATTTTTAATAATAAACTAACATTTAGGACAAGGGGTGCCAAATATTAGGCCAAAGAATTCAAACAAATAACAAGCCACAAGAAGTAGCTGCGCACGGGGACACCCCATAGAAACAACAACCCACTGAACAAAACTAGTTGCACTTGCACATATAAATTAAGAAGCACGAAAACAATTAGTCTAGGATGTTCCACAATCAAAGAATAATTAAAACATATACTGAATTTTAACAAGATGCATCAAACCGGACCAACAGACCAAGCAAGACTGCTCGATAAAACCTGCATAGGTGGCCTGAAGCCACTATGACAGCAACCAACAAAGTTGCCATAATTGGTGCTATCAAACAATAATTTCATTCCACACATGCCTATAAATTTAGACATCACCCAAACATGATTAATAAACCATGACAAAACATGATACTTGATCCAGACAATCCTTGAACTTAACCAGCTTCACATTTTCAATTTAGCTACCTTCACAATAGTCACAACTTCCACAGGGACAGATTTAAAAAAAAACATGGTTGCGAGACCACCAAATAGCCCAAATAACAACAAACCATATAGATTGACAGATACCTTCAATGGAACAAGTTTGTTCACAATTTTAGAGAACATGATAGAGTATAGATTGATGGACACCCCCATTCAAGATTACCCCATACTAATTTCACTGAATTGTCGATAGACGCCTCTCGGATCAGTTAACCATTTCCACTGGTCAACACCCCCAACCTCCAAAACTACATTAGTCAGCAGCAACATGTGAAGTTTATTTAGTAAGTCATACTTCCACTGAAATAATTCCCTCTGCCACATCCACACCCAAAGCCATTGCCCCTCCTTCCGCTCACCCAAATCTGCCACCACGGCATTTGGATCACCAACAATCCTTTTTATATAGAGATCAGCAACAATCCTATACAACCTATTGAACCCTTTGCATAATTTAATTCATTTGTTGCACAACAATTAAACAGAAAAGTAAAAGTCTTACAAGTAGATTAGGGATGGCATTAGGCCTTTTCTCAAAGTACTTAGCTAACATTAGGATAATTCATTAGCCTATTTTCAACTGGACTCATCACCAAAATGATGTTAAGCGTAAAAGATACATATTGTTGATGTTGGCCTCTATTTACCATCTCAAAACTCTCTCCCCCTTAAGCTGAGACCAGGCCTTCCAGACAACCATTTACCTCATAAAACAAACTACTCCTTGGCAAATAGGAATTTTGTTCTTTTCACTATGTTGTTTAATGAGTATTTGGCTATGCTAGTTTCCCTTTTTCGGACAATGCAACCAACCGAGTACTACTACATTTGATCAACAAATATGACTCACATATTACATACATGACAATACCGTTCTCAAATTCTTTAGAGTTGGGGCACATAACAATAGCATTTGTCACTTCATTGTAATTTATGATATGTCGTCTTGTGCAGATAAGGACCCTGATATGGTGCCTTCTGAACAACAGACTCCAGTTCTTTCATCTGCAACTTAGAGTATGCAGAAATCCAATCAAATCATAAAGTGCTTCAGGGAAAGCTATGAAATGAAAGCTATGATACATGGAAGTGCTTCAGGGAAGACCAAAATCCAATCAAATCAATTGGAATAAGAAATTCCAAAGATAAAGGATCGAATGGAAAGAGAGAGGTATAGAAGTGATAAAAGAACCACCAGAAAATCATAAGAAATTAAATTAAAAAAATGCAGCAAAACTAAACTTGAGATGATTGCAGATTCATTGAAGGTCCAATTGAAAAGCTTATATTTAGTTTATGTTTTATACATCTCTCTGTCAAAACAAAGCAATCCCAGGCAGCAGAAAATGAAACCTGATAACAATGCTTGTGACTCTATGATCCTTTTATTTAGGCAACATTCCAAATCAAATTTCTGTGAAATATTAATACCTGCAATTTTTTCGGCTGAATTTTATAATTTGGCAACAAGCTTCCAAATCCATATCCTGAATTATGTTATGAAAGAGAACGTCAAATATAACCAGGACACCAATTTGAATGGCACCAACAGCTGAATAATAAACAAGCCACAACATAAATTGACATCACAACCTCCTCAACATAAGAAATCACACCACCAACAAGTTCTTGCTCTTGCACAATTTCCACCATTCACGATAAAATAAATTGAAGTTCGCGACATAGAAAATCACCAGAGTCTAGACTTTCAATCATAAATGCGGATTAATAATCCAAGAATTCTACATCTACATTAACTAACACTTTGGAATCTCTTTTCAAAAGATTTCTCGAATTATGTCTGTCATCTTATAAAGCTTCTCAAAATTTAAAGGAACACTTATATTTCCAACAAGCTTTCTGATTTGCATCATTGTAGTGTTTGAAACAATCTTTTGATAAATTTTGTTTGCCATCTCATAGACATTCACAAAATCAAAAGGGACAATTTATTTACAAAATCACTTGCTCAACCATTCAAACAAGCATCACCCCAAGGATAGTTTATTTATCAAATTCTGACACCTGGAAAGTAATCAAGACTCAAATGTCAAATTTCTCATTCAAAGTCATCGAGGGCAAGCATTCAATTTCATCAAGGGCCAAATATTCAATTTTGCATCTAAGGTCACCAAAGCACACTATCATCATCCCAATTTACCATTATAGAATATCATCTTCCCAATTTATCATTATAGAATAGGCATCATATAGTCATTGCATCGAGGGTCATCTCTACTTGTATTTCAAGTTACAAGTTATGAATAAACATTCATACTGATTTTTCTTATGAATAGAGATTTTTTTGGTGTATACCATAGTGTTTCATATGAATAAAGAATTCATATTACAAGTCATAATAGGGTCATCTGAACATAGCATCGCAACCTTATTTTAATAATTCATATAGCAACTTCCAGACATATTGTTTCATATGAATAAAGAATTCATATTACAAGCCACAATAAGGTCATCTGAACATAGCATTCCAACCTTATCTTAATAATTTATATAGCAACTTCCAACCATACAGTTTCATATTTATAAAGAACTCATATTACAAGGCACAATAGGGTAATCTGAACATAGCATTGCAACCTTATTTTAATAATTCATATAGCAACTTTCAAACATACTGTTTCATATCAATAAAGAATTCATATTACAAGCCACAATAGGGCCATAGCATCCCAACCTTATCATCATCCCAATTTACCATTATAGAATAGGCATCATATAGTCATTGCATCGAGGGTCGTCTCTACTTGTATTTCAAGTTACAAGTTATGAATAAACATTCATACTGATTTTTTTTATGAATAGAGATTTTTTTGGTTAATACCATGTTTCATAGGAATAAAGAATTCATATTACAAGCCACAATAGAGTCATCTGAACATAGCATCGCAAAATTATTTTAATAATTCATATAGCAACTTCCAAATATATTGTTTCATATGAATAAAGAATTCATATTACAAAGCCACAATAGGGTCATCTGAATATAGCATCCTAACCTTGCCTTAATATTTTATATAACAACTTCCAACCATTCTGTCTCATATGAATAAAAAATTCATAGTTCAAGTCACACAATAGGGCCATCTGAACATAGCATCTCAACCTTATATTTAAAATTCATATAGCAACTTCCAATTTTTTACAGTCCAAATTAGCCTTCTAATAATCAAGATTCGCAGATTTTGCACATTATTGGATAATCAAGATTAAAATATTAATCTTGTCAAAAAAAGATTAAAATATTAATGTTGCAAACAAAAAACTGCCCCAAAATATTCATGTGTCTGGAGACAGCATGTTTTTCTTCACGAAAAGACAAAACTTAAGCGAATCAATAAGAAAAAAAATCTAAAAGATCAAGAATCAAAAAAATGAAAAGGGATAGATTTAGAAATCAAATTCAGACGAGGGACATTGGTAAACTTGAGAGGACTGCAGATTCATAGAAGATCCAATCAAGAAGCTTATGATTATTTTCCGATAGAAATCGTATTCGAAGCAACCACGGCCAGCAGAAATATGAAACCCTAAATCAGTGCTTCGAATTCGAAGCAAGCACAGGCAGCAGAAACATGAAACCCTAATCAACGTTGGAAACTCCGATTTGAGGGGTTGTAGTAATCAAGATTTATGAAGATTGAATTTTTGATTGAATATCAATAAAGAAATACCATTGAAATTCGATTGGAAACCAATTATAAAGAAATTGAATTGGAAATTAGAAGAGATGAGAACAAGAGATATGTCGGCAATAGTGATCAAATTCAGACGAGCAATATCGTTCGAAATCAAGAAGCTCAACTCTTCCCTTATGTTTACTCTCTCTCTCTCTCTCTCTCTCTCTCAAAGCAAAAACTCTAAATTCCAATAACAATCACGATACTGAGGTACCCACCGAGTCGTATTTATAATGCCAAACAAAAAAGCGTGTCATGTTTATTTATTATTTTATTTTAATAATAAATAATAACGATATAATATATTTCTAATAATGTATTTCTTTTTCAGGAACTTTCCATTCGAAAGTTAATTTTTTTTCGTTCACCGTATATCAAGAAGGTTAAGTCTGAAATATTTTTTATACTTTATTAATTCACCGTATATTTACAACTACTTAAATTAATAATAAAACATTAAAAAGTAATTTAATATTGTATTCATAAAAAAATAATTTAATATTTTATTAATTATTTAAAATAATAAATAATATAAGATATTAAAATATCAAATATAAAAAGTATCATTTGCTAGGTTGAAATTCTGATTTCAAATTAATTATGATAAAATTTATTATCTTTCATAAAAAGAATATTAAATATAAGAAAAATATAATAAATTTTAAGGATTTTAGCTGAACTATCTTCTATATTCTCATTATAAACAGCATTTTTTTTTCTAGGTACCACTAACACAATTGAGCTATTATTTCTCACAATTCTTCTCTGGCTTACAAACAGCAATGTGTTGTTGATGTTTGTCAATCTACCTTTTTTAATTCTTGTTTTTATTTGCATCTACCTTTGACTTCCCCTTAAAATTGAAAATTTTAAAACATGTCCCAAAAAATTTATCAATTGTTCAAGTGGCACCACTACTATTCATCAACTCATTAATTCTTAGTTTGAATTTCACCCCATTTGTTTCCTTAACTTTAACTCATTGCTTTAACTCACAAATTGAAAACATTAAAAAAAAATCTCTTCCACATAGAATTTACATCACATAGTACTTAACATATTTTAATTTTGAACATTTTTTTTTACATAGGTGCTCATATTCTAGCCATTGTGGAACACTAATTTAACTTGAACTTGAGGCAGCATCTCTATGATGTATTCTCCTTTTCCTGCCACAAACACTGTTATTAGGCTTTGGATTAGCTTCTCCAGCTTCCAAAGGAAAATTCAATATAGCTTTCTGACCTCTCATTCTGAAAGCTGCACAATCATAAGCCTTAGCAGCATCAATGTCACTGTTAAATGTTCCTAACCAAACTCTGCTTCCTTTCCTTGTTGGATCGCGAATCTCGGCAGCAAATTTACCCCATGGTCTTCTCCTCACTCCTCTGTAATGCCTCTCTCCATAACATGTTTGTGATTCCTTCTTCTCCAACACCATTGGTTCAGGTGAATTTGATATGTTCTTTGCTTCTTCTAAGGAACTTTCTGCATTAGAGTTTTGTAACTTAGAATTGAAGTCAACAACAACTTGTGTATCAGCTTCAAAACCAAAGCTTTCAAGAAAACTATAGAAGTTGTTTTGTTCTGAAAAATATGGATCCAGATCAATTTCTGATGATGGGTATTCAAGTTTGACAGAATTGAGATTGGTGAAAAATGAGTCTGATATATTATCCTCTAACAGGTGTTGGCTCAATAGTTTCAAACTTGAAGTTTCTTCTGATGTTGTCATATTTATGTTTTTTTTTTATGGAGAGAATAGGACTTAGGAGGTTGAATTTTAGATGAAAAACAAGCATGATGAACCAAGATATATATTAGAATTGATGATATTGGTGTCACTAATCTAGTTGATGAAGTGGACCCTTACACGGTTTTCACTCTGAAACAGTCCATCTTATCCAAATTACATGGTTGCATATTTCGATGTCCTACATTGAAGCAACATAGCCATTAATTAGACTCTCAACTTGGTCCTTGGCATTTAGCAATACAGATGTAATCAAGACTTGTGATTACATACAAAAAGGGGTTTCAAAAGGTTGTTTTTGGTTGTATCCAGCTGATGAATCTACATTGCATTGCAATTTGCAAGTTAGACAAGGTTGTTGTTTTAAGTATGGTACATTTGGGACCCTCATATCTTCAACTTGCGCCAATACATTTAAGGACATTTGTCATGATCGTCTGGATGTATAATTCATACTCTTGCCAAGTGGTTTAGCCAATACCAGCTAACGAGAAAACAGAAGTCAAGTTGTAGGTTTTTTTCCCTTCAAATATTTAAAAATACAGTGCTCCTTGGTTTTCCTTCTCTAACATCTCCTGTACTACTCCCTCCGTACTGCAATAATAACTAATTTGACAATTTCACACCTATCAAAAATTATAAATAAATTAAAGAGAGAATATTATACCCAAAAAAAAAAATTAAAGAGAGAATAATATATTTATTAAATTATCTTTATTAAGAGTTTGTATATTCATCGTGAATTTAATTACCATGACTAACGGTGTAAAAGAATTTATTTTATCAGCACATTATAATTATTCATAATTGTGACTTTTAATATAATTACGATAAAAATTAAATATTTTTAATAATTTGACGGCTGAAATTAACTGACAATGTATACAAGTTAAATTCATTCATCATTACCATAAATATAAAGTAAAAATTAACATAAAAGTGATGTAAATAATAAAAAGAACAATTAAAAAAATAATATGGTATTTATAGAGTGACCTATTTTGAACTATAACCATAATAATATGGTCTATTAAAAAATAATAATATTCATTCTAGAACAATGTTTTTAACAAATAAATCACTCATTCGTCTTGGTCTATTCAAAACTAATAATATTCATTCTAGAACAATGTTTTTAACAAATAGATCACTCATTCGTAAGACGAAGAAGTATGTTACTTTATTTATATGGTATTTATATGGTGGCCTACTTTGTAGTTCTCCCATGCAAATTGTGGGGATTTTATTGGTAGACCATGCCATACGTTGCCACAAATTGTATATATAATTAAGCAATAAAAAAATCTGATAATGTGCCGCCATATATCATGTCCCTATGTAAATCAACAATATTCAAATTTTCACAATAAAAATAAAAAAGAACATGAAGCATCAGTCACTATATGTTAACACATAAGGTTAATCAATGCGCATATTAAACCTAGATAGAGGTAATATTTATCGTATTTGTATCTTAGATGATCATTTTATCAACTCTTTGTTGGTCAGAGGCAACAAAACTTGGTTGATTTGTCGATTCAAGAAGTCTCGCCCACATCCTACCTGTCAGCTCAACTGTATTTGGCCTCTCTGTTACACGCTGCAACAAGATGTTCTATGATCAGCTGATATACTACAAAATGTTATGGATAAAAACATGCAAAAAAATAAACTAGGAGAAACGCAAAGTAGAATATGATCTCCACATATTTAAATTGTCAATAATAGTATCACATTTAAATTTTAGAGGGGAAGAAAGTAACAAGGTTTTCCAACACATAAAGTTGTACAAAGTTCATATAAACGATTAGTTATAGCATTTATCGATGAACTTTTCCACTGTAGATGCACAGTTTTAACAAGAAAATAAGTATGAAGCATGTAATAACAACTTGATAACCAGTGTCATAGGGTGATTGAATTGGAGTTCAAAAAAACTTTTAACTTTTCATGTAAGGGTTACATCAGATGAAGTGGATTGAGGTAAACCTATTTTGAGAGTTCAAATTCAAGAAATTTTATCATTTTCCAGGAAACATTCATTTTTTATCATAGAACTTCACGATTTTGTGGCTGCCTGGCTAGCAATCTTCCCTTATATACACAGTTGATCCTAGTTAGACAAGTTAGTTCTTTAAGAAAGTTTTTTCAAAAGATTCATCTATATTTTCCTTCATGCATGCAAAAAAGTAAAAAGAAAAAATTGCTTGGGTGGAAGATTGCCAAATCAAAGAAAAATATAACAGAAGGTTGTTAGGGAAGCAATCTAGTAGGTATTAGGAAAGATTCACACCAACCAAGAGAAATAAAAATAAAAATTACTCCTAGCCTAATAAGGCTTATCATTTGGAATAGTTTGTTTTTTAAATGATATGTATTAATCATTAATGCAGATCAGGATGCCATGCAATTCATTCAATTTTAAATTGGTTAACAATATATTAAAATGTGTTCAGAAAAAAAAAATTATAGAGGTTGTTTGAACTAGACTTTCCAGAGCATAATTTTTAGTCAGGAAAGTAATTTACGTGAATATAATCATGAGTTATTTTTTCTTAAAAAAAGAATATTATTGAGTCGATGATATAGACCACTTACAGCGATTGGGAGATAAGCATGTCTACTGTTCACAGGGCCGACTGTGAAGCCAGAATATCCTGCCATAGCTCCATGAACAGCACTATGAGCAAGAAGAGTGCAGTAAACGTTGTCCGAGGCATTACTTGGAATTGCTCGAATCATGTATGTTGGATCTATGGAAGCAACACAAATAAATTTTTTATAATAAAAATAAAAACAATAAATTTCTTGATTTTAGTAGAGAAGAAAAGTGAAAAGATTCTAAAAGAATTACTTAACAAAATACCCATATTACATTAAAAGTTAACTTGGATGAAAATAAATCATAACCAAATAGAATAATTTTAATTTAAAATTTCAAGCTTAACTGTTTCTTGGAATTAGTAAAACAAAAGCAGAAAATAATTTGAAACTAACATTGTCTCGTGTTTCAGTCCAACCGTGTAGAAATTTGACATGAGTAACATGCTGCCTCCACTATTAATTGATTTTATAAAGAAGAGAAGAACTACTTACTCTAATTGATTTCAAATTTTACCCCCCTCCCCCGATGTCACCGACCACCTCCGTTTCATTGAGGACCTCTATGTGAGACACTGAGAGATTGTCTTGTTTCAAGCACAAAGCTCCTCAAGGAAACCATTTGTCTTCTCAGAACATAACTTTATACACCTTTTCTCCCTCTAATTAATTAGAAACAAGTTATAGTATATTTCCTTTCCATATGATTCAGTGAAATGTTAAATTAACTATAATAAGATTTTTAACTGGATCATACATTTTCACGAGAACTCTTTTATAAAGATAAAGCTATTGTTAGTGAAAAGCAACATTCCTTCAGGTAACCTAGCACAATTGAAATAAATACAAAAGTACTCAAGACATTCATGAACACACCTATATATTTCATATTTACGGCAATCTTTCGAATCTTCGTGAAATGATCCTGTAACAAGTAGGATGTATATTAAGAAAAAAAAAATTAACAACTTAAAGGATGACAAAAAACATGCTTACAACTTCTAGAGAAATGAAAAGAAATGCTCATCAAAACGAGAAGATTGTTGCATTTGTTTGTACCAAATAGCGCTCAGTCAAGGTCAGCTCCGAAGTCTATACTCCTATCATACACATTCATTGTTCCTCTATTTAAGAGTACAGTTATTGACTGTCATTTCATTTTGATGAGGAAGAACAAATCAGAAAACTGAACAAGACTAATGAGAAAGAATAGGGGTTGAGATAGTTGTTAGTCCACATCAATAAATTTCCCATCTCAAAGCAATCTCACACAAGTTTTATGAGTAAAAATTATGTAAAAAAAAAAAGACAAGAAAATGTATTTGGCAAGAAAATTACAAAAGCCTATAATCAATATTTAACATTATAGAACTGATCTATCAGTAAGTCGACTGATATTGGCATAAAGCTGGTTCTAAAAAGAATTGCCCGAATTAAAAGTTGTCCATGAGATGGAAAGATAATACATCATACCTTGATCTTATTAGATAACCACGGACCAACATCAAGAAGTAGCTTGTTCCCTGATGCATCCTTCTCTTCTAATGTATGCACTTCTGCAGCAACATATTCCTGACCTGCTCCTTCTGCTACCACAATAACTAAATGTCCATTTTCTTTTAACCTCTGATCAATAAACTCAAAAAGCCCACCTCTTCCTTCCAAATAAAAGGGAGACTCTGGAATCAAGCAGCAATCCTGTTACAACCCCTGCTATTAGTAGGCATTCCTTTTCTCTCTTGAGAAAAATCAATAAAAGACGTACAAAGGGTGTCAAACTCGACCCCAAAAGTTAGCTCAAGATATGAGGATTGCGCAATAACAGAGATCTAGGGTGTGAACAAATGCATGTGGAATAGCAGAGGTATTGACCCAATAATGTATCTAAGATAGGCTCTGATTCTATCTAAGAATTTGGAATTAGAGTCTAACTCAACCAAAAAGCTAGCTATCTTAATAGGTGAGGAATGCCCAAGTCTTTTAAGAACTTTGGTCGTATCTCTAGTCGATGTGAGATTTCAACTGTGTCGTGCAAAGTAATTTTTATTTTTTTTTGCAAATTAGTGGGACAAAGGTTGATTACCTTGGTAACAAGTTAGACATGATTAACATCTAAGATCCAAGTTGAGGGGAAGTTTGAGTGCTAAGTGTATTATGAATTTATTAATGTAGAGAGGATATTTATGTCCTTCCCACTATACTGCACAACAATGTATGTACTGTCAGCCTAATTTACTAAATATAAATACAAAGACCTGTACCCCCGTTGAGCACAATTTTCCCAAATATCTCTTGTGAGTCATAAAGCTTATGATCCATCAGATTTATTCATGATATGACCAGAAAAAAATATAAGATGAACTACAAATTTCAGACTACCAAAAGAATCAGTTCACCAAACACCCATGAATATGAAAACACCTAATAAATTATGTGATCCGTTGAACCCTTACCACATCTCGACTTGCCAAAGTTGCATACATAGCAATGAAACCTGCAGATGGAAGCTTGTAAAGTATTTTTCTGAAATGAGAAATAGGATGCTTAAAGATCTAATATCAATATTTCATTTATTATATAAGACTCCCATTCTATGTCATTTCAATGAAAATATTATTGGGAAAAAATAGATAGTGAAAATATGGAAAAGCACAAAATGAATAATTTGTTTAGCATTGTTTACCACTGTATCTGCCCATTAGCTTAACAATTCCGATTCCATTTTCAACACTATTAACCTCCACATGTGCAGCGTTAATGGCTCTCTGGGCTTCTTCCACCGCGGTATCAAATCCAAAAGATTTGTCTATCACCTAGAGGCAAACATGCAAAATATCACAAAACGTTCTTAACATGTCCATGTTTTATTTATATTTATAAATTTATCTATGTTAATACTATGTTATACACAGACATAATATTTGACAAAAAATGTTAAGATACATGTCTATCACACACACACTGCAAACTAATAATAAACAATAAATACACCAAAATGGTTCTTTGACATCAAAATTTAATATAAACACAACTCTTCAACGTCATTTTTTACATCATATCAATTATTCAAAAAGACGTCTGACATTTAGGAGTATTTGGAGTAAAATCTTTTTTACTGGTATTTTGGAAGACCAAACTAAGTATTAATTCAAGTGTTAATAAATATCTATATCTATGACAATCTCTTGCTAATTTGCTGATATTTTTAGCTAACTAGGTCTAGAAGAGTAGGACAATAACGATTGAAGTATTGGCCATTTGATTGAAGAGGCTCTCATAAGTTTTGTAAAAACAATAATAGACATGTTTAGCTTGAAAAAAAGTTTCCTATTTTCATTTCCTATTTTAACTATCAATTAAAAAATACCAATTTGTTTTTACCTTATTTCTTGTTTTCAAATCTTTGAAATAGATATATAGTGAAAATAACATTATGGTATTTTCTCTATTTCTTGTTTAAATCTTCGAAAATAAAAAACAAAATGAAAACACGATAACACAGTTTTAGTGGAAGTTACATACATTACTTTTATTTGAAACATTTGTCAACCTTTTTGTCCTATTTCCAGTGCATTAAATATTGGCTATCCTTAGTCTTGTATAACAATCTAAATTTCTGTTTTTCCTTGAGAAGGGGAAGGGGAAAGCGTCCAGCTCCAATCTGTCTTTGGGAGAATGAAGAATTCTTTTGGTTACCACACTTGTCCTGGTTAACATGTTTATTAGATTTTAATTTCACTATTGGTTTTGTATAGTTGCTCGGTTATTTACACGTTGGATCCACAAAAGCTAATTTTTTGAATTGACGACGTTACAATCAGGTCAGTGTTGGGTTTTGTGAACCCCTGTGGTTTAAAGTGGCGAAGACTTGAAGAATTTCAACCCTGGTCTGATTGCAATATTTAGAATGTCTTAGTTGTAGGAAAAACTTGGATATGTATTTCTAAAGAATATTTTATGTCTTCCTTTTTGTTACATGTTCCAAAGGTTTGCTAGGTTGGATGCAATCTTATATGCTATTCATTGCCCTGAATTTTGGGTTATGAGTTGTGAAATATTTGATCAATTAGATGATTTCAAAGACTCTGGACAACACCTATGAGCATAAAATGCAAAGCAACTCTTACCACCATCGTTTGCAGCCAAAAATAAGAAGAAAGTTCAAATTGATATCTTCCCAAAATATTTACATTGTTCTAAGAGAATGAAAAGATAAATTTTAGCTTGCCAAAACAATACCAAAGTCATCACACATATTAACAATTCATACTCTAAAAATACAGGAAAATCTGTTCGACATGAACATTTGTTTTCCCCCACAGAAAAATGATGCCATAGAAAAAAAAAACTAATTAAAAAAGGAAGAATATGTCATTAGTGATTTAAAATTTCTATGTGTGCACCAGTTTAGAACAGATTATGGCTAAGAAACTTACAGCAATATCATTATCAATTGTCTTTGGAACCCCAGCCACAGCCACTTGAAGACAACGTTTTTCAACTTCCTTCATTTGAGGATGCTTAAATTACATTATTCCATAACAAAACTACATAATAGACTTGTTGAAGACAATAAATTTCACATGAGGAATTGATACCTCATAAATGAGTGCAGCTCCTTTTTGGGTACCATCACCTCCAATAATATATACCTATCACGCACAAGTCAATTTTCCCCTTGGTTTATGTCCATAATCTATAAAGCACCTAAAGCTACAGAATTTTAAAAATAACAATTAACCACCTGATTTATTCCTCGGTCCTCAATGTTATCTACTATCTTATAGGTATCATGTCCTCCGCGAGACGTACGAAGAAAGGTTCCCCCAAGTTTATGGATATCACTAACCAATTTAGGTGTCAATCTCAGGGTATTTTTTGAATAAAACCCTTTATATCCTTCCTGAATGAGTTTCAGGAGCAACATGGTGAACAATAAGAATTCAAGAAATAATTGTAAAAGAAATTGAGAAACAGCACTCACAGATTGGTAAAAATGTTCAAAACCCTAAATATGCCAAGAGAGTCTTTCGGTTGTTCGGATATGAGTTGAGTCATATTAATGAGTGTTATCAAGCTATAATATGTTTATGCTTTATATCAAACATAGCCTTTTTTTCTCAATGTATCCATCATAAACACTCCTTTCACAAAGATATGTATTTTTATCAATTAAATAACCTATAGGTTTTTAAAGATTTTTTTAGCAAAAATCATGTTATACTAGTTGTTGAGATCCCACATTGATTAGAGATATGACTAAAGTAGTCCTTACAAGGCTTGGACAATCCTCAACCCTTAAGCTAGCTTTTGGTATTGATTAAGGCTCAACCAAAATTATAAAATGGTACCAGTGTCAATTCTAGATCTATTATTCGACTCATTGTCCACACTCTAGATGACCAATCTTGGGCATGAAGGGGTGGTTGAGATCACATAGAACCGAGATATAGCCAAAGTAGTCCTTAGAACTTAACTCTCGGGCAATACTCACCCCTTAAGTTAGTTTTTATGGTTGAGTTAAGCCTAACCCAAATTCTAAAACTAGTTAACAATGTTTTGTGGCTTCCCTTCTATACTACTATCATTGTTGTGAATTCGGTTTTTCATGCATTCCTTCCCATTTTCTTGGTTCTTTTGCTTAGGAGGATTTCCTATCCTCGTTTCTTTATAAATTTTCCAGTTCACGTTAAAAAGATTAAAAACCAGAAATGACATATAACTATTCAACAAATAAGTCAAATTTATATTATTTTTTTTCAAATTTTATCAAAAAACTTTTAATAATTTAAACAAATAGTATGCAATAATTCTTCAATTAACAAAAGTAAGGAAGGAGTGTTATATTTTAACAGATAGCAGGAAATTTGTAATTTCACAAAACTGACCTCAATCCCAAGTATATCTTTAACACCATACATGTTGTTTAAGCCACACACAATTTCCCTAATCACTGTATTAATTCCTGGGCATAATCCTCCACAAGTCACTATGCAGGCACGTACTTCTTCTGGCTTGAAGTAAACCTAATATTAGGAGGTGTTATCAGCTTCTAAAGATTACAAATGGACAAAAAAAAATTCCGTGTTTTATACCTTTTCTCGAGGCCCAGCACGGCGAAAATGAACACCTCTACGACTATCTTTCTGAACAACAATCTGGACATGAAACATTGTAAGAAATATATATATATATATATATATTATGTAAGATAAAAGAGAGACATAAATCATTCAGAAAAGAAAATAATTCACAAACAAAGGACAATATTGGGTCACTCACAGTTTGGGCAACAACATCTTCTGGATTCACAAAAGTATTCCTGCAAGTATAAAACAATTTAAATAAAAGTGTTCATAAAACTTAATAGCATAAAACAAAAAGTTTGGGAACCGGAAGAAACCCATTAATATAAACTTCAAGGTTATAGTGCAAAATCGCCAACAAATTTAAAACAAATTGCTAAGAAGTAGATTTACTTGACAATTGAATAAGCTTGGCTCTTTTGCAATGGGCTTGGATACGACTGAAAAAGAGGGATTAAAGCAGCATTATCAGAAACCAACAATATGGGATTTTTATTTTTCCATCTAATGTCTTATTTATAGGACAAGAGGGAGTATTATAGCTCTAAATGATCACAATGTACTTATACTACAGTCACAGTAATCCAACTAATACCTCATCTTAATGACTTGAAAATGCATTGTTTATACTATACTAGTTTGATATGATATGAAGCCTAGCAACTAGTTCAGATAATCACTATGATTATTACTACCTCTTTAACTTTTTATAAGCACCAATCTCTATGAATTTAATGTGTCTATTTTATTATGTATTAATGTTCTTAAAATAAAGTGATAAATTGATGGTATTTGAAAAAATTTAATGAGCACCCAGTTATTAATAAGGGGTTTATAATTAGAAACAGCGAGGGAAGAGTACCGGCAAATCGGGAAGGAAATTAGTAAGGTGAGGAACGTCTTCGAGGACAAAACCGTCATTGTCAAAAATTTGATTCGAAAGCCGAGCAGGTGGGAGATTATTTTGGCGGGAAAAGGATGGTAGGTTCCGGAGAAAGAGTCCGCGGTGAGAACGGCGGAATCGCAGCAGTTGTACGTAGTTTGGATGGAAAGTAAGTTGATCGGAAAAGGAAGAAGTAGAGGAAAGAGAAAATGGAGGATGGGTTTTAGAGAGAGAAGAAGCGGAGAGATCCATTTTTCCTTTTTGATTCCTTTAATTTGGGAGCTGAATCTCTCTCTGCGACTACATAAATAGAAATCAATTATTCAGTGTATTATTACTATTATTTGTTCATTTAATTGTGCAATTATGCATGAAAAAAATGTATAGGGAAACTCTAAGGCCCGTTTGATGGACCGGATAGGATAGAGATAAGGAGCGGATAGAGATAGGATAAGATATGGATAGGATAAAGAGTTATGATATCCTGTGTTTGATGTGCACATGATAACAAATTTAATAAAATTAGTTTATCCTATTCAGTGTTTGATACACAAATAACAAGATGATATCATTTATATTTTGATAAAATGACAAATTTGTCATTATAATCTATTTAATTTTTTTTCTTTCAAAATAACATTCATATAATTTTTTATAAATAAACAAAAGTGCTAAAAAATGTAAATAATTTATGAAGTAATTTTATATACTTGAAAAAATTGTGATTTCTCTATCCATCACAATTGAAGAATGATTCATTATCATAAAAATGTAAATAATTTATGAAGTAATTTTATATACTTGAAAAAATTGTGATTTCTCTATCTATCACAATTGAAGAATTATTTAGAGTTTGTTTGATTCAAATCCCAAAAACTCTATTTTATTATTTTAAAATTCAAAAACTAAATAATTTGTTTGAATTACTTATTTTTAAAAACTATTTTGTAAAACTATTTTTAATATTATACTTTTTAAAACTAAAAAAGCAAACCAGGTAAATGGTGTTTACTTTGTATTTTTCAGTTTTTGTAATTCTCTAGTCAAAGACTGTTTTAAAAAATTAAAGTTAGCAAACAAATTTTTTAAAATTTTCTTTTTAAAAACAATTTTTTAAAATTTATTTATAAAATAGTTTTCAAAAACTAAAAAGTAAAACACAATCAAACAATCCTTTACTGTCATAACATTATCTCAAAAGAAAATAATTATTATTTTTTATTAATTTTTTTTATATTGTTATAGAATAAAATAAATAAGAAAACAAATATATATATATATATATGCAAAAAAGAAAATCAACCTAAAGTGCGAGAATCGAACACTAGATGAGGCTGAGATAAACGCTAACAATGATATCCAAAACTGATTATTTTAACCCACCTAAAATTAAGGATAAGAAAATGCGGCTGCAACCTGATTATTTAAATTTTTTTTGATTAACTTATCCTATTTGGTGCATCAAACAAAGGATTAGGGAGGGTGCATCAAACAAATGATGCATCAAACAAAGGATTAGGGAGGATTGGTGCATCATGTCTAGTTATCCGATCCATCAAACTGGCGCTAAATGTGTTTCTGGTGCGATTTTGATCTATTAAGAAGTCAAAAATTCATTTGACTCAAAAATTAAAATACTCACTCTTAGATGACATTTTATAGAAAAATTTAAATGTGATATTTAAATTACAATTATAAAATCTTTATTGAATATTATCATTAATATAAAATTGCGTTAAAATAATAAATTTAAAACAAAATATAACATTTAATATATTAAAAATTAACATTACGAAATAATATTGATGGATTATGTTTAAATATAAACAATAGTAAAAAAAATTAAATTACACAAAATTATTAACAAAAATAATACTAACAAATAATAAATTAATATATCTAATGCTAATAAAAAAATAAACAAGTATTAAAATGAATAATGTTATTAGAACACAAAATTTGACACAAATACAATACTTTGATAATTATCAAATGACTCTATTATATTTTATACAGTACTGTATTTGTGTTTCATTTTGTGTCAAGTTATGTGTTTCAATAACATTACTATGTTAAAATTGATATATATGCATTTTAGATCGGTTTTGAAAATTGAATCTGAATTTAATTCGTACAGTTTTCATAAAATAATATTCAAACACATCAAATAGTATTCGGTTTTGTGCGGTTTTTGATTTTTTTAGATCGGTTTAAATATAAACACCCCTAACAATTAAAATTCTGAAGGTCTATTTGGTTTGAGATAGATGGAGAGAAGGGAAGGGAATAATTTAAATAAAACATGTGTTGGTTCAGTTTTTAAGAAAGAAAATATAATAAAATCCATCCAAAACGCATTTTGTTCTCCTTCCAATTTTATAGGTTTTGAATGGGAGGAGGATGAGGATCCTCTCATGTTGAAGACATCGTGAAAATAATCTGGAGATCTTGACCATTGAAAAATAAATATTGTTTTTATAATTTGAGAAAAATGGAAAAAGTTTAACTAAGGCAGGAGATTTAAAACATCAAAGAGCATGAGAGAAAAAACCTGAGAGGATCCTTTTCTGGGGAGAGTCAATACAATTTAAAAATTATTTAAAATCACTCTTTGACCCTCATCTCATCTCTTTTGAACAAAATATATCGTTATTTTTTCTCCCTAGTCTCTTTTCTCCTCTCTATTAAAATATCTCTCTTTCTATCCCTTGAACCAAAGAGACTCTTGAAAATTTTTTTTGTTTATTGTGGTTCTACTCGACTTGAGGAATTAATCTATACAGTTGTGTGCAGAAGATGTCCAATTTAAATAAAAAAAAACAAAAAACTGATTTTTTTTTATTAAAAAAATAATTAGTCCATAACATTTTAATTAAAGTTGCATATTCAATTAACTTCAAAAAAGAATTCCATAAATTAAAATATGAAAACTACTATGCACATAATTTCTTACAAAAAAATATCATTTCGTTTGTCTTTGAGCATCATGCTAAGTAAAACATAGTATTAATCATGGTTTGTCTTTGAGCATCATGCTAATTAAAGCATAGTATTAATCATAGTATTTGGAGGAAAAGGGAGGAGAGAGTTTTGAAGATAAATGAAGTAAAGGGAATGAGAAAGGTAAGTAGTCTCCATGAGATTTATTATTTCTTCATTGGACTAAACCCCTCGAATATGAACTTAAAAATGCATTGAAGGATGGCTTTGAATAAATTTTCAAATTAATTACTTCACTTTATAATACTCTCAATTAAAAAAATATTACTCAAAGATATTTTCATCTCATTTTCTTCAAAAACACTATAAAAATGTGAGAGATTCCTTTGTCTTTCCATTTCTCCCATAAGTCATCCACTCCCTACCCCTCTTAACTCCCAAACAAAGTCTAAGGCGCTTTAGAATAAATGACAATACAATCAACAGCATTGCACTTTTTTTTTTTTTAATAAAAATGAAGCAAGAAAAGAGAATGGTGTTAAATCCATGCTCCTACAACAAGGGCTGAAAGATATTACAAACGGTTTCACTGAGAGAAACTCTCGCTACAAAGCACAGCTCAATTGCCCTCTTGAAAAATGCATTGATCAGCATACCCTTAAACCTTAGATACACTTATATCTACCAGATGCACAAAGATAAACATAGATGTTCATATTTACCATAGTAATTTTGTTTTACTCCCTTGTAAGAAGCATCATTCATCTGAGCTGTATTCACTAGATTCTGGCAATATAGGTACAGCCGCACAGCAGAATGACTCCTTATCCTTAAGGAGTAGACAACTGCCATCAGAATTCCACTTAAGGTCTGTTATTGAAAATTTTGGTAGAGGAACATGAACACAAAAGGCACCAGACGGGGTCCACATGTATAGGTGCGTGCTTCCCGTGCAAAAAACAAGGCGAGTGCATGTCGGGTCCCAAGCTGCCACTCTGATAGGGTCCTTCTGCACTAAGATTGCAGCAAGCTCAAGATGTCGAAGATTCCATACCCAAAGTACTGTAGGCATACTATCATTGCGAGTACATATGTATTGGCTATCATTGCTCCATGACAACATGCCTGCAAGAAAAATTTGTGTGGTCAATTGGTCCAAAAGAGTCGTCATGCAAAGCTAGCAACAGAAGGCAATGAGCAAGTTATATCGATGAAGTACTGACACTGACACCTGTAATGATTTGATAAAATTAATTAATTGAACGTAATCACATGTCAGTATCAGACACTGAATACGCATTCAGTTAGAAGTGTTGGTGCTAAGATCCAAAGGCAACTAGATGACTTATAAGGACAATTCATCAAAGTGATATTGCATAAACCAAGGTATCATCAATAAAGAATATGACTAACTGAAGAGTCAATCCAAAGAAAATAATAACTTGCAATTGCAGCATAGAAAGAATGTAAGGATAGAGATTATGATGTTTAAAAGCCCAGGGAAAATGTCAAAATTAGAACCCGGCAGTGAATTACATATCATAATAGATGGCACTGCCTTTAGAGTTTAGACCATGTTAGGTCCTCAAGGTGGAAAAGAAGGAAGAAAGAACCAGATGTTATATTAACAATACCATTGGAGATTATAAGGTATCCACTAAAACATGAAAGGTAACATATTCATATTACCAGTCACTTGAATTAAGTCATTTGCATCCAGATCTGCTCTAGTCCTAAGGAAAGGAATGACTACTTCATGCTAATATATTTGTCCATTTTGTCATGGTTCTATTTTGTGCTATAATATTTACGCAACCCAAAAATCAAATAGACCAGAAAACAATATCCGCATCAAATAATACAATTTCTTCCTATTTACCGTGCAAATAATGGAATTAAGAACCCTGGTCTTTGCTTTCATGTCGTCATTACATTATGTGACAAGGAAAGACATGATTTGAAGGATTCAAAAATTAAAGGAAGCAGAGCTTACCAATTCCTTGTTTGGGGTTAGGTTTCTCAGCAGGAGGCTTCTGGAATGGTAAATTGATTGGAACTTCTGTAACCTCATACCTGACTCTAAAGGGTCGTTCTGGAGAGTCTGGTTAGAGAAAGAAAAATAAGAAAACAAAACAACGTAATATGAATTTCACAGATTAACTATCCAAAATCTTAAGTCAGATAAACTGATAAACATAGACTGTGTTCTGGAAAATTATAAACCAACAATACATGTGAAACTTTTTCCTACCACGCGGGGACGGCTAAGAAGCAGTGTAATTGCCAAAAGAAGTGTTGGTTCCAACAGCAATTATGCTTACTTACCATCACTTCCTTGAGAAAAATCGTCGCTCAAACATAGTTCAGACATATCAAGTTGCAGAGGTTCATCTACTTCCTGCAATTTTCAGGGACATGGTAAATAAAGTTTTCATAAACTGCAACACCATCAACAATAAAAGTGTCAGAAAGGAATACTTTGAAAACAGCGGCATAACAAGGGCCGCGGACTGTATATGGGTGCATAAACTCTGCAAATGTCTTCCAAGTTAAATGATTTAGGACCCGCAGCATCTGGTCATAACTACCCACTGCCAGAAACTGACCACAAGGAGACCACGACACACTTTTAACTCCTAATCCGCTTTCATATGCTTGATACTTGAAAAGACACCTTCCGTCTGGAGAATAGATTAGAACCTAAGTATCAAACAAAATGACCGAGTTTTTAGGAAATATAAATATCGCACAACTTGCTAACAATAAGTTTATTTCGGTGGAATATTTTGAATCACATTTTTTTTCCTAATCTCACATTTTACCTTGTACTCAAGCGGTGAATCCCATATCACTATAGCACTATCGTCAGGTGACCATTCGATATCAGCCAAGTCTAGAGTGTCAACAGCAAAAATGCCCATTATTTCCCATGTGTGACAAGATAACAGATTTATATAGTCCTTGCAATCACGCCTTGTGCAAATCGCAGCAAACTTTCCATCTTTTGTGAAAGAAACCCCCTTGGAAGCATGCTTTGGCAACTGCACATGCACACAAGCTGTGTTTACCAACGACCAAACTGTTAAACGCAACTGAAAATCTGATGTGGTGAGTATGTGACGGCTATCCGGGCTCCACCTAGCATATGCAATACCAGCAGGACCTTCGTCTATCTTGCACGTCCACTCTGGCTGGGTCAGTGACCATGCCTGTATCATCGGCTTTTTGTAGAGACCACAAAGAATGTACTCAGAATCAAGGGCCCATTCAATATAGCTAATCTTGTCCAAGCATGAAAACAATTGAACAACCTACATAAGCCAGAAAGAAAGATTCAAAACCACAAACTAGAAGCAGATATTTGGAATCACTAAGTTGGAATATGTGCACAATACCAAAGTATATATAATTCACATAAAGCAGATTAAAACCTAGAGACTATAATTCCAACTTCCGAATATATTCCTGTAATCTTTAATGGGAAGTGATCAGGTCGTGAAAAAGCGCCATAGACACCCACAAATACAATTATATGTTGGAACATAGAGAGCAAATGAGAAACATTGAAGAATTAGAGTAAGAAGTAACAATCGAAGTGATTTATAACTAACTGGGCGGTTCACAGTTTTGGAACTCTGGCATTTAAATTTCAACTATCACTTTTTAATTTTACTGGCTTTTTATATCACAAAGCTTTGCCCAGTATTCAGCACTGCTGTACATTCATTCCATGTTGGATTTCGGATTTGAGGAACACAAATCATCACAATGAAGTGTTGCACAACCTCTGGAAGTATTGCCTCCAATCATATATTTTCCATGGGTTTTATAGTCTCCATTCCTAATCCCAAATTTTCTGAGACTCTCTGCACTTTCTTTTTTGCAACGACCAATGTTAGTATTTTGTTGACGGTGGGAATCGAAGATACGACATCCTTATCACTTCACTCCCCTCACTTCAGCCACCAAGCCAACCTTATATCCCGTGTGAGACTCTCTGCACTTAAATTTTCTGTTTACAACATTATACAGCTTAACATCTTACAAGAACTGAAAGTCTTAAAACACAGAGTTCAACTTTTAAAACAGCCACTTAACTTAGCAAGTATCTGGTTGAATTGTCAGTCAAAATTTAAATCTCATTACATATATATAGAAATGGGCTAAGAAACCGTTTAATTTTGTTGCAAATCTAATAATCTAAGAACCATCAAACTTTGCTTCTTTAAATAATTCCCACCAACACCAACATTCTGAAATGACCTAGTGAAAAAAGACAATAAATAATTAAAGCAAGAAACACTGAAAGAAAACAAAAATCCAGATCCTTTAAAGACAAAAAGCGCATTTTTGCAAAGGAAAAATGAAAATTGATAAAGTAGTAGTAAATGAATAAAATAAAAAAAGAAGGACCTTAAAAGAGAGGGTGTCACGAATGACGAGGCGGTAATCGACGGCGACGGCTAAGAAGCGAGAATTGGGGGAGAAAGAAGAAGGACCCGTTTGCTTGTAAGATTCAGTGAACTCCATTGAATGGATCAGCAATTGAATTGAAAGTGATTCAACTACTTTGAAGGAAAGAAAGGATAATAATATTAATAATAATAATAATAACCGTCCTTATTCATAAGGATAACGTGGTGGTGTGAGTTGTAAGGTGTGAGTGTGAATGTGAGAAGATGATGAAGTGTTGTCGAATAGATCTGGTAGGAATGGTTATGGAAGTGCCTTTTTGTTTCATTCTTTTCAGACACCATTTTCAAATTCTTCTATTATTATGCTTACAGACAACAGACCGTTAAATTAATCCTAATTCAATTCTCCATTTTATTATTTTTTTATTTTTAACTGATTTTATTATCAGGATGACTACTTTATTTTATTTTCTATTTAATTTATGAGTGAGGATAACAAATGTCTTAGTCAAAAAAAACAAAATTAAGTGAAACAAAATTTAAGTTTTACAATTCTAAAGCAATGATTTCACCCTATTTTTTCTAGTTTTACTCAAATAGGTGAACTAAATTCTAGTATCCTTCGTAAATTTAATTTATCACATATTTGAATGTTAACTAAGATCTTATTAGGTATTTATTTGTGTGTAGAAAAGCAAGAGTGTAGTTAGCAAAATTAATTATTTTTAATATTTTATTTTCACATTTAGATTCTTAACAATCATACATAGTTAGCATTTTCCTTAATTTATATACACTCTCCTGTAATTTTTTTTTATATTGTTGGTTATTCATAGTCATCTCATATCATTAAAAATGTTTTGACTTTAATCATAATTATTTTTTAAATTATATATATAAATAGTTGTAATTTGTCGATAATGTATTTTTTTTAAATTAACAACACAAATTCAACATTGTTAAAAACTAAAAAGAATTAATTTATGAATGCACACACAGCATACAAATTAATAGCATAAAAGAAAAATGTTTATAAAAGTGACAAAATTAAAGTGGTCATATTACCGACGTCTTTAGATTTATAATGTTGATGACCAAATTAATGACTAATTTGTAATATGAAGTTGATTTGTCAATCTAAATTAAACAAATACTACAACTAAACAAAAACCATGTGAAAACGACGCACAAAACAGTGATGCACTCAAATAACAATACAAATGAATGATTTTGAGATAAAATTAACTTCAAACTTAATCTCTCTCTTGAATGAATAAAAACGAACGGAAGAAAAGAGGGAAGATTGAGAAAGAAAGAAAGACAAGTAGGTTGGAATCATATTTCTGCACGTTTAATGTTAAAAAGTTGTGCATATACTAATATCAATTATTAACCACGTAGTAATGAACTATTTTGGTAAATAAATAAATAATTTATCTTGGTTGATATTTCTTTTTCAATGCCGAACACGGATACACGCATCATACACATTTAACATGAAAAGCCCATAAATTTTAAGTAGATGTGATTTACCAAAAAAA
>JBBPBQ010020324.1:8544328-8590034 GCA_037974755.1 Cicer yamashitae
AGATTGCGAGTTTAAACTCTTTTTTTTTTTTTGGACATAACATGTTTTATTATGGGTATATTTTATGTAACAACGTAATTAAGAGTATAACATAGTGCTCTAGTTTGTATGTTTGGAGAGGAAACAAATCTAAATAAAAGATAATTAGTGTAGTTGAGTTTTTATAATTTTTGTACAAAATTAAAACCAAATCGAAGAATAGCATATTAATTTAATTCAGTTCAATTAGATTAACATTAATAAAATTAAGATATATATTTTAAAAATATAAAATTTTCTTTTTCAAAAATTGATTTTTTTTATACTATTAAAATAATTATGCAAACTTTTTTTTAACGATAGAAGTATATAATCTACCATGAGAAAAATAATATGCATAATTAAAAATTCTTAAATAAAACACATATTTAAGATAATATCATTGATATAGTTTAATGATTTTATTCAAATATGGTGGTCGATTTTAAATGAAATGAAACTACACCTAAATCACCAGAGATGAAATTATTTGGTTTGGTTCAGTTCAGATTGAGCTTCAAAAGAAAAAAAAAATTTAATTTAATTGATTTTGATTTTTTCTTTTTGGTTTATTAGATCCTTGGTTTGATTTTTTCTTTTTAGTTTACTCGATCCTTGATTTGATTTTTATATCTCTTGACGAAACTTAAAACACATAAAATTGGAATTCATGTTGAAAGATCTGGTTATATTTTCATTTAGTATTTTTTATAATTATTTTATAAATTACTTTTATATATACAAAAAATTGTTGGAGACTTTAGATTCACCATAACTATCCTATGTTCTAACCAAACTCCATGGATATAGCCAAAAGCATGTGTGTTATATTTACTTTTTTTTTTGTTTAGACTATTTATTAATTCTGTTTTAGATCATGCTTATGGGCCATTTTCCACGTAAGTTTTAGAGGTTTTTGGACTTTGACTTGCAATATACAAAGTTTAGTCCGAAAACATGCTTTTAAAAATAGCAAATGTTTATCTGTCTTCTGGTTTTATTTTTCCGCCTTCAAATATATTATCGAAAATTATGATCTAGTAGTGTATTTAACACTACCGAAAACTAGATTCTGACAAAAAGTCAAAAAAAAATAGAGTTTAATATATGTAGATTTTTTTTTTACAAATTTAGTAATTTTCCGGATGCACACATTTGAATTTGAATTGATGCTAAGGTGTGGAAAGCCTACCAAAAATCTGCATTTTGATTTTGTAACTAGCATATGAACTGTCACTTCTAAATATCATCTCCAAAGGCTTTTAAACTCAAGAATAATTATATATATATAACAATCCATTTTCAACATTACAACTTTCATGAGTTGCATCATTTTAAATCGTAGAACTCGTTTGAATTTCTTAAAGAGTTGTATTACTGCAGTAGAAAGTTGTTAAAGTTAACGTGGAATCAAAGGGCCTATAAAAAAGCAATAAGCAACTTTTTTTTTAACCAGAACTCCAATTCAGTTGGGCAATTGAAAATTCTATAAGTACATAAAAAAGAGTGAGAAACAATTTTACATATAAATACTTTGAATATAAATTTTTCATGAACAATAATTTAAATTTATTTTAACAATATTTTAGAAAAAGATTATATAAAAAACTATTTCAATATTATTAAACTAATCATTAATCAAACAATGCCTCAGAAGTGTACCTACTAATTACTAAACACACCCCAATGCCACCGAAAGCATGTTAGGCAAAATAAATAAATAAACATATTGAAAATTTGGGGTTGGTGGTTTGATTTGATATGTTCTTCTAAGGCTAATAAGGGAATTTCCTTTCACATTTTCACTCCTTCAATTCAAGCATGTATAGTAACAGTCCAAACCGAAAAGCCAACGGTTGTTTGTTTTTTGTCAATGCAATATACACCCAATCATTTCCTAATGATTTAACCATAAACTATAAAATACAACTACATGTAACCTTTGAACAATATAATATTAATAAATCAAATAAATAATATATATGTGCCTTAGTCCTAGCTTTGCTTCTGTCATCACATTAACACATATTCTTATATACTACATCTTTATTATATGTCTATTTGCCGGCACAACAATTTCCAACCTTGTTGTTGCTAATTTGTTTTTGTATATACCACATAGTTTTTTTTTTCTTTCTCTTGCACACCCTTCTCTTGATTTTTCTTCTTGCAAGAAACGTGTTGGCTCATTCATCATGTCCATTTCATAGTTAATGTCTCTTTCTTTGATCATAAGTCAAAGACTGATCAAAGCCTAGTCTCATTCATATAGTTGAATAATTTCAGAATATTTGAGTATTTTTCTTTGTACTACTATCATATTCTTCTATTGCAGCTAGGTAGCATGCCCTTTATTTTCACATGTCAAGTCATCATCAGTTGCATATGTTGAAGGATCAAAGTGGAAAATTGTAGTGGTTGAAGAGAGGCTAAGGTCAAACACCTCATATCTGTTTTGAAGATTCTAATTAATTTGATGTTTGTTTAGTTGGTCTCAACTTGCATGCAACAATATCGATTATTTAGTGATGTATGAAAAAAAAATGTTTGCTTCAAAAGGGGTTGATGCAAATACTTACTGATTTTGGAGGTGGAAGTTTTTTTTGGTAAAAGAAAAGTTTGTGAGTTGGGTCCCATGGGCTTAGAGGGTATTTACAAATATATTTACATATTACTCATCAATAAAGTCTTCACGTTGACAACAGGATTTGAACTCAGGTACTTGTAGGATATGAGTTGAATCTTTACCAACTGGATCAATGTAGGTTGATGAAAGTTATTTAGGTGTTTTGACTTAGAAATTTATGGTGTACTTAGATGATTTTAGTTTGTTTGCTAAATGATAATTTATGCTTTTTTGTATGCTAATTTTCACTTTTTCTGAACAAATTTATATAGGGCTTTCTTTTGTGTGTGATTGTTTTTGATAGATGGCTGGAAACTTCAGATTCATGATGGATCAGAAGGATATTGTTAGATTCTTGACAACAACTATTGATAGCTTCATTCAAGATAGGTTAATCAACAAAGAACAAAGAACACAACATAAAGATCAGTGTGCTGAGAGGTTAGCAGCTGAAGATGGAAATGGCGACAAAGAAACCGAGGTAGAATATTCTGATCAAGCAGTATTAGCAAACCTAGATTGGGGTATTGAAGCACTTGAAGAAGCTATAAATACTTATAACATGGAAACTAAGCTTGCAAGATTAGATTATGCAGAGAAGATGTTGCAAGTGTGTGCAATGTTGAATCCTAAGCAAAAAACTGCTGGAGTTCCAAACTCATATCTATCAGCTTGGGCACATTTAAATTTATCATACTTATGGAAGTTGAGGAATAACATTCAGAGTTGTGTTTTTCATGCTATTGAGATGTTCATTGTTGATCCTTTTTTCTCTAGGATTGATTTTGCACCTGAGTTATGGAAAACCTTGTTTCTTCCACATATGAGTTCAATTGTAGGGTGGTATTCAGAAGAGAGACATAGGCTTATGATGGAAGTTATACCTGATTCTTCTGATTTGTCTTATACAGCTGATTTTGAACAATTTTTCAATGAGTCTTTGGTTTTTTCTATGAGGCCACATCAACTTGATAAATTGCAAAAATTGGAGCAGCTTTATGGAGAGTCTTTAGATGAAAACACAAGGCTATATGCAAAATATTATAATGATTGTATGAACCCTGATTCAACCTCAAGTAAAAGGGTGGTTCCTATGTTGCCAATTGCTGAGCCTCCAATGACTCCTTTGCATGAGTTGAGCCGGTCTGTTCCGGATTTTGTAAAATTTGGTCCTATTTTGCCTAAGAGTTCTGGATTTTCTATGACAAGAAGATGTAAAGATGTTTTAATTGAAAAAACCAGGTAAGAGTTATGCACTCAAATTTTGAATTTTTTGAATCTGTGTTTGAATGAACTTCGGGATGCTATGCAATGAGACCATATATGCTTGTCCATGTGTCATATGATTCAGTGCCAAAAACTTAGCTCAAGAAAGTTCAACATGCATGTTATTTCACTTGAACCTTCTAATTCTTGTATGTACTTTTTGGATACTGAATTTTCAACAGACAGAATTTAACTTCCAATTCCAACCATTCTAAGGGGGAAAAATCATCCACATGGGGAGCTAAGGTAATAGAAAATTATCTATATGTCTGTTGCTAATAATATAGATTTTGATAAATGGATTTAAAGTAGCATAGTCATATAGGCCTTTATGATAAATTGCTTTATGCAGGAGAGCATAATTGAAGATAATGAACATGATTCAGATTCTGAGGCTTATGATGCATCTTTGGATTCAGATAAAAACAATATTTTCTCACCTGAACCTTCAAATGTCAAGGATGAGGATGTTGAACCAAAAGTATATCTATCAAACCAGAAGAATCAAATACATTCACCTAGTATCTCTCCTATGGGATCCCCAAGAACTGCTCCAAAATACTCACCTACAAATCCTAATATCCATCATAAAAAAGAATCGAAGTTTTTGCGTTTACTGTCAAGTCGTTTCAGGAACTCAACTCCTTGTGACTCTCAGCCATCATCTCCAGACATAAGCTCTGATCATATTTTAAATGGTGATGAAGAAGTGATGGTATGTTATATAAGATCTACATAATCCCATTATTTATTATTACTCATAGCTTTTTTATGGTTGCAAGGTGTAGTTTCTATTTTTTTAAGTTCAACTATGTAACAGTTATTTGGGATGTAGGTCTTGGAAAATATTAAGGGGAAGAATGATAGTCAAACACCAAGTATGAATCAAGACAATGAGAGTAGTCTGGTGTTGAATGACAGGTAATTACCACTTCTTTTATTTATGCTATAGGCCTATTTGGATTGACTTATTTGAACTTATCTAATGACATAAACACTTGTGAGACTGTTTAGGAGCTTAAGAAAACAACTTATGACATGTCTATAAGCTGTTTTTAGTTTATTTCCATAAATTCTTCAGGAAAGCTTCTACATAAGCACTTACATGATAAACGTTTATGCAAAAAAACGCATAATTAAGTTGTTTATTCAAACAGTGTCATATTCTAGGATCATCTTTATAGTTGTTATGCTACTATTAGGGCTTGTGACAAGTAAATAATATTATTTCCTTCCTAAGGTTCAACTTTGTTTGCCCTTTGGTTTTGCAGTTCCCATTGTGAAAGTGATGATGGATATCAAAGTTCAACTTCATTTCCAAAATTAGAGAAATTAACTATTGGATCAAAACCACCCAAAGATTTTGTTTGTCCAATCACAGGTCAGATATTTTGTGATCCTGTCACACTTGAAACAGGTCAGACCTATGAAAGAAAAGCAATTCAAGAGTGGCTCGGAACAGGAAACACAACATGCCCGATCACGCGACAGCCTTTATCTGCAAACATCTTACCGAAAACAAATTATGTTTTGAAGAGATTGATAACATCATGGAAAGAACAGAATCCTAAACTAGCTCAAGAATTCTCAAATTCTAACACACCAAGGGGTTCTTCATGTTCTCCATCTGCAAAAGACATCGCAATTCTCTCCACTATACAAAGAACAACTGATTCACCAAGTCAGAAGAACAAAGAAGATTACATTAGACAAAGGAACAACAGGTTTATGCGGGTTGCTGTCAATGCATCTCCAACTAGTGTGTTATCTCAAGCTGCAGTTGAAACAATTATGAATTCCTTGACACCTTACATCACAAGTCTATGTACATCAGAAAATTTGCAGGAATGTGAAGAAGCTGTATTGGAAATAGCGAAATTGTGGAAGGATTCAAAGACTGATCCTCAGATTCATTCTTATTTATCAAAGCCAACTGTCATAAGTGGTTTAGTGGAAATGCTCTCAGCTTCTCTGAATAGAGAAGTTCTGAGAAGATCAATTTATATTCTTTCCGAGCTAATTTTTGCAGACGAAAGAGTTGGAGAAACACTTAATAATGTAGATTCTGATTTTGATTGCTTGGCTACTCTACTTAAGAATGGTTTGGCTGAGGCTGCACTTCTTATTTACCAACTAAGGCCAGTTTTTGCTCAGCTTTCAGAACATGAACTTATACCCTCTCTTATCCAAGTAATCCTGAACAAAGATGAGGATATAGATGATTTTCAGTTAGCTATAGACCCTAGAGCTGCCTCCATAGCAGTTCTTGAGCAAATTTTAATGGGAGGGGATGAATATAACAGGTCTGTCAATGCTTCAAGTGTTATCTCAGCAAATGGAATTCCAGCCATAGTAAAGTATTTGGACAGAACAGAAGGAAGGAGGTCTGTCGTTTCCATACTATTGTGTTGTATGCAAGCTGAAAAAAGCTGCAAGAGCTCAATTGCAAATAGGATTGAATTGTCACCTGTTCTCGAATTATTTCACGGTGGAAATGACAGTGTGAGAGGAATCTGTGTGGAGTTTCTCTCAGAACTGGTTCGATTGAATAGGTAACTTACAATGAGAAAAACTTTCCTTTCCCTTCAATTATTTACTTCTATGAAAACATAAATTCATATGTTTCTGTTTTCATCTTGTTCAATATTTTGAAGATGTATAACTGGAGTTCAGTCCCTCAATGCTAATTGTTTGAAATTGATAGAAACCATATTATTATTCATTTGAGAAGTATCACCTATATGTTTAAACCAAAATGAAGAAACTAAAGCAACGATGATACCCTATTTTCACTAACATTAACTCATATTAGATGGAAAAAGCATAAATTTTTCATACCAAACAGCTATCGGCATACGTGAATGTTTTCTTGTTGAACATTCCCCACAGTTTAACATAAGGCAGTTTGCGTTTATTAACTAAACTATGAAGACATGCTTTGCAACAAAGTGTACTGTTGAGCCCTTCCTCATCCGAAAACCAATTTTAGTTTTTTTTATGATGTTACAGGAGGACGTTCAGCAACCAGATATTACAGATAATCAAGGATGAAGGAGCATTCAGTACAATGCATACATTTCTCGTATATCTTCAGATGGCTCCAATGGAACATCAAATTGCTGTTGCCAGTCTTCTTCTTCAGCTTGATCTTTTGGTTAGTAGCCTTGTTAGATAAATTTTTTGTTATTAAAATGTAACTTATGCTCCCTGGTTGCCTCAATATATTTTGTTCTTGTCAAATCTTCAGGTTGTGCCACGAAAGATGAGCATTTACAGGGAAGAAGCAGTAGAGACACTGATAGAAGCACTTTGGCAAAAGGACTTCTCAAATACTCAAATGAAGGCTCTAGATGCTTTACTATTTCTTATTGGACATGTCACTTCCTCAGGAAAGTCATATACCGAAGCTTGGTTGCTGAAGATTGCAGGATTTGTTCAACCTTACAATGCTTTAATGAAGGCTGAGCAATTGGGACACTGTGAAAATGATGTGATGGAAACAATGGTTCGGGGATATGTGGCATTTTGATTGTTATTTTGGGTCTGGTTGATAATTGATTTCTCAGGATACTAATACAAACTTTTCTTACATAGGAGGATGAAAAAAATGCCATGAACTCTTGGCAGAAAAGGGTAGCTTTTGTACTTTGCAATCATGAAAACGGTTCAATATTTCAAGCTTTGGAAGAATGTCTAAAGAGCAACTCATTAAAGATGGCAAAATCTTGCCTTGTTCTTGCCACATGGCTCACACACATGCTCTCTACTCTACCTGATACTGGTCTTAGGGACGCTGCTCGGAAATCCCTTTTTGAGGAATTTATAAATGTCCTTCAGTCATCCAAGAACCTAGAAGAAAAGATCCTGGCTGCCCTAGCTTTGAAGTCTTTCATTAGTGATCCAAGTAGGTTATTTTATATTAGTTGTAGACATTATTTACCTGTTTATTATACAAAGAATTGCACTAAATAATAAAGTGCAATGTTTCAGCCGCTCATGAAGCACTTAGAGTTTATGCTAAAAGTATCTATAGAATCTTGAGGAAGCTGAAGAAATATTCAACAGTGGCAGTTGAAATCTTGAAAGCCTTACTAAACTTAAATTCTGTTGATGTGGTGAGTGGAGTGGTGATTTAGATATACTTCATTTCATATAATATATTTCTACTTAGAAAACTAACTATTTTAATTCACTATTCTATAGACAGAGTTGTGGAGTTGTAAAGAAGTAGTTGAGTTGGATTTGAGCTCAAATGGAGAGGTCCTTTCTTTGCATTACCTGAATGGTCAGGTCTTCAGTGGACATTCTGATGGAACTATCAAGGTAGAGTATCCTAACAATCAGAAACAGTGTGGTTGTGTGTGTTTTTTGTGCCTAGCTGTTTCTTTTAACAGTAAGACTTCCTCCTAGGTATGGGACGCAAGGAAGAGAATACCACGAGTAATTCAAGAAACTCGTGAGCACAGAAAAGCTGTTACGTCTCTTTGTTCTTCGGTTGATAGACTATACAGTTCTTCCATGGACAAAACAATCCGGGTAACTGATCATGCTATGTCACAGAAAAAAATCGGTCAAATATTTGATTGGCTAGTACTTTGTTGTGCATACCTATTAATGTTTCTAATATTTGAGGTGATGAGTGACTCTTATCTTTGACAAATTCACATATTTCATCATCAGATCCCTTGAAACCTGCGGAAAAACAGATAAGATTAAGTTACTACTATATAGCTACAATCTGCACTTTCGTGTGAGAATAAAAACAAAAACAAAAATACTGCATTTTATTGACAAGGAATGAAGAGTACTTTCATATATTAAATGGTTAATGAATTTTAATGGAATAAGCAAATAGAAATGGCTATGCTTAACAATTAACATAGAAAATGCTGTACATTCTTATTGTTTGTCATGTACTCTATAATAACTGAAAGCAATAGAAAGTGAACAATAGTACTTGATATCTTAACTTACCTTCATGTTAACTTTCCAAATTTCCTGCATCTTTTTGTTGATCCTCTAGCTTAATCACAGTACTTGATATGCACCATTGAATAATACTTCTTATGTACAGGTTTGGTCAATTAAACCTGATGGGATTAAATGCACAGACGTCTATGACGTTAAGGAGGTAGTGTTTGAGCTAGTAGCCAATGCTGAATTAGCATGCTATGTAACTCAAGGAACAGGAGTTAAGGCAAGCCTAATATGTTGCTGAAAAACTCAAAACAAATCTAGTTCCATCATAAGATAAAATTGATAAAGTTCAATATTTACAGGTTTTTAATTGGTCAGGGGCTCCAAAGCACATCAATTTCAGTAAATATGTGAAATGCCTTGCTGTTGCTGGGGACAAACTGTATTGTGGTTGCTCTGGTTACAGCATACAGGTAAGCATTCCTTTACCTTGCTTCATTAGCAGTGTCTTTATCTGAAGTAAACCAACCAATAAACATTGCTTAAGAGTTAAGATCCATATGTTCTTTCCATCTTCAAAAAATATGCCACTCTAGCAAAACATGCAAAAGCTTCTCTAGAAATTGTCCATCTTCCTTAAAAATTATGGACTGAATGATCGCAGGAGGTTGACTTGTCCAAACACACATCAAATTCATTCTTCACTGGTACAAGAAAATTGTTGGGAAAACAAAGCATACACTCCCTTCAAATTCATGATGATTTCCTCTTTGCTTGTGGTTCCTCTGTTGATTCAACCGCAGGAAAGGTATATGTGGATTCTTGTTTTGTACCTAAGTTACTGTCATTACAGATAAGCAAAGTTTCTTGCAGAACTAACTTTTCTTTCAATTGATGTAAGATATTTTCACTTTCCTCCAAAATGGTGGTGGGGTCACTCTCAACTGGACTCGACGTCCATCGTGTAGCCGTCAACAGCGACTTCATATTTGCTGGTACAAAATTTGGCACCATTGAAGTTTGGCTAAAAGATAAGTTCACCCGGGTTGCTTCCATCAAAATGGCTGGTGGTCATACAAAAATTACATCATTAGTGTCAGATGTTGATGGCATGATGCTTTTTGTTGGTTCCTCTGATGGAAAGATCCAGGTTAGGCATTGATCATAATTGCAGTCGTGAATCATCATATCACAAACTAACCAGCTTCTTTCCTGGTAACTTAATTTCTTCATGGATTCTTGATGCAGGTTTGGGCTTTGGATTAAGCACAATAAGTGGACGAGTATAACATCCCTTTTGCCACATGTAAATGAATTGCTGATGAGTTTTACCTATTTGAATTCCATACATATTTTATAGGATTTCATTAGTCAAACAGTATTATTTATTAAATTATATTATCCAAATAAGATCTTCTATGTCGAAGGTATACAAAGCAGGTGCAAATTGAAGTATAGTATATGCAGGTACAACACCATCCTCAACATCAACTTGCACAAGCATCTCATAGTTGTTAATTCAACTGCAAAGTGAAAGAGACAGTTGAAACATTTAATCCACATATAATATCACATAATGTATGTGGAAAAATTGATATAATTGTCAATTAAATCAATCAATTAAAACCGATTATTTCGCCGTCTGTCTTTTTTTCAAGTTTTAAGTAATTTGAGGTCCGTTTCCCATTGTCACAAACTGTACAAATAACACATCTTCCTGAGGTTATTTTTCCACAAGGAAATTTTCTTCTTTCTACAAACTAGGTTTCCAGTAGTAAACAAACAGGCTATTAACTATAACAAAAGGGATAATAGTGTGACTTAATTATCTTTTAGTAAAAAAGGAGTGAAATTTATCCTTAAATAAATAAGAGCAATATAAATTGAAAGTTGGAAAAAAAAGTAGTAGCACTTGGAGACAATGTAACAGCACATAAATGGTTTCAAATAATAATAGTACAAACAACATAAAGAAATTTGGGTGTGTAGACTCAGTCTTAAGACTGTGAATTGTGAATTTATCTTGAATGAATGTTCAACAGCATAAATCAAAATATTATCTTAGAAAGAAGAGAGCCCAGCAAATTTTCTAAACTTTTCATAGGAAACCCAGAACACAAATTGCCATGGGCCAAGCCTTGCCCATGTGGGGAAGAAACCTTTCCAGAGTGCTCTTACTCCTTCAACTTTAACTGTCTTTACCAAGCAATCATAGGAGCTACTATATAAGACATTCCCTTCCTTTTTTGCCGCCTGATTCATCATTCTAGTCTTGACGACGTCGGCTGGACAACTTAAAGAAGTTGCCGCAAGACCTGACATGATGGAAGCTAATGTGTGAGCATAAACATTATCCTCGGCTATCCTACTTTTAATAACAAATTGCTTAGCATGATCATAAACAGCTAATTCCCCCATGTTCACTAAGAAGGCTCTTTGGATATTTGGAAAAACACCTTTCCACAGTCCTTGAAATCCTTCAGCTTGAACAATTTTGTTCAAAGCATCAAATGGCCCCGAATACCGAGGTTGAAGACCCTGGCTCATCATTTGACTATCAGCTTGCATCCTCACCTTGACAAGATCAGCCGGGCTTGCTATAACCTGTACTATTAATTGTAAATAATAGAAGTTTGTAATTTTCCAAGAAAAATATAAAGTTGAGCAGTTGATTAAAAACCTCATAGCTAAAACAAGGATTCGTCCCCAAATTTTTTTCATGTTACAGTGCATTGGAAATTACCTCATAGCTCAAGATTTTCAATTGAAAAGCTATAAAAAAAGTTCAATTACGAATCTTATTTATTTACTATGAGAAACGACAAAATTGACAAGAATTCTGCACCAACATTCAACACATTTCATTTCAGACCATGTAGTTCTCACCTGAGCCATACTACCAAAGATTCCACCAACAAAAGCCTTGCCAATTATAGAGAGCGACCCATTGTCGGCAGAGGCCACACTCCTCATGTGCTCATACCCAACAATTCGAATAGGTGTGTAAAATAGGTGTCTAAAAATTGCTGGAGACAAGCCTTTATAAAGCCCAAGAGGACCTTGTTCGCGAATAATGTCTAAACCTATTCGAAATGCACCAGTTGAACGACTTGAGGAAATTGACTCACCATGGAGTTGGAGCCTAGTTTTGATCAGGTCTATGGGGAAAGTTGTGGACTCGGCCACCATTGCCGACAATGATGTTATTAAAATCTTAGTGTGAGTATTGTCAACTCCACCTTGCTGATGGCCTGATTTCATCGATACATGCAAGAAAGACCCAACTCACCAAAAAGTTAATATACGCACAGTGCTATTGTAAGACAACCAATCAACTCAACGAACCCGCGAACTGCTGACAGTTATGCTATGCATGATCGGTTTATATCTTCACACTCTTGATGAATCCTACACATTTAGAAGTTTTAAACCAGTCAACTTTGCCCATTTAAACACAAAATTAATGTTCATTCAAGTAGAATTCTAATAGAATGATTGTTGAACTTCTAGTTTGATCATTCAAGTTAAATTAAAAAATTAACGGATTTAATTTGAAATAACAATGGCTTTGCTTTGAAAGGTTCAGATCCAGCTAAAAATATTTTCCCAAATCTCAATAGCATGTGAAAAATCAAAGTAAGGGTTTTATCTAAATTTCACTTATTAAACAACATAGAGCCACAATATAGAATCACCAAAATTACGAATACACCTAATCAATTCACAAGGTACACGGGTATGATGGGTTCCACGATTATTAGATTGAAAATTACCTCAGACATTTGAGCCGTTGAATTCAAATTATGCGTATTCTTTCTGTTGTGACATCGTGGAGAAGAAGAACCATTGCCAATTGAAATTTTTGTGTGGCTGCTTAAATATCCTATTGATAAAAAAAATTATAGAAAAATCACATTAAATTTTTAAACAAATTCGGATTATCCAAAATTTTTAGAAAATTTCCATCGAGTTTTATATTTGTCTAAAGTTTTGAATTTTTTATTAAATTTTTAAAAAATATTTCATTTTAAAAATTTGCTTTAATTTTTTTTAAACTTTTACAAAAATTACGTATACGAACTTTCTAAATTTTTGAATTGTTTTTAAAGTTTTTGAAAAGATTTCATTTTAAATGTTTCGCATTTATTTAAAAAAAATTCAAAAATTTTGACTATCAAATAATAGAAAGTAAAATAGTCTTTTTTGAAGATGAGAGATAAAAATGATGAAGTGTGTGATAAATTTTTCAATTAATTGCCGAGTTCAACACTAAACAAATTACATACTTTTGAACTAACTTATAAGTTAATTATTTTATTTTAATGTTGTATTTTTAAGTATTGTAGTATTTTTATTTTCAAATTATACAATTTTTATATATTCTACATTTTTTCAAATACTATTAAATTTTTTTGTTTTTGGGGTCCATAAATACTATTAAGATTCTATTAAATATAATGCAAAAGTTTTTCATATTTTATGTACTTTCTTTTAAAATAACATATATATTATTTTTTTTTTATGTTATATATATATGTGAGTAGTTCTAAGTTTGACCGTTAGTCTAATAAAAGTATAGACTTTTTATGGTTGGACTTAAAAATTAGAGTCTAAATCTTATATTTTATCCGGTCTTTGGAACATTTTATATTGGCTAGCTTATTTGACAGCTTTCACCTCATTTCGATTAATCGAATAAAGTTTGTACCAGTTGCTTTTTTTATCGAGGTTGAATTCAGGTCTACATTACTGTCTCGCACTTTTGCGTCTTAAATCTACTTGCTCAAAAGTCATATTTAATAAAATTAATATTATAAAATAATATTAATTATATAATAATAAAATAAAAATATATTAAAATAATATCTTTTGTAGAGAGAAGATTAAAATTTAAAATTTACAATATATATCATATATATAAATATTAAATAAAATAAATATTGCATATATATATATATATATACACGATTAGTGTAAATAGTTTTTTATAATGTTAACATATCATTAGAGTTTTTACGATCAATATTAGTTCGGAAATGTAACTTATTTCGATAGATTTAATATCATTGATGGTATTTTTTCAATTTATTTAATTTTTTCTAAATGAAATGGTAAATAGATTTAGATATAATTGTGAGATATCGAATTTGAATATAAAATGTAATATTCGACTTATGTGGATTTTTTTAATATACTTTTTTTATTTTTTATACCCAGTAGTATTTTGTTTTTTTTTATTATTCTGCAGTCTATACTATTTGTTTTTTCTCTCTCTTCTCCCATCTCTCTCTACACGATTAAAACCCTAATTTGCCCTGCGTTCGTTTTTCCTTCCTTGAAACTCCGAACGAACTTTCTCTCCGGTATCACGATGACGACGGAAGAGAAGGAGAATCCGTACGAAGGTGGAACCGGAGGCAAGTTCCGCAAACGCCCCTTCCGAAGGTCTCAAACGACGCCGTACGATCGTCCCCCGACAGCCCTCAGAAACCCTAACAGTAACAACAACGGTTGGCTTTCGAAGCTGGTTGATCCCGCTCATAGACTCATCACTCATGGCGCGCACACTCTATTTTCCTCTCTTCTCCGCAAGCGCCTTCCTCCTCCCCCTCCTCCTCCCTCTTCTTCAGGTATCCACTTTTTGTTTTAATTATTATTTTTTTTTTTTATCTTTTTTCTTTTAAATGTTATGAAGGTTTTGTTTCTTTTAATTGTTTACGGTGTTTTTGAATTTTACCTATGTAAATTGAAATTTTGTATTTCGTGGTAGGTAGATTGATAATTTTTGGTTATTGGCATTACTGTCAGGGTTTTGAGAAAAGTTAAGGTGGTAGTTTGATTGTCGTCATCATCATCAAGATGCTTTCTAACCTAATTGAATTTTTGTGCCCAAATTGTTCTTTAAGTGTTTAACTCTTGTATATAATTGGCTATTGCTGTATATTAATTGGCTATTGCTATTCCTCGGTTAGGGATGTATTTTACTGTAGCTACTGCTGTTATCAATCCTTGATAGCGGAGTGCCCAAGGACAACCTAGAAAAACACTATAGTGGGATGACCAAGGCCATCCTCAAAAACTTTATAGTAGGAGAATCACTTTTTCTGAAATATTTTATGCAGTTTATATAAAATGTACACTATACATATAAACTACCCAAAATTCACGACACATAATTATTCATAGTAACTCATAGCCTTTTATATAGGACTCAAATCCCTAGCCTACCTTAAAAAATCATAAATAATAATCAATGACATAGGTGTCATGGTTTGTCTAAGGCTGCAATTGGTAAAATACCTCAACGAATATACCTCAGTGTTTAGTTTGACAACGCCTGCTTTTTCAGCCGCAAAAGCTGTTGCAACACCTGCTACTTTGAAATGTGATGTGGCGGAGGGTGTTGAACAAGTCACCCTCCGCTCTGATTAGCTGCTATAGTGAGCTATTGATATCAGCTCACATTCCACTGTGTTATATATACTATTGGACGGGAATTGCTAGAGGATATCGAATAGTACCTTTAATACACTTCCATTTCAGCTTACTATAAGCAAAATGATAATTGTTCTCACAATTTTGTCAGCAAGAAGATTTTTGGTATGCATATCTAATTTCTAAGGTGGCAGTAGGTCAAAATGTCAATGAAAAATAGGGAAATGGGGGTCGAAGGTCAAGATTTTTTTCTGTGTCTTACCTGTGGACGTAGGCCTATTGTTTGCTGTAGGTTAAACATGCTAAATACTATGCTTATTTTTTATGATCACCTGTTTTTCCTTGTTTTCAGCAAGTAACTTGTTGTTTGTAACTTTTCTAGGGTTTTACAATTTCCCACCCATTTTCATGTCATCTGTTGTTCTTCTCTTCTTTGAAAGTAAATCACACGATTCCATGTGCTCTTTATTATCATAACTTTATGGATATATGGTTTTTTATGATACAGATATGGAACAGGAAACGAGGCAGGACAATCATCAGGAAGAAGCTGTATGTATGCATGCCCTCTATATATGTTGTGAAACCATTATTCTCTTTTTTATTTTTTGGAGGGGTGGGGCGGGGGTTTGTATGATATCGATTTAATGAAATTGTACGATATAAAAAATCATGATGAGTAATTATCAGTTTGATTACAGCTTGTTAATATTGTGTTAAATATACTGCACTATATGTTTAAATAAAAAAGCCAAATTTATACTTTTAATTCTAATCTTGTTGAGAGCCAACTTTAATGGAGCTATTTGCAGTGCTTTTCAAATCAATTTTCATTTCTATTGATTATGCAGCATTGAAGCCGTAATGTTCCAATTGGTGAAACATTGTTATTATTAATATCTTACTTTGTTTTTTCATTTCCTGTGTGAGAAACAGGTTGCAAAAGAATCTTCCGGCAAGGAACAAGGAACAGTTAGTAAAAGTAATGTTCAAGTTAATTGTTCATACTTGGATCAAGGTGGATTAACAGATCTTGAGAAACTATTAAAGCAGAAGACTTTCACCAGGCACGTTTTGTATCCTGTGCATGATGAATAGTTGCTTTTGGTATTTAGTTGTTGAACTGAACATTCTCTTGACCATTTGATAGTTTTTTTCTTTCAAAAAATGCTTAACCTAACTTGTAAATTGAATAATGAAAATGAATATGCATATAAAACAATATGAAATATCGTAATGATGTGTTATAGTAGAATTTTGGTTTGGTCAGTTGTTTAAATATCATTCCCTGACTTGAATTTATATATTACTACATTTTGAGCAGCTTTTTGTGATTTGCATCTTGGCATTTACTTTTGTTTTTGAAGTTGTCGTTGAGATGTCTGGTTTTGGTTTACCATTTTTTATCTCTTGATTTTTTCATTAAATCTTTCATGTGTATAGTTTCTTGGGATGTTTTTGTTGTTGATCCTGTGTGTGTTTTTTGTCTACTTCACAGATCTGAGATCGATCATTTGACAGCACTTATGCGGTCAAGGACTGTGGATACTACACCTGTTAGGGGAGAAGATAAGAAGTCAGAGATGGTTCCCTCAGAACCAATGCTGCCTTGTGGACAAAATGAAGAATGTCCCAAAACACCCATTGTAGAAAATGGGATTGAAAACAATCTCGTGTTAACTCGACATGTTACTTCCAGTGTACGTGAACTTGCCTTAATAGTTATGTTTTGAATATGTTTTTTGCTTACAGCTATAAAAACATCTCATCGCACAATATCTCAATATTATGTTGGAGTATCTTTTGATACCTCATAAACACTTTTTTAACAGATATATGAATAGTTTCTTAGAGTATCTTATTTTATCTCTTAACATTTGTTTCCATATTTCTTTGTTATTATCTTGATATATTTTCCTATGTAATTAGGATTCAGAATCTTGTAAAGGGCTAAGTGCTTATTCTTATTTTTAACCAATCATAACCATCAATTCTATAAAAAAATATTCATAACTCGAAGTCTTATTCTATTTCTTTTCTCTTCATTTGAAATCCTACTCAACTTGTTTGTCTTTTGTGGATTTGAAAATTACTGATTTCTCCGCTGATCCATCTCACATGTTTGCTTTGTAATCCCCATAGGTTCCTATCGAGGATGTTGCTTCACCTGCAGAGCTTGCAAAAGCTTACATGGGGAGCAGGCATTCCAATGTATCCTCATCAATGCTCGGCACGCGATATCCTGCTCTTGGGGAAAACTCAACTCCTCTAAAAAGTGAAAATTTTCCATATAAATCCCCTATTATGTCGATTGTGCCAAAGGCCACTAGACATACTGCTGCCCATGAAAATGGTTTTGTGACCCCAAGATCGCGTGGTAGATCTGCAATATATAGTATGGCTCGTACACCGTATGCCAGAATTTATCCAAACTCCACTCTCAAGGTTTGCCTCTTTGTGAGTGACATTTTGGATCATAATGTTTCTTGGATCAAATTTTTGATCTGATTTCTCTAATTCTACAGGGAGGTGGGCTCGCTGTTCAAGGTGAGCCTTCGGCTTCAACTCAGTCTGCCTTGGATCATGACATGCTTTCTGGATCTACACAAGGGGTATAAATATTTTTTAGTTATAAGTCTTGTCTTTTCAGTTATATATGTATATTACAGGTATCTTACTAGTTTTTTTGTGGTGTTTTTCTCCTTATTTTTGCAGGGGATAAAGCGTAGAAATTTAGCAGTGGACAATAATATAGGATCTGTTGGTCCTATACGCCGAGTCCGTCATAAGTCTAATCTTCTATATTCTAAAGGCTCCGGCTTACCTCTTTCTGGGAGTGCTCTATCCGTTTCTAGGAATGGATTGGCTATTGATGCTGCTCAGCAACCCTCATCTTCCTTGCGGAACCCTGTTCTGTTAGATGAAGTTAAGTACAAGTCTGAAAAAAATGTTCCTTTCTCCTCAAAATCCAGTGAGATGGCAACAAAAATATTGCAGCAACTTGATAAGTTAGTTTCCCCCAAAGAAAAATCGTCCGAATCAAGGCTACCCATAGTGAGTGATAATTCATCAATGAAGTTCTCACCTTCAATGCTACATGGACAGGCTCTTCGAAGCATGGAAATGACAGATGCATCAAAATTGCCGGACAGTTTACAAAGTGATAAATTGGATAGCACATTTGGAAGTTTTTCTGCAAGTGCCCAGAATCTGAAGTCAATATCACATAGTGATAAGGGTGATAATGGTCCAGCAAAACTTGTTGCTCCTTATGATGAATTAGTTCCTGTTGCAACGACAACAGATGCAGCAAAGCCAAGGAATCAAGTCTTGTCTAGTGAAAATTCTTCTATGGTACAATCAGTTTCGTACCCCACACAAAAGAAGAGGGCATTCCATATGAGTGCACATGAGGTATGAGATTTTGTATGATTATCTGTTTGAGTATTTCTTATTTTTTTAAATATTCGGTTGTAGTTTCATGCAAGTTGCTTTAAATATTGAAGTGAGAGTAAATGATATTACTAACCATATAGGCTTGTTTCTGATGGACATTTGTTTCTTTCTTCCATTTACTCCTAAATAATATGGAGTAATGCAATTGACTTTAATTTTTAGTTTCTTAGATCTTTATTTGATGGTTGTATGTTTTTATTTTATTTGATAATGATATGGCTCAACCTCAGATCCATATGATTACTCACTTTCTTTTTGTGTTCTCTATTAAAGAATTCTATGGACCTGGATGATCACGTTTATGGAGCCGTCTCTTCTTTTTCTCCTGTGGAGAAAGAAACAAGAAGCTCCACTGCTATGGCAGATAAAGTGTCATCTGGTTTTGAATCTGTTGCACGGGAGAGTCCCTCAACATCATCTGTAGTAATGCCATCCTCAAGTTTTATGATAGATGGTGGAGCTCATGCTAAGACAACTGAAGGGCCTAAGGTTTATGAGAAATTTGATGTATCACCCAATACAAAGCCACTTATCTCGGATTCAAACCATAATCAAACAGCTGCAGTTACAGCAGCTACAAGAACAACTTTTGGTTCTGACAAGCCTGCTTTACCAAATGGATCAATCGCTAAGCCTTCTTTGTTTAATTTTGCGAATAAGATTACTTCGTCAGCAGAGTTAACAGCTTCTAGTGCTCCATCAAAGGAGATAGCCAAATCAGCTCCTATATTTGGTTTGGAGAAGGTTGTTCCGTCAAAGGAGCCTCATGCTGATGCTCCACCAGTGAACTTTGAAACCAATAAAAATGTTTTCAAGGTTCCACCAATCCCATTTACTGCTTCATCATCAGTTGGTAGTGAATCTACTCTGAAATTTGGTGCTTCTTTTGATTCTAAGCCGGGAGGCTCAATCAGGTTAGTGTATCTTCTCTTCACATCTAGACTATTTTTATGGGGGTGTGTCTGTTCTTCCTTTTTTTTACATTGATCTAGTCTGGTAAAGTGATAATACCTTTCGCTACAGGGATGGTTTTCTATTTAGTGAAAAAATATATTCCCAATTTACTGCAATTATTTAGTTTTTCTTGACCTTTGTTGAACTTCCCTGAATTATTGTGGGGGCATATCTTTCGTTTCATTTATATCTTTTCTTACATTTCCATTTCATATGTTTAGCTACATATTGTGCATGATTTGAACTTACAGGCTACCGTCTTTTGCTGGTGAATATATTTATCAAACCCACCCTTGTGTATTTTATCATCTCAAACTTTGGATATTGTAGATGCTTGATAGATAAAGAACATGTATGCAATTTGACTGTATGTGTATGATTTGAATTTGAAATAATATATTTTTGCTCGCTTATTATTTTTATTGTGCTTTACAATCAAAATTATCAGAGATACTAGGTTTAAATATTTATAACAATTATTAAGTGTTACAATCATTAATATACTAAATGTTTGCTCCGTCTGCAGCTTAACTACTGTTGTTGGTGCAACTGATCCTATGCAAAAAGCTCGTGAATCTGATAACGGCGATGCTGAGACTAATACAAATACTGGATTTTCTGTCAGGGAATCAGAACTAGCTGTTTCATCTGCAGCATCAACATCACTGTTGACATCACCAAATAGTATATTCAAATTTGGCCACAGTTCAAATCAAAATAATGGGTCCCTTGCTTCAGGCCCTTCATTCTCTTCTTCGATTCCATCTCTCATATCAAATAACTTAAGCAACAGTAGCTCATCCCTTTCAGCAACCACTGCTGCTTCCACTGGAGTTAGCGTGACAACTCCTGCCTCTATTGCATTAAGTAATAACAGTTCTCCTTCCTTCGCCCCAGTGATGGCAACTTCATCTTCAACAACTTCATTTTTCAAGTTCGGATCCTCTCCTTTCACATCAGCAGGTTTATCTGTATCATCTTCTGGTTCAGAACCACTGGAAACCAAGAGCAGGCAAGATGCAGGAATTGGTAATCTTAGCAGCACTGCATTTGGTAGTTCATCTGCTGCAGTTGGTAGCACAGGGAGTTCCATTTTTGGGTTCAGCTCTTCAGCAATGACAACTGTAACTAGCCAGTCTCAAAGTTCTTTTGGTTCTGGCAATGGTTCTTTGTTTGGTTCCCAGGTTTCTCCTGCCAGTGGATTTGGAACTTCTACTCAAACCCAGTCAGTTCAATCATCTGCACCATCCCCATTGTTTGGGTTGACTGGTCAGACAGTTTTTTCTTCTGGGAGTTCTTTGTTTCCTTCAAGTTCTGCCACAAATACATCTTTTTCTTCTGGGAATTCGTTGTTTCCTTCAAGTTCTACCACAAATGTTTTCAATTCCGGGACAACTTTTGGACTCGGGGCACCTGCTTCTGCTTCGGCAGTCAACTCTAGTAGCTCTAATAGTGGTCCAAGTTCTACTTTATTTGGGACTTCTAGTTGGCAACCCAGCAATAAGTCTCCATTCGGTTCCTCATTTAGTTCTTCATCTTCGTCCGGGTTTTCCTTTGGGACATCAACCGCAACTGTTGCTTCCACCAGTTCACCTACAATGTTTCCATCAACCACCAGCGCATCAGCTCCTCAGTTCTCATTCACTTCAGCAGCAGCCTCCACCTCCTCACAGCCTGCTTTTGGAAGCCCTAACCCTGTCTTTGCTTTTGGTTCAGCACCAGTTAATAATGATCAGACGAATATGGTTGACAGCATGGCCGAGGACAGTGTTCAAGCGACTCCGCCGTTGAGTCCTATATTTGGTCAACAACCTGCCCCAGTTCAATCAAATTTTGTATTTGGAGCATCCACTCATTCGGGAACCAGTCCCTTCCAGTTTGCTAGTCAACAGAGTATTGCTCCACAGAATCCTTCACCATTTCAGGCTTCCGGCAGTCTGGAATTTAATGCTGGAGGAGGGAGTTTCTCATTGGGCTCAGGTGGTGGTGACAAGTCTGGTCGAAAAATTATTAAAGTTAAACATAGAAACCGTAAGAAGTAAGACTATTGTTTATGAAAACGGTTGCTTTCTATCATTGCCTCAGACTACACTTCAGTAGCGCAAAGAATGAATAAGTTCTGAAAAGCAAATGCCGGATGGTGCTGCTCATTTGGCAATCTGGACAAACGGTGTTATTGCTAGCTAATCAGCATATCCAAATTCCGTCATCTTTCACCTTCAATATTCTTATGAAATGAGGCATAAGTTTTCCCAATTTTGTTATTGTATGATATGATAGAACATATGCACTGTACTTGTAGTGGTTTTAGGTCATACAGTTCACGATATGGTCATTTATGATAGTAGTCACAGTTTGTTGTATTCTCGTCATTTGTAACATAACCAGAACTAGGGATGAATTTATAGCTGAGCTGGTTGTAACTTTTACAGTTCCAGTGAGCGACCCGTTGAATATTTTCTGCATAAAATACTGTCTTTTTGTTTAAAGACCGTAGAAATGTTGTTCTTCTAAAGCCAAAGGAAACAAATGACTTAAGATGAGGCCCCCACACCATTTTTTAATGAGGATTTTATTGTAATCTATTTTTGTTGAATGAAAGTTTTAAACCATATGATCTTGCATTGCAGTATCCTGACAAAAATCTAGTTATATCGTTCCGTAAGTTTGACCAGACAGCAAAATTCTTATAATGATACATGTACATGAATTGATAGAATAAAACCACCAACTTTTTATTCAGACTGTACTATGCATGATATATCATTTTGAAAATTGTGAGAAAAAAGCACTAGACTTTAAATTAGGAGTAAAATGACACTCAATAAACTTTTGAGAAGAGTAAATAATGCTGCGGAAGCGATTTATTTGTTTCTCATTTGTCAATTAATATCCTCACATGTTAAAATGAAATAGACTTTTTTTTTTATTGAAATCACATTTAGTATAATCTCCTAAACTCTATTTTTTACTAGAATTATATTTTTAATTCCTCAACATTTTCTTTTCAAGTTTTATCCTGATTTGGATTTTATACTTTTTTCCTTAAAAAGAAAATCAACCACTACTTTTTAGGCCCGTATATATCACCAACATTACAATATTGCTACCCACACTCCTATTTTTGCTACCCACACCCCTCAAATTTTTTATCAAAGTAAAATATCTTAAATGTCCTTGTTTGTTTATAATATTTTTAAACATATCTTCATCACCATTCATAACCTCATAACTCACATATCACAACTCATCCATAACTCACCCATCATAACTCATAATCATTCAAGACTCATATCGCTCACTCATAACTTACACCTCATAAGTCTCCTCTTCATATTGTGGTTAAAGTTACCCAACAATATGTGTTTACCCAACTTTAAGGATTTTACGTGAACTCAATTCATGTACAATGTAAATATTTTAAAATATAAGGATTTTACGTGAACTCAGTTCACATAAGTTGTAAATATTTCATAGTCTGGGAATTGTACGTGAACTGAATTCAATGGAGTTTAAGAATTCACAGGTAATACGTGAACTGAATTCACGAACACCTACGCGAACTCAATTCACGTACACATATGTGAACGCAATTCACGTCAAATGTACGTGAATTCAGTTCACGTATACATGATCTCAGTTATATAAATGAGGCATACGTGAATTGAATTCAAGTAGGTGCACAAGAATTGAGTTTACGTAAGTGTACGTGAATTGAGTTCACGTAGACGTTCATGACTTCAGTTCACGTAAACGTTCGTGATCTCGGTTCGCTTATGATATTTCTGAAATTTTGATATGTTCTTTTTGGATGCAGATAAATGGACCAATAGGGAGACAATAGTGACAAAATGTATGATGGTTTGTACCCTGATTTTGACGAAATGCATGATGGTTTGGAACGTGATTTGACGAAATGTATGATGGTTTGTAACCTGATTTTGATGCAATGAATAATAATGTTGAATACGAAATTGACAATACTATGAATCACGGTGTTGAACCTGTTATGGTGGATTTGACTAATATGTTTACCACCGACATGATGTTTGATACGCGTGATGAGTTATTGACATGAGCTAGAAATGTTGGAAGGGAAAACGGAATTCTCGTTGTCATTTTTAGATCTGAAACTGCAACAACACGACCAAGAACAAAGACAAAATTAGTTCTTAGTTGTGAAAAAAGCGGCAAATATAGACCTTGGAACAATCTTAAACCTATGAGGAGTACCTAGACTAAAAAATGCGAATGTCCATTTAGATTGAGAGGAACACCATCAAGTGTTGGTGAAAGATGGTATTTTCATGTAGCATGTGGTCTCCATAACCACGAATTGACCAAAAAACTGACTGGTCATTCTTTCTTAGGCCGATTGTCTCAGGAAGAGAAAGTTGTACTTTGTTATATGACGAAGAACATGATCAAACCAAGAAACATATTGATGACATTAAAAGATCATAATGTTGAAAGTTTAACGACAATCAAACAAGTTTACAATGCACGTCAAGCATATCATTCATTACTTATAGGTAATAAAACAAAAATGCAACATCTAATGACATTGATGAAATGCGACAAATATGTGTATTGATATAGGAAGGTAGATGGTTCAAATGAGTTGAGCGACATATTCTGGGCCCATCCAGATGTTGTCACTCTTGTAAATAATTTTCACATAGTATTGATTATGGATAGCACATACTTGCAGATATCGAATTTCATTACTTGAGATTATTGGTGTTACTTCTACTGAAATGATGTTTTGCGTGGGATTTGCATATCTACGGTCTGAGTGCGCTAATAACTTCGCGTGGGCACTACAAATGTTCGAAGAACAGATTACAAGTTGTGAAGTTCGAGTCATCGTTACTGATAGGGAACTTGCTTTGATGAACGCAGTTCAATATGTTTTTCCAAAAGCAGTCAATTTATTGTGCTTGTTTCATGTATGCGAGAATGTCAAAGCCAAATGCAAGATTATCTTGTTTCCAAAAAAGAAGCAGGTGCACATAATGGAGGCATGAGAGGCTCTTGTTTACAATTATGATGAGGCTCAGTATTACATGAAGTTGACTATGTTTGAAGGAATTTGTAGTAGTTTTTCTATTTTTTATGATTATGTACACGAGCAATGATTAATTCCTTACAAGGAAAGATTTGTTGAGGCGTTGACAAATAGAGTTAGGCACTTTGGGAACACGACAATACAAAAGGTTGAGTCGGCGCATTTGAAAAATATATTACAAGACAGTATGAGTGATATATGCAGTGTTTGAGAAACTATTTCTAGCATGATTGTATTACAACACAGTGAGATAATAATATCATTTGATCAGAGCATCGTTCAAAAGGTGCATCGTCATACTAACAGATTGTACGTCTATTTGTGTGGTGTTGTGTCTAAAAATGCAATAGATCACAATAAGACAAAGTATGATCGCGTGAAGTATGTATGTATTGATAAGTGTGAGTGTCGTTGCACTATTAGGACAACACATGGTCTACAATGTGCATGTGAAACAGCCAGGTATAGTATGGTCCCACGTTCCATTCCGTTAGATGTTATTCATGATTGGTGAAGTAAATTAACTTTTCATGATGATGCATCGGGTAAACCTTTAGAGTTATCTGTGAAACACGAAATAGATGTCATAGTGAAAAAGTTTGATGAACTTGATGTATCTAACAAAATTGCACTTAAAGGTAAATTACGAAAGATCGCATATTCATTCACTACGTTGATGTGTCCACCTGTTGATAAGATTAAAACAAATGGTGCGCCAAAAAAAGGTAAAAGTAAGATATCAAAAAGAGATAAATCAACCAAGCGTGATCCGTCTTGATGGGAGTATGTGGATGCAAGTGTTCAATGCAGTGGCACTATAACATCTAGTAAAGTACAACAACCTCAATCATCAGTAAAAAAACTTACACCTCAACCATCAGCAAGCAAAGTTCAACAACCTAGAGTTCTTCCCTTCAACGATTGGTTGCTTGTTGAAATTTATAAATTCATAGATGAAATTATTGACGTCGGTGGTGATAGTAATTGTGGATATCATGCAGTTGCAGGTTTACTTGGAATTGGTGAGAACTTTTGGACATTCATTCGCCAACAATGTGTGGTAGAGCTTCAAGAGTTCATGTCTCATTACGAGAGAATACGTGGTGGAGAAATTTTTGTTCAAAAACTTATACAGTGTATATGTTGAACAAATTGTAGCTATAGATAATTGAATGACACTTCCAGGAATGAGAGATGTGATTGCTTCAAAATTTAACTTGATTTTCGTCTCATTATCACTTAACCAATCACAAACAATTTTTCTACTTAGAAGTCCACCACCAACGTCTATGTCAGGTCATCGTATGATTGTTATTGTATGTGCATGTATTAACTATGAGATTTAATTTGATTCTATAAACTTTTTTTTATAGTTTAATAAATTATTGATTTTAATTGGTTTACTTGAAGCCAGATTTTCCTATACCACTAGCAAGTAATTTGTGGAAAAAATATTGCACTGAAGAAGCACGACAATTAGAGTTTATTTACAATGGTCGCGTGCAAGATTGGTTGCAGATATTTCCCCACACTAGATATGAACCTATCGTAAACTGAATGATCGATATTTAATATTGTTATGAATTCAAATATAATGATTGTTATAAACATTCAAAATACTTAAATAATTTCAAAATATAATACTTAACAAATCCAAAATATTATAAACATCCAAAATCAGTATTATCCAAATATTGTTTACATATCCAAAATATTCCCAAGGTTTAAATATGTTTTTGTTCACTGCAAATATGTTTCGTTTTGATTTTAGTCTCTGTAGTTTTTTTTGTTTAATTTATAGCATTGTAAGTACTTTATGAATATTTTTTAGTAAAACAAAATGGTGACATGACTAATTTTGTATAAAGTGGCACGTGGTGACCATGTAATTGTTGTTGAGTAGGCAATATTTAAAATTAAAATTCATTTTATTAACTCATTTAATCATTTAGTTAAAAATTTAAAACTAAATTAATTAATTAATAAACCAATTAATTAATAAAAACTCAATAATCTTCATCTTCAACCCCAAATTTTTTAATAAAAACTCAACCATGTTCATATTCAACCTTAATTTCTTTATTTTCAAAACATACATTCTCAAATCTAAATTCAAACCCTAAAAATTTTAATCTCTCGTTATTTTTTTGTTTTGTTTTAGAGGCTGATTCTTTAACTCAAATTTGTGATTGTATCATCAACTGTTGTATTAAGACTCTCCATTGGATATATTTATCCCCTAAAAATATAATGCATCATTACTTATAATTACAAAGCATGGTATGCTGTTGGTATTTGTTAAGTCATGTCTTTTGTCATTAGCTCTTAGTTGGCATGTGTCTTTCTCTGATGTGAACTGCATGGACAATGATGATCTTATCTATGTTAATATATCGTGCAGGAAATTTTAGACGAAGAAGATGAAAAACTGGAAAGTTTGAAGGATAGGTTTGGCAATGAGTTTTATGATGCCAGTAGCTACAGCTCTGATGGAGTTAAATGAGTACAATCCTAGTGGTAGATACCCGATACCGGAACTCTCGAATTTTAAGGAAGCAAGGAAGGCTACGTTGAAGAAGGGTGTATCCCACTTAATAAAGCAATGGACATCCAGTAGTGTAAAACAAATTAGATATTAGAATTTTTAGTGTTTGAATTTATATTCGAGAATATATTATTTGAAGATCAACATTGTTGAGTTTTTAATAAAAAAATTGAATTTTTATTATTTAATTGGTTTATTAATAATTAATTAATTAATTTTAAGTTTTTAACTAAATGAGTTAAAATGAATTTTAATTTTAAATATTAAATATTGCATAGTTAACAACAATTACATAGTCACCACGTGGCAGTTCATCCAAAATTAATTATGTCACCATTTTTTAACTAAAAAAGATTCATAAAAGACTTTCTTAAAACTTGTTAGAATTTGCAATGGTATAAATTAAAAAAAAAAAAAATTACAGGGACTAAAATCAAAACGCAACATATTTATAAGGACTAAAAACATATTTAAATCTATTCCCAAAATAATACCTAATTCCCTCTATGTCTCCTACGATATAGTACTACATTTATTCAATCTCTACCACCACCGCTCTGAGTCCTCAACATCACAATTAACTCATTGACGAGTTCAATGCCATTAGATAATATCAATTGACGACCAAGAAGCTCTTCTGCAATTTGTAATGCTCGATTCTGCGTTAAAAAATATATTAAATAATTTAGTTAAAACAATAGACGACTAATCAATTTAGTTATGTCAAAAATTTGAATACATTTACCGTTATATCAGCAGTAGATGAAACATCGTCAACAAGTTTTGCAACTGAAGGACCAACATAAACTAGTTCTCTACGAATGATGTATGGATGAGAAATCCTATGAAACCACTCCATGTAATCGTTCGCGCAGTCTGTAGGTCCTTGTACAACCGCGCCACCATCAATTACATGCACAGCATATTGCGTAAACAATATGTCTATTTCCTCTGGTGTGGTCGTCTGACCTACTATTTCTAATGGTGAACTAGGAATGGTTTGGACATGACCGTATTGACGCAATACCCTATCAGACAGATGTGCATACATCTTCGTACCCCACCGTATCCACCCTCTAAATAAACAAACATCCTCAAACGGTCGGCTCACTCGATGTTCTTCGTACGGTGTCCAGCATATCTGATCAACATCAATATCATCAAGGGCTTTCCTAAATGGAAGAACCAAACCTTTATCCCTCTTCGGCTTCCATCGAAGTGCTCTAGGGTTGGCCTCAACATATCTAGGAGAAGGTCTACAACAATCTACACGTAAAGTCGGGAAATGCTCATAGAACCAAGCCTGAACATATATAATAACATATCATTAGTTTAGAATTAATAATATCATTAGTTTAGAATTAATAACATATCAACACAATAAACAACCATTGAGTTTACCTGTAAGAGTGTCAGATACCCAGAAATCGTTCTGGTCTGATGCATACTAGCTTCGCGGAGATTATCATATAGGTAAGCAAGAGCAGCAGCACCCCATGCATATCCCCCACACGAGTTGAGGTCTCGGAAGCACTTTAAGTAGGCAACGCTAACTGCGAATGCACTCTTGTCACTGAAAAGCGTGCAACCAACCAAAAATAGTAGAAATGCCCTCGCAGCCATCTCCCAATGCTGGTCACGACAACGCTGATGGTATACTTCACGTAGTCAACTATATTGAACTGTGGTTGTCCGTGTGACATTAAACTCAGCATAAGCAGAAACTTCAGTAACTCCAAGAAGTTCAACTAATAAATTTGCACCGTCATCTTTATTAAATACATTGACACTAAAGAATGCACCGGTGATGGGTATATGCAGAAGAGATGAGACATCATCCAGAGTAATCGTCATTTCCCCAATTGGAAGATGAAAACTGTTGGTGTCTCGATGCCACCTCTCTACGAAAGCAGATATGATCTCTTTGTCGATCATTTCGTAACTGCATTTTAACAATGAATATAATCCTGAACTCTTAACCAGTTGTTCCACCTCTTCATGTTCAATCACAACTTCTTTCAATTTTTTTCCATTGCTAAATACCCTTAACTCCCCACGATCCTGAAACAAAAGAAGCGGAAAAATGTAAGTTAAAACACATTATGACAATAGCTATTAAAAATTTAATATTATCGAGAAAATTACCACTCCATCCCAAAGTCGAGTGGCCACATGATCACCAAATGTCCTAAGGACAGACTTGTCAATCGGACCACCAAAATATCCATCAGCTTGTGGAGGTTCATCTATGTGCTCTGGTTGGGCCTCATGTTGTGTTTGCTCTTCCTGTTGGATCTGCTCTTCTTGTTGGGTCTCCTCTTCTTGTTGGGCCTCTTGTTGTGCTTGTTGCTGCTGTAATCGTTGTTCCCGTTGTTCTCGCCTCTCCCGTCTCTCCCGTTGCACTTCCTGTTGCTCCTCAAAACGCTGAGTCCGTGCAGAAGCGGTTGGTCTAACACGGCGACCCTCATCATTAGCCGTACCCTCATCATTAATTATCACTCGACCTGCTCTATTAGTAAATATAGTGCGCACCATTTCTGCATAACCATATCATAATCAAAATCAAAACACAATCAAATATGTTGCGACGCAATATCTGTTCACCTACACAAACTCACTCACGTATGTGAACTCAGTTCACGTAGATTTCTGGGCAGCGTTAGTTTGCATACGTGAACTCAGTTCATATAGGTTTCTGGACTTGCGTAAAAAAACAGTTTCATGAAAACAAGAACAACTACATATTGTAAAAAAAAAAAGAACAAGAACAAGAACAACAAAAAGATTGATGCAAACCTGATGTAAATGAATGACAATGAGGATAATTAAAGATGTTGAAGTTGTTAAAAATGGAGGAAGATGAAGATAGAAAGAGAGGTTAGGGTTAAAAATGCTATAAATAGACAAGGGCATTTTAAATATTTCGTTTTTATAAAAAAATTGAGGGGTGTGAGTAGCAAAAATGGAGGTGTAGGTAGCAAAATTATTAGATTATTTCGAGTAGAACTAAACTTTGATTTCTTAAACAAGGTTTTTGATTTGAACCTTTTGAATGATAAAATGTGGTTGAGATAAAACCTCACCAAGGTGGTTAGTGAGGTTCTTCAATGAAGATTCTAGTAGATACTTTGCAGCAATGTTTAAAAAACATGTACATGTCAAATTAAGCTTATGCCCTTTTTCCAATGCAGTTCTCTCTTTACCATATATATCAAGTTGGAGGGTCTTTATGCATGTTTGCAAGTATAAATAAACTAGATGACCAATTAAATCACATCTCTTAGTTAAATGGAATTGAAAGAAGTAACATACCACAATACTAATTTTCAAGGGGATCAACCTTTTCTACTCCACAAAAGAACTTCAAAAGTAAACATCTGAAAAAACATAATTTTCATACTTTCCAGATATGTATTTCCGGACAAACTTTTGCTTATAAAAAAAAAAAAAAAAAAGTGGCACCTTCTTTTGTTACTCAAACCATGTGAATGAAGTCGGGGCAGGGATTAGGCATTAAGTTAGCAGTGGCATCCAATCAATCATTATATGATTTTTAATCTAGTTATGTACAGAACTGTTATTATAAACACGACCAGGGGGTAATGGAACCCTTGTCTCATTTCTTTGACTTCTTTTTACCCCATTTGAAGTTGATGTTAAACATTCTGTTGACTCTCCAACATGAAACCTACCACTACTAGTTGCTTCTCCAGCAGTGAATGTTGTAGAAGGACATAAATAGCCATGAGAATCCTTCATAGAGGGGTAGTGGTTCCTTTTACCATGCTGATACTTATTCAATCTTGCCTCTGATTCCTTATGAAGAAACTCTTCTCTCCGAGTTTCTTGAAGGGCTCTGAGGGAAGATAACTTCTCCTGGAACTCTGTGTTTATCTCAATCATTGTCTGTCCACAACAATACACATTAAGTTTGAAATGATCATATAATCATGTCATGAACCAACTAATCTAAAAGCTTAAGTTGGAAGTAACAAAGATCAAACTCTAAATCACTTGGTCAATAAAGGTTCTGATATTGTGTCATGAACCAACTAATCAAAAAGCTTAAGTTGTTTGTTGAAGGAACATGAATGTTTTTATATCTAATACTATAAATTTTATAAAGATTATTCTCTGTACTGAGAAAAGGCTTAGTTGCTTAATTTATTGTATGGATGGATTATTCAATGTAATGAAAAATATTACATATTAATTCCATTAAATACTGACCTCATTATGCCTAGCCAATTCTGCATCCTCTTTATCACTTCGCTCCCTAACTAATTTCATGATTTCGTCAACAAACCTCCGTTCAAGACCCTCGTAAGTTGGTGTTGCCGGGCTTTCTTCATAACCAATTTCCATGTCTTCCTCATGAACCTCATCCATTTCTCCGTTGGTTTGGTTCTGCTGATTGACTTCGGCGTCGGTTGGTTCATCTGGAATGTAGGATTGTATCCCACTATTCCCTTGAGCTGCACCATAGAATTTGTAATGTAAATTAAGGCCTCTATTTCCAATCATTTGACCATAAATTTCTATAACTACACCAAATTGAAACATACAAATAAAAATTGAAAGATGAATCAGACACACCTATCCCATCAATGAAACTGGGAAATTATAGTGTGGGAAATACCAAATACTAAGTAGAACTAGACGGTGAAGAATATTCTGTCAACGTCATTACCCAAAGCAGTTATAGTGCAACATTTCTAACAATATAATGCCACAACATGCCGAGCCAAGATAAAACGCTAAAGGTATTTCTAAGTAAGAATTGAAAAGCATTTTAAAATCATGAATATTACTCAATTGCTAGTGCATAGCAATGTCCAAACCCAAAGTTATGCATTCATTACATGACTTTGTGATGTTGCTTTCGAGCCAAAAAGCTAGTAGAATACAATAATTGCTCATAATCATGATGCAGTACAATCAAATGACATATCCCAACTTCCATATATCTTAGTGACGAGGTGTTACCATTTAAAGAAACTTCCAGTGTTTCTGTACAACTTAAATGAATTTTGATCTAAAAATCATTTTCCGGCAAAAAACACACACTGCGTATCATAGAGCATTCCTTCACCATAGAATATCTGGTAAATACATATCAAAGGACAAGGTGATAACTACATAATGTTTTTGCAAGCATTGCATAACATTGATCATTTACATTCCATTCTTCAAGAGTCAATTATATCCAAAATTTATTATACAGCAGCTACACATCGACAGTTCTTTCAAGCATCAACTAGTGAAGTTAAACAATGATCAAATAAATTAAAATTCACGCCCACAAGCCTGAAAGACTAGATACACTGCACTAGTTAATCATAACATGCTTAAACTAACACAGAGGCCATACTTGCCTTCATTATATGCAATAGTCGGCAAGCCATATACATGTGATCCATATCTATCTCTCTTCAAATGCATCTCTGTATTTGAAGTCTTGTTCTCAACAGAAAACAAGCCTGGCTGGCCTATGAGATAATTTCTTACAGAATTATTCTGCATGCTGCTACAAATGTGCTGTATGGTAGAGCAACTTATGGATCAACTGGAGGTGCTTGTCGAATCATACCCTATGCTCTAATAAGCATGCTCATTCAAGTCCAGAAACATAACCGACTGAAAACACAGCAGTCAAGAGCAAGAAATATATAAATAATAAATAAAAACATGGAACTTGGAAGTTTCAATAGACACCAGCCAGCAAGAAAGGAAAAACAAGCTAAGTTTGGACTCTTAATAATGTAATTAATGCCAAAAAGGGTCAGGCATCAAATGTTGTCTTTAACCAAAATTCTAGATAAAATTACAAATATAGTCTTCATTTCAATGTAAAACACTAACAATGCAGATACAAACACTTTTGATCTAAAAGATGCAAATCTGATAACCATGAAAAATACAATACAATGAAGCTAGAAGAAAAAAATTGCATCAGTGAACTTAGAATGTTTGAATTTTGAGGAAAGAGGACAGCCAAAATGTTCATCTACAACAGGGCAACTGAATTTCCCAATCCCTAGAGATGTGATTATGAGTGGGGAGAAAATCCCAATGCCGTTGCTAGATAAGTAAATAAAACGTGAAAACCAAAATTGCAGATTTTCCTGGTGGTGAATAAAAACTAAAAGTATAACCTCATAGCAAAAACTCAACAATTGTGGTATTTCATAAAATGGGGTACCCTAAACAAAGAACCCAATAACAGTGGGACATGCATGCTACTTAGTTGTAATCCCTCAACCTGAGCTAAAATTGCATCAATTACTTCTAATTATTCTCTAAGCTCAATCAGAATGGGTCAATGAAAATCAACAGAATCACAAATAAAAGTATATTGGTACATAAAATTCGAATAACCGAAAATATAAATAAAAATAGATAATAAAACAAGAAATTGAAGCTTGCCTGGGTGGTAGCGTAGTTGGAATGTTCGAGATGAGGGTATAATGGAACAAACACAAAAGAAAACGTTTTCGCGAAAGATTTGAAAGAGGAACAAACAACAAAAACGCTAGGTTTCTACTTATAGTGGGATTTATTAGCTGATAAGCAAAAATGTTTATACTAGGGATGAATCATATTTTTTCATTACTAGAAAAATACGGTTAAAACTTAAATCCATTTTTAGTTGCGTCTTATTTACCGTTTTAGCCCTCTATTTTTTAAATCTGCAATTCTAGTTATTGTGACATCTTGACACAGAAAAAATTCATGCTGAAATGCCGCCGCCACCTATTTTATCATTCTGAATGCATTAAGATTTGTAATAATAGTTAAAAGTTATATGCTCATATATATGCTACAACAATGCTATAAATATACTTCCTCTTTTCATTTTTTTCCCGCAATTTGATTCTTATTTATTTCTCGTTTTTAAACATTATTCTGACAATAAATAATTAAGAACATTATAGGAAAATTAAATGATTTCATCAAAAATAAAAGAAATTATTAATTTTATCAAATAAATATCTTTAAAATGACAACGTGAACTCCATCCCAATGTAGATAGGGATGTTAGTAGTCCTGTTTGAATAAGTTTTGAGGCAAAAATGCATTCGATCTAAGGATTAAAATGGTTGTAGTTTAATTCGATTTGGATGAAGACTTTTAAAAATCAAATTCAATCCAATCTCATTTGATCAAATTACATGCGGTTTAGAATTGATCAATTTTCGGTTGGTCTAAATTACAATTATAAAAAATGAAATAAATACTATATTAAAAAACTACCCTAGATTAATAGATATGATGTAAGAGTTTAGGGTTTATAGTTTAGGGTGGGAAATAGGGAATAAGTCAAATAGACCGACATGACCCTTCGTCAAATTTAAGTCAAACCAAACTTTTTTAAAATAAATAAAACTAAAGTTTTAAAAAAAATCTATTTAGTTAAAAAGATTAAACTAATCACATAAAAAAAGTCTTTAAATTCTATCAGTCTGACCTATTTAAATAAATCTGAATAATAATAATAATATTATTATTATTATATTAGATTTTAAACTCTTTATTAGATATTGAACTTTTTAATAATATAAGTATATTAGTCTTATTTAATTTTGATATATTTAAATGTATTATTATAAAATAGAATTAAAGTAGAATGTCATATAAAATCCGATTCTTTAAAATGTCATGTTAAATATCAAAATAGAATTTATATTTTTTGATATATTAGCTAGTTAGTCTATTTAAAAATATGTGTGATTACTTATTTAAATATCTTAAAATAAAATAGTTTTTTAAATAGGCTAATAGACTTTATTAGACTTTCATCAAAGTTAAATTCAAACCTGAAAAATAAATATATGACAAGTCACTAATCTGATTTAGACCTTAAATTTTTAACATGTCATACTTTAGGCCTTATAAAATCTAATTCGATTAAATATATTCCCACTCATAGTTTGATGTAAATAAAATATAAAAAAATAATAATAATATTACCGAGTAACAATAATTAATTATATTAATAGGTATAAGTATTAAACTAATAAGTAAAATAATATTAAAATATTATATAATATTTAATTTTATATCGTTTTTAATTTTTTTTAAATTGGTTTTGTCTTTATTTAGATGCGGTTGAGTTTGATCACCCTTAACGGAATATCTTATATTTTTGAGGAAGCGGAGTGTTGTTTTCAACGTACTAAAAAAAATTCAAAATATTGAAAAGTATCACTCTCACTAATTAGTTATGGATTCACTTTTTAGCCACGTACCTAGCTATGCAAATTAACCTCAACCTTTCATTTTGCGTGTATATAATAATATTTGTTTTGCTTCATTGCTTGTTTGTGATGAAGGACTTTACAAGTATGCACTAGCTTTTTATTACTTGCATTTGTTAGTCACTCAAGCAGTGTGCCACACTATCAAAAGCCCCATTTTTTCCACGTGAGATAAGATTGCTGTTTTATTTAAAAAACAAATTGGCAAAAGGAGATGCACCCATGGTTCAATAACAAGACTACGTTGGATGATAGCTACGTAATAAAAAAAGAGAGAGACAAATTAAAGCAAAATAAACAGTTCAACAAGAATAAAAATATATACCTAATTAGATTCTTTTCGCTCACAATTAGATAAAGTGTCTATTTTGTTGATGGAAGATAACATAATTTTAAATCAGTTTTCGCCGCTCAATTTTCATTTTTCTACCTCTTCATTATCTTATCATCTTTCTCTTCACCATTTTCCAAAAATCTCAATATATATTTATGAATTTTTTATTTTGATTTTTCTCTAATTTATATGGTCAGCGTTTTAAGTTTTTATATTATAATTACAAAATTTGGGTTTTAGGTTTTTTAAATATGAAGTTGAAGAGGAAAATGGTTAAAAGGAAAATGATGAGGAAATAAAATATGAAAATTGAGTCTAAGCGAAAACTGATTTAAATTTATAAGACTATAATGTATTTTTCCAAAATTTAATATGAGAATCGTTTACTTTTATAATTTGTCACATAAATATCGCTATGCACACGTCAACATTGTAAAAGTTACATGACAATTTTTTAACGGAAAAATGACATTTTTACAAACAGACAATAACATAAAAGTTAACGTTCCAAACATAAATGTCACGTAAAAGATTTAATTAAAAGAAAAAACCATAAAAAATTTACTCAAAAACTGGATCAAACATAAAAGACTATAAGTATAATTTAGTCTAAATTTTTAAAGAATTTTTTTAAAAAGTTAAATACATAAATTACAACATAAATATTTTATATTTAATACCTTAAATTGTACCTTAAGTACATAGGTTACCATTTGAAAAAAATATTGTAACCTTAGTTTAGTGAAAGGGCGACAGTGGAATATGATCAGTGTGATTTTGATTCAACCGTCGACATTTATTAATTATTCGAGTGCATAGTTCTCATATCATATGACAGAGATGGGAATCCAGCCCCAAGAATATACCATCTTGAATTGGTAAAATAACAAAAAAAAATTAAACGATGATACATGTCCCATCATGATTTGAAAGGCCAAAAGTATATACCTATATTGGTAAATGATTTGGAGATTCTCTAATATTCAGTAAATCTAAGTCATGCATGGTGATTGATGACATGAATGGTTAATAATATGTCTTTTTGTAGATAAGTGGATGATGATGATAGAGTGTTTTATTTAGGTAAAAGGACCAAACACATAAAGCTTTTGGTCACATTATTTCTCTTTTTGGTGTTATATATACACCCTTAATTCTTCTTTCCATGTTCATTGGTGCATTATGGAATTAAATGCATATGGTTGCCTTTCTATTCAAAGAAAATCATGAGTTCCACATCTAATAAGTTGAGCCAGAGTAGGAGGCTTCTTGCAAACAAACCAATGAATGAGCCTAATGCTAAACGAGAAGTCTTGAAGGTTAATGGTAAGAGTATAGAAGAAAAAAGTTTTGTCTTGTCATAAAAATAATTAAGATATTATAAATTGAGAATCAAAATATAAACGTAGATCTATATTGAGTTATTTGTTTTATTACATAACAATTATAAAACAAGATACAATATTTTTGTTTCTTTATTTATCTATTTATTACCAAAAAATTAAAAAGAATTTAATTAAATTTAACGTTTTAAACCTTTAATTAGTCATATCTGTTTTTACATATCATTAAAGTTTAACCTTTAGATGTATTTAAAATGTATGAGAAAAATATTTGTTTGACTTATTGAACACCAACACATATATTTGTTGGATCATAAGGGATATAAGGTCATCACATTAGATTAAGAGCAAACATACAAATAAATTAGACTTTACATCTACCCTTAAAATATTATAAATATCAATCTTTTTATATTTTTTATATTTAATAAAAAAATGTCCACTTCTTAAATGGATCTACTACCTTGAGAGATTAATTTGTGGTCAAAAGAGATACCTTGATTTTCCAAATAAATAAAAAAAATGATTTTATAAAAACATAGACTTCGTTCGGTACAAGTTTTGTGCCATAACTTAATTATTTGCCCGTCGAATCCATTAAAGCTTGATCCCCCACAAATAGCATTTGTTTAGTATGCACTTCTTATCTCTTGTATATTATATATTTAACAAAAATGTCTTGAACGTGTCTCTTTAGTGATAAAAATTTGATGTTATAATTTCAAAAGACATGATTCAAATCTCGGACAGTCGTAAAATCACCATTAATATCACTATTATTAATAATAATTTTTCATTCTCTATTTAAAAAAAAAAGTAGCCAACATTACAAAAGTAGAAATAATTTTGCAGGAAACACAATTTATGTGAAAAACTATGCACTTTCATTTGAAGAACATAGCAGAGTTATTTCTGAAATCAAGAGTGGTCTAAATGATCAGAATCACGTAATTGATGATGAGAAGTTACAGTTAGTTATAAACAGAATCATGAAGCACTGTTTTGAACTATTGGAGATGAAAACACGTTCTGCAAATGTAGATTTCTTCAAAATTGTTGGTTCTGCCACAACAGGTGAACATAATCTATGGTGGATTGGAGGCTTTCGTCCTTCTAAACTTCTTCAGGTGATGCTTCTTTCACTTAAAAGAACCTTCATAGTTATATTTCAAAATACACATTCGGATCGATCAATCCGAATAATGTTCGGCAGGTAATTCTGCCTGAACTTCAAGATGTGTGCAGCAAACAACAAATTAGTGATATTTTGAATCTTGGACAATCATGTGAACAAGCAGAATATGCTCTTGCACAAGGCATGGAAAGACTCCATCAAATCATTGATAAACGGTTTGAACAAAAATATGTATCTCAACAACTAAGCTTCTTCAAGCAGGTATATATTCTTCTACTTTTTAAAGTTATTTTTATGAAATATTGTAACATGCCAATTTTGTTTCGATAATTAATAATGAATTTGTTGTAATAATTAATAGGCTGATTTTCTTCGCCAAGAATTCTTGCATCAATTTTGTCATCTCTTTACAATTTGTCAGCAAGCTCAATTCATTGTTGCTCTCAAGGAACATCTGCATAACCCGCACCCTCGGAGCTCACTTTGAGGATTCATATCAAGTGATACTATATAATATCAAATTAAATAAATATTTTCTATGTACACTCTATTCTTAGAAAATGTGAAATTCATATAGATTTTTATCAAGTTTATGTGAAAGTCAAATAATTTAGTGAGACTTGTAGAAGAAAGTGTATTGAGAACAATATGTTCAGGAGTATGTAGCTTACTCCTTATTTGTAATTTATGAGGTTTAGTTAATGTAATCATCGTGTTATTTAGTTAATCTAAATAAAGATATCATATTTTTAGTGATATAAATAATAATTTATTAGATTATGTAAAATAATAAAATTATACATTTTATAAAATTAATTATTGATATTTTATTTTAAATTTAATATAATTTTTTATTTTTATTTTTTTAATTATATTTTTATTTTTATATCTAAATTATTTTATGTAACTTAATAAATAATTGTTTTTAATTATATTTAGTTGGTTTCTAATCTAATTCATATTTATGACAAATTTTAACTAGAGGTAAGAAATATAAGATAGTGTTTAAGATTAATGAATATATATATATAAGTTACTAAATATCAAAATTATTATTTTTTTAGTTAATAACAAATAAATCTAAAAAATGTATACTATTTTTAAATAAATTTTAATAAAAATCATTTTAAAAAAAAATCAAAATTACTTTTTAAAATGTTTAACTCGTTAAAAAGAAAATCATATACCATAGCAAGAAAGAGGTGGTGTATGATGCTGCCTTTCTTTAAATCCAATTCAACCAATCTATATTTCATGTTGGTTATGTCCAAGTGGCAGAACTTGAATTAAAATATTGAGATGAATAAATTTTTAAAATTTTAATGGATAAATAAAAAATATAATATTGTATTATATATAAGAATTTTAAGTTGTAAATTTATAAAAATATATTGACGACAAAACTCTTAAAGCTTATTAGAGAGATAATAGATCAAATTTTGGTTGATATTTTTAATAATTAAAAATTAATTTTTAAAAATCTATTTTTTTTTTCAAACACTAAAATTTTTAGAGTTTAATTGTTAAGTGTAAAAAGGTTTACAATATTAACACATCGCAAACATTAATAAATGTAATTTTAAAAGTAATTATGATAAAAATCAAATTGTTTTATTAACCTGACAATTATGATTAATTGACTGTGTAAAATATATTTAAATCTTCAATGCATACAAATTAAATCCAAATTTTTACACTATTAATACAACTTTCTTAACTACAAGGACAAAAATAATATATATAATTATTAAAATATATTTAAATTTAAACACAACACGCTGTTTAAGATACTAATATCGACATAGTGTTGATAAAAAATAATGATTTAGTTTGAGTATTAAGCGATCTATTTTAACATTACGTGAAGTTATATCTCAAATTATTAAGGTTGGATTTATTGTTTAGTTCAACTTTGACTCAAATCCACAAAAAATATCAAATTAATTTAATTAGTTTTGATTAAATTATTGCAATCATATGATAATTTGGTTTGATTTTTATATCTCTAGATAAAATTCACAACTCACAAAATACAAAATTGGAATTTAGGTTGAAAATTTTAGCTTATTTTATAATTATAATAATTGTTTTTGTAATTGTTTTATAAAGTATTCCTTTCGATTATTTTTTTATAATAGACATTTGAATTATAATTTGATCAACAAAAATTGATGTATTTAATTTATAAAATAGATAAATTTTTATCGATTAAATTATAACTCAAATGTCTCTTATAAAGAAAAATAGTAATATTTTTAAAAAAATTATTGGAACTTTACCATGGTTGTAGCCAAAAAGCTCCACCATTGTTTGTCCCAAAGGATAATTAGAAAAATATTAATGAAAGAAATTAAAAACAAACACCAAAGTATGAGTTGTAGCATTGAAAAATAGAAATTATGCAAGGATATTGTAGCAACGTAGTGGTGTGTCATTTTGCATTTGGGATCTTGCGGCATACAAATCGCAATATAACCTATAACAATTATAGTTACGAAATATTCACCCTTAATCAAATTATTTTTTGTCTCCACTTAGATTTTTAAAGAAAGAAGACTCTAATAATCTAAAATTTAATTAAAATATAAATAAAATTTGGTTAACGATTATTCCAAGTATAATTCAAACTCAAGTATTCTCAATTGATTCTACTTTTAGTGAACTTTAACCACTTGATTCATAAAACAAACTTTTATCGTTTGTTTAAGATATTTGAGTCTATTACCAATAAGATAGTGTTGGTATACAACAAGTACTAATTGAAATTGCTGAGAATAATGGATTTTCTCATGTATAATTTACACATGAAAAAACAATAAATAATTTCTCACAATTCAAAAATAAAATCATGAGTTTTTTTTTTCTCTTTTTAAATAATAAGATATCACATATTATTCTCTCATGCTTAAATTACATACGAAATAATCCATCATTGAATATGCATTACATGTGTAATGATCCATTGTTGAATTTGGTTTGTCTGAGTCAGAGAGACTTTGAAGCTAGGCCGGCATTGTCTCAAAAGAAAGGGTAATAATTTAATTTCCAACTTTGAAGTACTAAACAACAAGAAGCTATCTCAAGTGTCCACCCTTGGATTTTCAGAATCTTGTTGCTACTATTTGTTACTGTACACCAAGAATCTTAAATGTCATATTCCAATTTCCCAAACCCATCACTGGTCTGTACCTTCACATTTTCACCCTCACAAACTTTCAACTGTCTTTTGAAAACACTGCAAAACCCTCTCTCACAACTTCACTCAATCACTCATACCCATTGGTTAAAAAGGTATGAACTTTTGGTTCATACAATCCCAAAAATCAATCTTTTCCTTTCCACCCCAATAATACACTACTGTCATTGCCATTGGTCTACATAATGCTTTTGTGGGTCTCTGTTTGAATTGAAAGTTTCCATTTTGAGCCAAGATGAGATGGTCTCCATGGCCACCTATCTCTTCTTCCAAGAAATTGGTAGCAGTTGTCATTGTCCATAGTCTTCAAGGGTTGGGTTTGGTGAAATGTGAGGAGGTGAGGTCCTTTGTGGTGGAAATCAAGTGGAAAGGTCAGAAAGGTGTGGCCTTGAGCTCATTGTCATTGAGGCGTTCCATGAAGAGAAATTTCAGCAGAGAAGTTGGTCATAATGATGCAGGGGTAGTTGAATGGAATCAAGAGTTTAGAAATGTGTGCACCTTTAATGCTTACAAGGAGAACATGTTTTATCCATGGGAAGTTATGTTCACAGTCTCCAATGTGAGTGTCTTACTAAATTTATTTTAATACTATCCATAATGTTTTTCTAATCTTCTGTTATCAACTTTAGTTGTTTTAGTTATAATAATATTAGTTTACTTTTGTTGTTAATTAAACATTGCACTCTAAACTGGCCATGCATATTGACATTTCTTTGCTATGGAGCAAATAATGGACACCAATGTGACAGTCACACGAAAGGATAGATAATAATTTATGAAAATAAAGTAATTAAATGTAACTAGATGTGTTGGTGCATGTCAGACAAGCCTTTAATTTGAAGTATTTATTTAGGTCATGCCCCTTTTTATTTTATTTTTTCCCTTAAAATCAATATCTAGAACATGTTGTGGCTTATGGGTGCATCCACTTGTATGTTTGACTAGGATTTTATAGCATTATGACTAAGATTTTATTCATGATGGAATTCAATTATTTTAGTGAATAATAACTGAGGTTCAATTTCGCTTTTTTGTTTTACTACAGTTTGAATTTTTTTACTTCCTTTTTCACTGTATTAGGTATGTAAGCAAGGGAACAAAACAAGGACTGGAGTTACATCAATAAACTTAGCTGAATATGTGCCTCTAGCTGTGGACAACAAAGAGATTGAAATTATAGTTCCTTTGAATGTCCTTGGCACAAATGATACTAATTTCTCACTTTGTGTAAGTTGAATTCCTCTTAATTCCTATTTCTTATGTCATTTAATTTAATAACCTTTGAGAATGTTTACAATAATTTAATTTAATTTAATTTAATGGACTCTGATAATTGTCCCCAAAGCACAATCATATGGGTTGGGACACTGAATAAGTATTAAAAAGGATGTCCAAAGTTTGATCGGTGCTGCTAACAAATTCCCCATCCTTTTAACAAATTAACCACTAATATTTACCAATAAATAAAAATGGTCTAGTAACCAGATGAGATACATAACTGATAGTCTAACTCCCTCACCAGAAAAAGAAATTATGTATTATGGAAAAGTTTTCATTTTGCCTCAAACTTCATTTGTTTTTCATTTCAGTTATCTCTTAGCTTACTAAAACTAGAGGTCATTCAAGAATATTTGGATACAGTTCAAAGATCAACTCTGTGTGTTCCTTCATCACCCTTTTCTGTAGAACCTCTCCCAATAAACAAAGAGGAATATTCTACACTTAAATCAGGTCTTAGAAGAGTAAAAATCTTTGCTGGTTATGTATCAACTGCAAGAGCAAAGAAGGCAAGTTCCAAAGATGAAGGAAGTGACAGTAGAAGTTCCAACAGAAGTGAAGATTCTAAATACAGGTATGTATCTGACACAGATTCACTAGAAATTGATGCTGCAATGAAATCACATGAGATGGGAGAAGAAGATTGTTGTGTGAGACATTCTTTTAGTTATGAGACATTGACCAGTGGAAACTATGTGAGAGGATCACAACCTTATACAGGTTCAATTTTTAATGGTAAAGATGAATGTTTGGTGTACTATAGCAGCCAAAAGTCCAATTCTATGGATGTACATGTTGAGAAGTATAGTACATTTGATCAGATGGAGCATCACATTTCGAAATACCGAATCCTTTCGTGGAGGAAGCGGAAGCTGAAGTTTAGATCTTCCAAGGTGAAAGGGGAACTACTTCTAAAAAAACATAATGGAGAAGAGGGTGGAGATGACATCGATTTTGATCGTCGGCTGCTGAGCTCTTCCGATGAATACACTCTTCGAAAGGTATATATTCACCTTTCTGTCTTTCCATGGTTACTTCTTATATTCTAAAACAACTTTTGAAGATTATTTTAAGTGAGTGTACATGTTTCTTGCAGTGGCATATAATGCAAGAAGGAATCACCAATAGTAAACCATATGTTTCTGAATTTGAGGAGAATAGTTTTACTATAGGCAATTGGGAGCACAATGAAGTTATCAGCAGAGACGGAGAGATGAAGCTGCATACTGAAATCTTTTTCGCTTCAATAGATCAAAGGAGTGAATGTGCTGCAGGGGAGAGTGCATGTGCAGTCCTGGTTGCTCTTATTGCTGATTGGTTGAAAACGCACCGAGTCGAGATACCAATCAAGTGTGAATTTGACAGCCTGATTAGAGACGGATCATCAGAATGGAGAGTTCTTTGTGTGAACAAGGATTATATAAATCGGTTTCCTGATAAACACTTTGATCTTGACGCGGTTCTGCAAGCCAAAATCCGTCCGCTATCTATAGTCCCTGAAAAGTCCTTCGTTGGATTTTTCATTCCGGAGGACCTTGAGGATAATGGAAATTTTGAATTCCTTCATGGAGCAATGTCCTTTGATAACATATGGGAAGAAGTAAGCCATTGTGCATTAGAATTGGACATGCTTAGTGAGCCATTAGTGTACATAGTAAGTTGGAATGACCATTTTTTTGTCCTAAAAGTTGAGCAAGATGCTTACTACATCATTGACACTTTAGGGGAGAGACTACATGAAGGATGCAATCAAGCTTATATATTGAAGTTTGATACAAGCACAAAAATCGAGAAACTGCGCAGTGAAAATCGAAGGTTGGAGCCGAAACCTCTAGGTGCTGATAACGTAGTTGATGGAGATTTCATAGTCACTTCAAATGAAGGCAATGATAGAAGGGAGGAGATTTTATGTAGAGGCAAGGAGTCATGCAAAGAGTACATTAAGAGTTTCTTGGCTGCAATTCCTGTGAGAGAGTTGCAGAGTGATGTGAAGAAAGGCTTGAAAGGATCCATGCCACTTCATCAAAGATTACAAATTGAATTCCATTACACTCACCATCCCTCAAGTAATCTTTGATACAAGAAAGACCAACAGCTAATTTCTCAACAATGGCAGTGGTGTGTGGTGTTGGCAATTGCTTAGTGCAATTTTAGAGAGTTATTGTGAATAGTAACTAATGTTCTTCCCTTTTGAGGTTTTTCTTTTTCTTTTCGAAAGTTAGTATTAGAACCCATTTTGATTGATTGACCTGAACTGAAGATTCAGTTTTTGAATGTTCTTGGCCTGGTCTTCTAATAAATAATGTTCTTGATTGTCTTAAGGACATTTGGATCTTAACATTAATTGTCTAACAGATCACATTTCATTTCATGTGCATGTGAATTCCCTTCCATTTTCACTTTTATTTTGTATAATAGGAGTTTATGTGAAAAAATACCAGATGCTAGAAAACTTTATTAACATTTTCCCCTATGTAATAGTAGTAGTATTTTTATGTTAGCATAGACATTGAAAGGATTTCAGTGCGATTGTGTTAACAATGCAATTCAAAATAGAAACATAGACAAAAAAGAAGAAAAAAAAGGTTGAAGACTAATTAGGTTTTTTATTACATCAAAAGAACCTTATTATAAGTAAATAAACTATATTTAACAATGGAAACACTAAACTGTCCTTAATAGGCAGCATAATTAATAAATAAAGTATATATGCTAAACCACCTTGAGGCAAATAACTAGAGAGGCGACAAGAGGCGTAACAAACAAGTCCCAAACATAGATTCATATATTGTGATAGTGATAATTACATCATGAATTCAGTAACGTTTCAAAAAAAAACCATGAACTCAGTAATATTAGTAAGGATTAATCCAGATT
>JBBPBQ010020324.1:8590280-8639208 GCA_037974755.1 Cicer yamashitae
CCCCCCCCCCCCCCCCTGCACTATAGGGCAAATCTGGTTTAGCCCATGTAAAAAAAAGGTTAGATTTTACTCATGTAATATCATATTCTTCACTTTTTGGCCCTCGTTTAACTTTGACCATCTAACCGATCATATAATTTTTATCCTAGTTGGCATGCCACTTCAGCAAATTTAGATATAGCACCGACACTTTAGATCAAAGACGTGTCTAGTGGCTGATGTGTTTGGTGTTCAATTCCAACATATCATCAATACATGTAATTACATTTAATCACCTTCGCTTTCTTAAATTGTTATTGGTGTCTAAGTGTCGTTGTGTCACAATCAATGTCTATGTTTGTACTTCATAGATTATTATACACATAAAAGAAAAATGAAAAGCAGCCACAATCACACTAAACTAACACCTCATAACATAAAATGCGGTTTGTGTGCCATACAGATATTATTACAGCTTCATTGTTAACATACATAGGAGTAAATAAAATAGGCCCTGGTATAACTAATCGCTAGCCATATCCTGAAAGGAAAAAAAAGTGGTAAATGAATGTTTTGTTACTTGTTAGCATTCTTCATAAGGGGAAATAAAGAGGAACCTTGGGATGTGAAAGACAAATAAGGATGATACTGCTAAGAATATATGATTACTGAAAATAATCACTTCCCACTCGAACACATATGAGAGAGCAGTTTGATAACACCACACATTGGCGCGTCATTCTGCATGAAAAAGTTTACAAGTTCAAATTAGCTACTCAATCACCCTTAACTGCGTATTTTACTTCAATTTAACATGAATTATCAGAAATATATAGTTTGTTAAAATAGGAAGATGTATCTACAAATTAATTTAGTTTAATATGATGACAACATTCTTCAGTATTGCAGACACAAGTCAATAATAATAAGAATGCTCTTGCACAAATAGGAAGGAACAAACAATTCAAGGATATGTGATATCATCCATCTAATCCATTACCACTAAAACGACATCAAAAGCTTCTCGGTAGCAGCTCAGTGAGTTCTCAACGTTGTGGTTCCTGCAACAATAATTTTATGAGGTTGAGCTTGAGCAGCTGCATTAATTATTAGTTTTTTATACCTATTACCCCAGCAATTAGAGTGTAGCAAATTCTTTACTTACAAAAATCCCACAGAAATTCGAGTATCGTAGTTCAAACCATCAGACATTCCCAAGTCTCCAGTGTGATCACCAAGAAGGAGAACATTGGTTCTCTTCTTGAGCGAGGCATTGTCATCAGTTGGACCATCGATATCACCAAATCGTTCGTGAACAGGCGCAGCCATATCAAGAGCATGCTCATTTTTATTTAAGCTGTGAATCAATTTCCCTGTGAATCAATTTATATTTAAGCTGTGACTCACTCACCAGAGCTTGAACAGAAACAAATAACTATTGTAATATAAATGTGCTTTTCTATATTAACAAGTGAAACCTAAAAGAAACTGCGTAATGTGACTAATGCCTCATCCTCTGAGAGATGTATTTGGATATGAACACTGAGATGAAAGGCAAACAAATACACAATCAATGAAAGTTAGCAACGTAGAATCACCTTTAAAAGATACAAGTCGGCCGTCATCATTAAATACCATCCTGTTGGATACTATCTTCACATTCTTGAAGGATCTGTGAAGCTTCTGTCTTAGAACCTGTTATAATTTGAAAAGGCAATACATAGAAAATTGAGAGGCACAATCAATAACAGACAAGAAAGTGAAGTGAAATGCTTAGTAACCTTGCCATCATAAAACAAAAATGACTTTTCAGACCTCTTCGATGATATCAGCAAGCCCTGCAGAGAATATTAATACAGGAATGTCTCTTTCCTGAAAATAACAAAACCGAAAAGGGATCAAATGTCAGCTATTGCATCTTCACATACATATATTCCATTACATAAATTCGCTCAATACAAAATGAACATATCAAGATGTAAGAGCTTATATTTGCCAAAGAAAGATGGAAAATACACCTCCAAAAATTCAAAAAGCTCGGAAACGCCTTCTCTAAAAGCTATGTTAGCATTAGCAACTGATTGTCTTATTGATTCATACGTAAGTCCTCCTTCAATAAGAAGACCGTGCGTTTTCCCCCACCTAATACACCAAATTATAAGTTTCAGCAGCAAGCATTAATTAATCTCAATACTGATATTAGTATTCATCTTAGAGCCTAGTCCGGCATTGAGAAACTGAGTGACATACCACTCTTCCATGAGTTTCCTTTTCTCTTCAAATCCAAGAGTAGGAGAAAATTCTAATGGATGGTAATGTTCATATAACTGCTGCCTTTTGGCATCATATTCTGGATTATCCTGCTGCAAAAGGCCATGACTGCCTACAAATGAATCTATTAGATATATAATAGTAGTACATACATAGCAAATTTCCAAAAAATTTACATGTAAGGGGCCCCATTTACTTCAGATGTTTCCCACTTCCATTTTCATTGATAATATAAACATTAGAGGAGACATCATGAAAGTTTTGAAAATGCATTATAGAAATAGATTCTGAAAAAAATGTCAAAACATTGCTTTCAATGTTTTAAGAAATGCATTTTACCTTCTCTCAGTCACAATTAAAAAATTCATAAATAAATATTATTTCAGTCACCGACATATAAAATAAAAATTTCAATGTGTTCAGAAAGTAAATTGGACTTAAGGGAGCAAAAAAGGGGAAATGTAATGTTGAGGTAACATACTTTGGCCACGAGTTCCATTAACCCAAAACTTCGTTAATGTGGCATCAAAATCAGCTATGACCTACAAACATGAAAAAATAATCGTTTTTTTCAATTCCCAATTTTGAGTTATGCGAGTAGAATCTAGAATGAATTAAACACATAATAATAAAAACCTGAAGCTTTTGAGGACCGGCCAAACGAATTGCAGCAATTTTGTTGTGGAGTAAAACAGGATGAGCCACCGAGGATTCTGAACCGAATTTAAAATCCTCCATTTCCAAAAGTTTGGCACAACAAAATGTAGAAAATGATAGCCTTCAAAGAAAAAGAGAAAAATAAAACATTAACAGAGAGACATGGAATAGCAATATTATTATAAGTGAAAGAGAAGAGGGATGAACCTTGATGATGTTGAAGTGTAACGGAAAAAGTGACGTGGAAGATAGTTGGTGCTGACGATGGTTTGGAGTTGGAGGCGATAACTCATTGATAGAGGGATTTGCTTACATACTTCGAGTTACCTGTGATTCCCAATGTTGTTACCCCAAATATGGTAAAACAAAACAATAATTAATTAACAAATAAATGTATGGATGTTACTTATCCCACAATCACACGTCTTTTTAATTCATTCCTTCTACTCATCTCACTATCTGGTTCTTCCATTCTTTGCTGTGTTTTAAAAATGGGTTCAGATAAGTTGGACCGATCTGATAGGACCTAATAGACCGAACATGCTTTAAAAGAGAAGCATTATAAACACATTTTTTTAATTCATTTTATTTTGTTTAAAATTCACATGGATCTCATTAAATCATATGAGTCCCATATAAAATTGACGAAATCCATGTAGATTTTAACAAATCAGAATAAGTGTGTTAACAAATCATATGGATCCCATATGAATATTATAAACTAATGTGACTCGATCAAATACAGTGAAAATCAACAACTTTAAAGTTTTAGCAAAAGTAACCATTTTCATGTTTAAACATATTTTAATTAAATAAATCAGTCTCGTTTGATGCTTAAACTTATTCTCAAGAGGCTTTGCTCTCATTTCTAATGAATGACTCCACTATAGAAGAGCTCTATCTTCTATAAATTAAATACACTTCGTTTTCTTATGTCTCTTACTCACCTAAATCACCCACTAACTTGAGTATTTGAGTGTTTGCAGATACTTCACTCTATCAAAGGCGTCGAACCACTTTTGCTAATCGCGCTTCTTTCACTCTAGCCACCATACGAGGCTCAAATGGTGATGTGGATTTGAATGCTTCTACATGAAATTGAAAATCTAACCAAATGGTTTCTTCACATAAAGTAACAAATGAAAAGGGAAATGAACAACAGATGAATGCGGTTGAGAAGATGGAAAATGCGTCACATTCAAGGATGATTGATAAGTCAATGAGGAATCACCAATGGCAAGGAAATCATCGATAAGATTCAAGAGATCTAATCTAAGAACTTAAAAAGGAGACTTAACTCACTCAATATTCTCATTAGAGAGAAATTATATTTCATTTCAAAGTTGTCCAAAATGAGGCTCGTTTAAAGAAAGATTTACTCTATTCCTAAAACGGGTCAAAAGGTAAATCTCTAGATTCATATCGAGCTTATACCACTTAACTAAAATTATTACAATTCAAATTAAATATAAATAAAACAAAAAATTATTCTAAAGTATTGATTTGAAATTTTCCTTAATTCCCTCGTAATTAGCTCCATTTATGTACTTATCACATGAGATCACCTTTTAAATCATATAAAGATATTGATGGTTTGGATTTCTTTAGAAATTAGTCTAAAACTACAAGAGCACACAAAAAGTTGGGTGAGAAAAAATCTTATAAGTATAATTATTCCTTCTAAAAAAATATATTTTTTTCAACTACAAATATGGGATATCCAATTTATAAATAAATGTTGTTATTAAGCAAAGGTGTAAATTAAAATTCCAATAAATCAAGTGATTGAACTCAAATAAGTAGTAAATTTTAATAAAAGGAAAATTATTTAGAATAACCTAAATTTAAATCTTTGCTTAAATAAGTTTTGGTCAAATTTTAATAAGTTTTGGTCAAATTCCAACAAAAAATAGAAGTTTTGCATAGTTTTTAAAAAGTTGAAAACACAAGTTTCAATACATTTTTAATTGATTTTTTTTTTCATTTTTAGTTTTTAACAAGAGCTCTTATCACACTTCTTAGCATTTGACATTTTTTATTTGTTTTTCGATAATAAGTGGAATGGACTTGAATTCGTCTCAATTTATAATGGACATTCTAAAAGATAAGAAATTATTTGAATATGTGACTTCGTTGTCTACATAACCCTACATACAAGACTCATTGGAAAACTATTAATCACCTGTATAAAGGTGTGCCCTCAATCCTATCCAAGGTATCTCTAATTTTTAAATTTCACTACTATAATACAATGCTTAAGAGTGATTCTAATATTAAATTGTCTTTTGCGCATATCTTTCATAATGAAACGACACCACCTATAATGTATGTATCTCTTTTGACGAAACGACACCACCTACATTGACATACATCCACCACCATTAATCGGTTAATTTATTGACAAAAGGCAAGACTCAAAAATTAATAAAAATACCTTTTTATTTTTCTTAAAAAACAATACTTTTTATTTTTTTTGATGTAATTTATGAGTTTTTTTTTATAAATTAATTTATGAGTTTTAATTATTCTTTTTATGATTATAGTTTTTATTTATTGAATATAAAAGTGTTGAAATTTTAAATTATGATATTTAGTCTAAATTTCGGAAATTTCATAGAAAATAATTCATTAAATTACTATTTTTTTGGAAATATTAAAAATATTCATGTCTTATAATTGAAAACGTGACGGGTACACAAATAAACTCAATTATCACTAGATTGGATCGACCTCGAGTTTGACCAAATACCACAAGTTTGCTTGCTGAAATTTTTATTTTTTTTACTGAAAGTTATATTTATTTATATTTCGTTTTTAATATAACTCATATTTTTCATTGAAAATTGAAAACGAAAAGAACAAATTGAGCTGTTATTAATCTAGCTGAACACGTGGCAGGCGTTCATTGGCGATACGTTTTTCTAAAACTTGTTATAGACGCTGGCAAGTTTTATAGCCGTTAGAACTCTCTCTCCTATCATCACTCTTCACTCTCTCTCTTTCTTCGACAAATCCAAAGAAAAATATCACACTCACTGCTTTCAAATTCTTTAACCTAATTTTCACAAACTCAATTTTCTTTTTCATTTCGCAGATAATTCCCAAGTAAAATGAAAGGAGTGAAAGGAAAATTGCTGAAGAAGCTCAAATCAATCAAACAGATCGGGTATCTGAAACAAGATCGAGTTTTTCAGGTAAAATCCATTGATGGGTATGCAGATTTTCTCCCAAAGATTTCATCTTTCAACATACCCAACCCATTTGTTTCCCGAGAAAATGAATCCAAGAAAACTGTCCAGAATTGCGAAGAGAAATTGCAGGAAGAACCAGAAATCATTGATGTGTCAGAGCTAATGAGAGATCTTGAAGAAGAACAAATGGATTTGGATGTTGATTACAATGAAAACAAAGAGAACATTAACCACAAAGGTGTTTTGGTTTTGCAGAGTGGTGACAAAGAAGAAACAGAGTTGAAACAGAGTGAAATTTTGAAAGAAAAAAAGTTACCACTTTCATCAAGACCTAATTCTGATAGAAAAAGGAAAACCCTTGTGGCGGAAACCGATAATTTGTCGTTCCGGAAACCGGATTTGAATTCGGGTAGCCTATTCGATCCGAATCTACTCGCTGCATTCCAGGAAGCTGTGCAGGAACATTCTAGATTGACAGAGGAACAGAGAAGACTCAGAGTTGAAGCAGAGTCAAAACAGAAAGAAAAACAAAATGAAGATGAATTAGTATTTCAATTAGACCCTTTGATGTTGTTTGAAGAGAAATGTCCACCAGGTGGTGATGGCACTGTGATTTTCTACACAACATCGCTTCGAGGAATCCGAAAGACTTTTGAAGACTGCAATAAAGTTCGTTTTCTATTGCAAAGTTTCAAGGTTTTGTATCTTGAGAGGGACATATCAATGCACAAGGAGTTTAGGGATGAATTGTGGAACATTTTGGGTGAGCAAATTGTGCCTCCAAGGCTTTTTGTTAAGGGGAGATATGTAGGTGCAGCTGAAGAAGTTTTGAGTTTGCATGAACAAGGAAAGTTGAAGAAAATCTTTGAAGGGGTTCCAATGGATTGGTCTAATGGTCCTTGTGATGGTTGTGGTGGAATAAGGTTTGTGATGTGTTTCAAGTGTAATGGTAGTCATAAGGTTATTGCTGAAAATGAAGAGATGAATCAGTGTTTACTGTGTAATGAGAATGGATTGATTGTGTGTCCCTATTGTGGTTAGATTGAGAATTTTGTTCATAATTATTTTGTTGAATTTATAGTGATAGGTTTTTTATATACTTTTGTGTTATGTTTACATTAGCATAGTTTGCAAGTAATTGAACTTGTGGTGATTTCATTCTTTCAATTTTTTGATAATTGCTAAGTACTTCATTGGCTGTTTGTACTATTTCTTTGATGAAATCTAAAGTTGTTTTAATATCAGATTCTGTGTAATTTCAATGTCTTTATTTTCATGCCTTGAAATAAATGGATTCTACTAGTTGAAAGGTATGAATATTCTTAAGATTTTTCAATCAGAAAGTCAGTGTGGTATGCTCTTATTTTTAGCTGCAAAGTGTGTTCTCCTATTACTTTATTCATTGAATTGAAAAATCACATGTGCTCTCTTAATGTCTAATTTAATGTCTAATTTTTAAGTCCATGTGCTTTCTTAAATAGAGTGAAGTGAAATTTTGTTCCCCACCTCTATTCTTCAAAAGTTGATTTAGACAAAAAAAAAATTCTTGAACTTCCTCTCCTTCTATTTTCCATTTTTCTCAACTAAACTAGGGACTTAAATTCATTGCAGTTGCGCTGAATGCAGTCAATCACGTATGAACCGTCTAATTAAGATCAAATAATTTATATTTTAATATAAATTTTGTTTCTTCTACATTGAAATTTAAATCATCTGATTTTGAACGGACAATCTAAATATGATCGACTATATGTAGTGACAAGATTGTGATGAAACATGTGCATCCCGTATTAAAGGATTAGCAAAAACATTTATAGCTTCTACCTAATCCATCCCTGGTTTATTACATTTTTTATGTGTGTTTTCTTGCACTTCCATGGTTTTATTATCTTTTGCAGTTTAATCAGCAGAAACAAATTCATAATAATTCGTTTTGAACATATTGAAGACATCAATTCATCAAAAGCAGCAGTTACACATTAAACTTCTGCGTTAAAGATTATGTTATTTGTTATAAAAAAAAATGGTCTATCTACTCGGAGAAATGAAAATATGGAAATTGAATAATATCAAAGTCACGTAATCTTTAATAATTAGATAAACAATTAAATAATATAAAATAATTTAATAACTAGTGTAACTAATTAATTCATTTAACTAACTAACAAATCAACCAAAATATATAATATATTGAGAAAAATCTAAGTCTCATATCTATGAGAGATAAAATTCTATAATAATTTTTTAATATGATATCAGAACCTACTCGATCAGGTTACCCACCATTTATAAAGAATAATACTCTTATTTTACAAGTCGATTTTGTAACGATGAGTTAGACCAAATACAAAATCTTAATAATATTTGAACTCATGGTATGATATTATTATAAGTTTGTTATTTTCAATTAATAATTAAAAAATAGGCTAAATACCACTCGTGGTCCTTAACTTAATTTCAGTTAACGATTTAGTCCTTTATCTTCTTTTTTTTTTTTTTTCCTGATTTGGTCCTTTATGTTTTTAAATAATTTCAGTATTACCCTTTAAATGGAGTTCCGTTAAGAAAAAGTTAAAAAAAATCCCTCATCCGTTTTCATAAAAAGTTACCTTTTATGTTTTGCAAATATTTCAGAAAAATGTTCAAAGTTTGTTTTAAGTTTGGTAGTATGATTGATTTGTTAAAACTGAAGCTATGAGGTATTTATACTCCATAGACATCACTTCAGATTAGTGTTCATAGAGGTTTGATGAACATATGCAATTTGCATAATACACATGAGAGATTTTTTTAACTTTTTCCCACTTAAAGGGTAACGCTGAAATTATTTAAAAACATAAAGGACTAAATCGGGAAAAAAAAAAAGATAAAGGATTAAATCGTTAACTGAAATTAAGTTAAAGGACCATAGATGGTATTTAGCCTAAAAAATATTATTATAAGTTTATTTATCTTACTTACTTCATGACTTAAGAATTTTATAATTTCTCATCTCTCTCTTTAATTATAATTTCTTATCTCTTAAACTTTTATTTTTTAAAATTGGATTCAGTGATATAAATCGGACACCAATCTTAGTATGTGATCCTAAAACTTAATTAGCACATTAAGTTTTTGTCTAATATACAGAAGCAAATTTTTTGTTTTTGTTTAATATAAGCAAATTAAGTTTTCGATGATACATAAATTTGTTTCCACCATTAAAATAATAAATTATATTATTTAATTAAATTAGATATGATAAGACTTATTAATTAAATAATGAAAAATAAATTGATGTATAGTGTAGACTATATTACTACATTGTGTTCTAGACTTAATCTGTTTTTTTTTTTCACATTTATTTTACTCTTAATTATTTATGTGACTATTTAGTCTCATTTTCTGTCTGTATTCTGTAACATAAAAATAATCAATAAATCTTAATAATACCCTCCCATCTTTAAATATACGGTTACATCTCTTGATGGTTTAACTTCCATGTGCACATTTTAACATATCTATACCTAGCCATCTTTCTCAATCTATCTTTTCTCCAAAGCTCAAAATGTTGCAGCTTCAAAACCCTTTTGTTCTCTTACTTTCATTATTGTTTTCAACATTCCTTCATCATTGTTCTGCTACACAATTCATAGTGGGGGATTCAGCTGGTTGGGTGATTCCACCATATCCAACATACTATACTAATTGGACAGACTCACATTTCCTCAGAGAAGGAGATTCTCTAGGTAAAAGCCTAAACAATTTTCTTTAATTTTGAAGATTTTGATTTTTAAACTATTGCTTTGATATATTTATGCTAGCTAGGAACATTATATATATGTAAGAGATTTCAATTCAATCTTTCATGTGCTAAATGATCATTGTCCTAAAAAATTTGTGTCTTATATATCAATCTTTTTAGTTCTAGCTTCATCAAAGAAATTATCAAGAGGAAAGTAATTAAGTTAATTTTACATTATCATATTACATACAGTTTTCTATGTGTCATATAATATATTTGACATCCTTCTAAAAGTTTGTATTTTAACCAAATAGTATTTTCAAAATTGGGATATATGATCATTTAGATTAGGAGTACTTTTAGATTAATTTGATCATGTATAGCAAGTTAATTTGAGTTATTGAACGGGTTTTTATATCTTATAAATTGTATGAAATATTAGTCTTTGATTATCTACATCTAAATTTTTCTAAATCTAACTGTTCTCATAGTTACTGTAGAAAATTCTAATACACAAAACCTATAAAGAATCAATAATGAACATGCCGGAAGAGTTTGACATCAACAAAACATAGATGCATATATTACATTCATTCACTTCTGATTATTTTTTTAAATTATCATCCTTCATAATATATACAAAATATTTTATTATTTTAAAAATTGTACATTTAATACAATAGTTCTAATGAAATTTTAAATGCTAAAACAGAATTCAACTTCGACACAAAATTCTACAACTTAATTCAAGTATCACAGTCCGAGTACGAGCATTGCACAGCCCTTGAACCTTTGAAGGTATTCAATAGTAGTCCGGTAAATTTCCCATTAAAGGAGAGAGGTGACTACTATTTCATATGTAGTGTCTCAAATTATTGTACTTTAGGTCAAAAGATTATAATTAATGTCCATGAAAGTGCACCAAAAATACCCCCAACACCCTCAGCATCACCTCCACTACAACAGGTACCAAAGATATCTCCACAAATATCTCCTCAACCTAGTGGCAGCATCAATAACCCTCCACCACCTAGCAATGTGCCCTCTCCTACTCCTGCAGGAGATCATGCTGGATGTCCATCTTCATTTCAAGGGAAAAAGTTTGATATTGATGTGGCATTTGTTTGTGCTATGCTTGGTACATTCATAGGATTCTGGGTAATGTAAGAAAATCGTGACAATTAGGGATTCAAATTGCATGTGGTCAACACATTTGATTTTAATAATAAGACGGAGATGTCATGTGTGCAATATGGATCCTGACATTTAGGGTGTTTTTAGATCGGTTTGATTATCTTTAGTGATTTAGTAGAGTTAATTTTGGTTTTGATTAAATTGAATTGGGATTCTCATTTACTTGTTATTGTGTAATAGGATATTTTGATTTTTCAGTATCTGACTTTGAGTAAACTTTTGTTGCATTTGGAAATTAGATTCATTCAATATAGTTGTTTAGACATTTGACTGATATTTGTGTGGTAAAAAACTCATCTACAAAAATTTAATTTTTTTAATTTATAATGATTAAATGAGTTTTTAAAAAGCTATAAATTCTAAATAAAAGTAATAAAAATATAGCTTAAAAATCGAATTTGAAGTTCATTTTTAAATTATTAAATAATTTTGTAGAGAATAAAAAAATGATTTATCTTTATAAAGACTAAAAAAAATTTAAAATTTTATTTATTTAATCTTATACAATATCTATTTTGAAATAAAGATTGAAGATACATTTTAATTTTAGTTCTTGACAAAAAATGCAATACTCAATTTAGTTTTCAACAACAATAAGGACAAAAAGAAGGAGAAAGATTAATGGATAAAACAGCCATGCAACTTTATAGTTTTAATGTTTTAAACTCGAGTAATGTTACATAGACTTTACACATTTCCAAATACTCATTCTAACACAATCGCCTTCTATATTTCTTTCGCTCAAATTGTATAATGTTTATCAAATATCTTCCTTTAAACTCCCACTTTTTATTCATAGGCAACGGTTTCATGTTATCTTTTCTTTTTTTTTTCTTTCTGCATTAACGCATAGCCACACTGCAGTATGTTACCAAGCTTTGATTCTAATTAAGAGGGTTCATTTCAAGTCTAAAAATCTTATAGATTTATTCTTAAGTGAGAAGGTGAATTACTTAGAAAAGAAAAAAAAGAAAGTAAATTACTATGAAATTTTATATACATTTAAAAAAAACACCATTATAACTACTAATCTTTTTAAAAAATATATTAAAATTGAGGGTCAAACATTTTTTTTTTTTAAAAAAACATCCAGAAATTAAATCCTCAACTTCATATTCTTAGATAAGTTGTTCAAAAAAAAAGTTGTTTCCAAAAAAAGACATTTTTTAATGTGAAACAAACACCGCATTTTTTATTTGATTAAATGAGTTGGTCGATATTATTAGGTTGGACGTATTGTTTTGAGTTCGAAATCAGGATCTCGCAGTTGTGTGAGTTAATTATGGTAAAATTTATCATCTCTTTTAAATAAATAAAAAAATGGATCTACATAGATAAATAAAAAAAGATAAAATTGAAAATGCGGCGTATCAGATCAGCTTGGTCGTTATCTGAAGTTTATTAAGCATAAGCATGTGAACTCATTTGTAATAAGTTATCATTGACAAACATAAATAAGTGTCTTCAAAGATCTTATCTAAATCTAATTTTAAAAATACGACAAGAAACCATAAATAAGTGTAGTTTAAGATCCCCAAATATGGTAAGAGTTGGGACACAAAAAGTATATATTAAGAAGAAGATCCACTAGTGCTAGCAAATTTTGTCTCCTTTAACATACAACCACTAACAAATTTGTCTATAAAAAAATGGAAAACATGTCCCAATACCAATAAGGCCTCGTTGTTGGAGTATAAATAAATTGCACACTGGAGTATTCAAGCGTCCAATATCAAATAATTTTGTCATGTGAATTAAATATGGAATATATTTCATATACATCCTAGTCAATAATTCTTTCACAACTCAAACAAAAAACATGTTTTGATATCTTACAACAGTACCATAGTGCAACAACTGTAAAGACCACTAGATCAATCTAGATAAATTTTTTTCAATATAAATCATAGTCTGAACAACTAATGCACCGTGCATCTGTGGTCGAGAATCCAAATCCAACAAAAACACATATTGTGCGGGTTAATTATACCGATTGATATGTCTTCCTACAAACAGGGCATGTCAAATTCATTCTCAACCAAGGATCAACACAAGTAACATGAAAGAAATGACCACAGCCAGGAAGCATTCTCAACAAATCTGATTCTTTGTAATCCATCAAACATATAGAGCAACAACAACTACTTGAATTATTAATACTTTTATCACATATTTTGCCTTCTAATGGAAGAGTATTAATTTGATCATAGCTTCTACACAAAGTAGTAGTATGATCCAAGTGTAGTACTTCACCTGGTTCCACAGCCAATACAGTGATTGTTGTGTGGTTGGAGTGTGTGTCACGTCCAATTACTGCAGGCTGAGGAGAAGAAGGTGATTGCGTTGAAGCAATTGGCAGAGAGCATATATAAGAGGCAGTTGTAATTAAAAGGGTTACAATTATTAGGCACAGTAGAAATAAGAGGAAATAACCCATTCTTCTAAATTCTTCATCATGAATATTCATATCTACTAGTTATTATAGTTATACATTATGAGAATTTGTAGTGTTTATATGTTGGTTAATATATTTATTTTAAGGAAGCACGATTTTGGTTATGTATATGTGATGATTTTCCGTTATGGATAATGTATTGTGAAGTGACGTTCATCATTGCGTTTTTGATTAATTAATTCCGGTGTTTTCCGTAATGGGAAATCTGTCTGTCCACAATTTTATCTTATGTTTGGATTTGTTCTATTGTAACAAAAATATATTCTATATTGCTGCTGCGGTAACGTATGTAGGAAGTAAATTTTACCACACATACCCATTGTCTTATAGTCCGACTTCCATAAATGTTAACATTTTTATCTTTGTATAAATATTTAAAAAATTATTTTTACTCACAATTTTTTTTAAGTTTTTCAATATAAAAGTTATATTTTGAAAATCTTTTTCAAGTTTTTTGGTACACGTCTTGTTCTGAAATACTTGAAATCTACAAATTTTCTGAAAATTTAAAAGTATATTTAAAAAAATTAAAAATGTTATTTTTTCAAGTTTTTTGGTACATAGTTGTTTCAGCCAACTTGAAAATCCCAAATTCTCTGAAAATTTAAAAATAAATTTTTTTCAAAAAAAATCTGTCTGTACCGAAAAACTTTTTTTAAATTATCCGATACACAACTTATTCCGAAAAATTTAAAATCCCAAACTTTTCAAAAATTTAAAAATATTTTAAAAAAATATAGTTTGTACTCGAAAACTTTTTCATAAGTTTTTTGGTACACAATTTATTCCGAAAAATTTGAAGTCCCAAGTTTTTCGATAGTTTAAAAATAATTTTTGTAAGTTTTTCAGTAGTGTAAGTTTTCAAACTTTTATATCGAGGAACATAAATTAAATTTTTAAAAAATTTTTTAAAAAATTTTTTCTACCAAAAAATTTGAATTGGTTGTTCCAAAAATGTGCAAAAAAAATTGAATTTGTAAAATAATAAAATATTTCAAACATAAAATTGACATTTTAAAAATCATGGGATATAAATATAACAGTAACGGTATAAGGTAAGTGTTCGTGTAGAAATATATAATTATTATTTTTGGACGGGGATTGTATAATTATTATTTATTGTTGTTTTTCTATTCACACCTACAAATGTAAGTGGAAGAAAAATACGTGTAACAATAATAAAAGTGTATTTATTATTATGATCCTAAGCAACATTCTAACTCATGTATTTTCTTCAAATCCGTGAAGTATTTTAATTGACACGTGAATAATACCAGCAACATATTTTTTATTATATGTTTTTTAATACACTTTTTTTATGAGTTTAAATTCACAAAAAATCCCATTAAATTTAGATGAGATTCACGAATTTTAATTAATAAAAGTGTGTTTTGAAATTTGTGAATGTGTTGCTAATATTCTTTATATATATATATATATATATATATATATATATATATATATAAATGATTTTATATTATCTTTAAATTACAATCAATCATGTATATGCTTTTAAAATTAATTATAGTTAAAATCAAATAATGGTAACAATGAGATAGTTATAATTGATTAAGAAAATTAAAAAAAAATCATTTTATATCATCAATGGAGTTAGTAGTCCTTAATCTTGCATAGAAGTTTGTTTTCTCTAATATGAATTTTAATATTTAGAAAAAAATAACATGCACAAATACACCAAATCAATAAAAACAGTAGAAAAGAAAAACTAAACAGAAAAACACACAAAAATCTTTCTATGACAAAAACAAAATTCTCTCTATAATGTTATTAGTAAATCCACACGGGCCGGGCTCAGAATCCAAAACTAGCCCAGTCACGAAAAATACCTCATATCGTACCCCTCAAATTTTATCTTCTTCTCCCACAAAACATTTGAATTATCTAAATTAGTCTTCATCCTAATAAATAAAAACCAATTTTCATTTATTTTCGGCAATATCAATTTGTCTTTGGAATAATAAAAATCGGTCGACAAACTCAAATTTTAAATTCTCTAAAATATAAATCTATCTTGATAAATTCAAAGTTTGAGTTTATTAACATCTTGTGATGGAGGAGTGAGAGCAAATTTAAAATTTAAAGAGTTTGAAAATTATTAGTAGGAGGTGAAGTTTTTGCGCTGATGCAAAGAACATTATAAAAAATTCAAAAACAAAATTAAAAGACGCAAAGGAGCATGCTACCTTGATGATCCCATATAAACCCACGAAATACTCGTAGATATTATTAATTAAGACTTTGTATCATCTTTTTTCTAAAAAAATTAGTAGTGAAATTTACACATATTAATATGAAGAAAGAAAGGTATCTCTAATTTAAACTTACACTCCAATATATTAAATATATCTACAGCTACCATTTGACTTATGGACAAAAATTAATTTAATCTTTATTATCATCATTTGATTACTTTTTTTAAATCAATATTTCATTTACATTGAGCTGTTTTTATTGTAGAAAAAATAATAACATTCAAATTGAAGAAGAATTTCATTTGCCTGTAATTGCAACTCATATGATAAAAATGTTACAAGGCTTTGATCTGTTGGATAAGGGCATAAAAGCACAGATGAGATTGACTTTGTTAACATTTTTTTGTCAATAATTGATCTCGTTAACATTAATTAATGGACCTTTCTTTTGGCCCAGTCGAGATTAATAGTGCAATTGATCACAATGAATATTTTTAAGAAGTTCATGAATGATTAGTTGTCTTTTTGGTGGAAAAAAATGAGATGAAGGTACTTACTAATCAATCATATTGTGGTTTATATTGTCGTAATTGACTTATTCGAAACAAAGAACATTTCCTAGTTGGGATATCGATCACTACCATCATCACCTTTGCAATAAAGCAATCATGAGAAAAAGATACAAGATTTGATTTAACTAACCATGTAAAAAACTAAAGGGAATTATATACATTCATTGTGCCATGTCCATTCAAAATAAAAGTAGTACACTTGTTATAAAAAAAATAAATTAAAACATTGATGTATACACACACAAAATAGTGATTTGATTTTTACAACCTCTTAATATTGAAGGCACTAGATTGAAGCTACGGATGATTTTGATCGACATATTGGACAAGTGGAATGTAACCTTAGCCATGGATCAACACAAGCAGCATGATAAAGATGACCACAATCAGGAAGTAACCTCAACACATCATTTTCTTTGTAATCTCCTAAGCAAATAGAACAACTAGAATTTGAAAAACCACCTTTAATATTCTTTTGAACTTGAGAGTATAACAATTTCGGACATTCTTCAAAACTTGTGTTCGTACGATGGTGAAGTACTTGTTCGATGATTAAGTCTTCTTGACGATGTGGTGGAAAACCAGACAAAATATTAAACACATTGGGACGCAACATGCGAAGTCGAACACAAGCAAAAACTAGTATGAAAATCAAGAATACGAGACCAGATACAAATGTTAAGACGTATGTGAACCCACTTGTATCGAATTCGCCGTTGTCTTGGTGTTCGGAGGTGCCATTGTTGTTCATTTTCTTGTGACCAAAATTTGGAATGGAATTTGGTTGGAAGGTTATGGGTGCTTGTTTAACTAGCTCAAAAGGTTTAACAATTAAACTAGCATAGCAATTGTACATAGTTTAATTCGGGGGTCAACGTTTATTATGTCATGTTCACAAATTCGTTTTCATAGTATTACATTAATTAATATTGTTCTTTTAATTTAATGCTATTTGTTTGTTGGCTTATCTTTCCGAGTAGCGTACGGGACTAAAAACAATTTGTCATATCATACGATGAAAATGACTTTAGGCTAAACTAAATTCTCTCTCAACCCTTTATAAAATAAGGCAAATGTTAACCAAGATCTTAAGCATCAGATAATCCCCTCAAACCTAGTAGCAGTCTCTCTCCTCTCTTTTCATTTATTTTTCTTTTCTTCTTCCAATAAGAGTGGTTTAGGGCAATTTTTAGTTTGAAATAATTCTTCTAAATTATTTTTTTATTCTCTTTTTATCGAAATAAGTTATTTTTACACATTTATTTTCTTTATGTCTTGTTCGTTTGATTTCAGATTGATAAACCAGTTTTGATCAAATACGAACTCAATCAATGATTTTAGTGTTTTTATCGATGTAACTCCGGAGACATGAGTATTTCAAACAATTCAATTTTATCAAATTTGTACGTTTTATCACATTTGTTGATATTTTATTATTATATGTTATTAACATGTATGTTGTGAATTTATTTGCATATTCATAAAAAAAAATAGAATACAATTATTTCTTCTTTACTAAATCAAAAAACAATAAATAAAATTATGTACCTACATTATTCAGAAATTACAAATTATTTTTGTTGTTTATATCCAGAACCAGAAACTAATAGTCTCTCTCAACTGAAGATATGGTGTACTGTTTTAAACGCCATATTGTTTTAAAAGTCAATATATTTATATATATATAAATAAGTTTACAAAGAAAGCATGATAATGATATACTTCTGAAAATAAATCAATTTATTCATAAATGAAAAATATGTATTCAAATAAAGTATTGTAAGTATTTTATCAGGTTGAGGGGAATTAAAGTATACATATTTAACGACTTTTCTTAAACATATTTAACGACTTAAAGTTCTATTAAGTACTACGCGTATATATATTCTTTTTCATTATAAATTTATTATTTTATTTTAATTGTACTTACAACAACTAATAACTAATACTTCTTAATTCTTATGTCACACAATAAGTGGTTCATTCGAGCATTTTACACAAATTTAAAAAATACATAAATAAATGAGAGAGATGATATTATTATAAAATTATATTTATTAAGAATTGATATATTCATCATTATTATAAATGTAAAGTGAAATTAAAATATTGACTTGAAAATTATCAATGCAAGTAGTATTAATTAAATTTAAAACTTATAATTGAAAAAAAACTAATTAATGTTATATTAAAAAAATTATTCATTTTAAGATTACTGTTTTTTCAAATGAATTACCTATTTGATACGAATACGAAGGGAGTATTATGTAGGTTACTTTCAAGTTATTATATACTTCTTTATATTTATGAAAATAGTGAATACATTATGATTATTAGAGTTTATTTAGTAAAAAGTATTGTTATTTTCTTTCATTTATTTATATCTTCTTTTGAAGTGTAAGGTGATTTGGTAGTTTGGGTAATATAGAGATTAAGTGATAAAAAATTTGTAAATTCAATTCCACCACTAACAAAATAATACTTAACATCTAACATTTGTCATCAACAAATGAGTTTGTCTAATATGCACAAATAAGATAGTTTAGTACTGTGTATACATATGACTTTGTCTAATATGCATAAATGAGATAGTTATCATCAATATATGACTTTGTCTAATGTGCATAAGTGAGATAGTCTTGCACCATGCAGATGTTTACTATTCATCATTGGATCACTAATACATATTTTATTTGATCTAATACCGGGACTATTAATCCAATTGTGAAAATAAATTTGTGCAGACTTACCTCACTGTAGAGTATGTTATATATATATATATATATATATATATATATATATATGTATGTATGTATTGTTACACCACTTAAGAAAGTTTTAGCAAATACAAATTTTATAAAAGTAATCTTTGGATTGAAAGTTTATATCATATATATTAAATTTTACAAAAATCTAAAATCATTTGATATGTTATTGAGATACATCGAAATTGATGTCTTGTGTGTTTTTGTCAAATGTCGTTAATCTAATGAGTCTCAATAATCTATCAAATGATTTAAAATTTAGGCTAAATTTAAATAAATAATTTGTATAATATAAACTTTTAATTTAACGGAAAATTTTGTGAAATATGTATTCGTCAAAATATTATTTAGCTATGTAAGATTGATGTAATTTGATTTCATCTCGTATATATAAATTCTCTTTAATTTATGTGATACTACATAAAGAGTAATTGTCAATAGAGTTGCATTAACTTTAATTATCATGAATTATAATATTAATAAAAAAACAATAGTAAGAATGGGTTTAATAGTGCACAGTTCTTCTAATTGTAAAGGATGGTAAAGATGGAAGATAGGAAACTTGACTTAGCCATTTACATGTTAGCTAGACTCTAATCTCTATTTGAGAGTTTGTAATGGCAAATCCTCGTAAATATGGAGAATTAAAAAAATATATTGAAAGAGGATTTTCAATTTTATAACGTTTAAACTTAGATGACTTGAATAAATTATTCAAATCTTTTCTTTTATCTCTTTATAATATTCTCAAAATAAAAAATATATTAGTTACATGTATCATCTTTTCATACTCTAAAAAAATACCCTATCATTCGGTGTCTTTATCCGCAAGATATAACAAACTTTCCTAAAGTACACAGGGACACAAGACAAGTAGAAAGAGGAGATGGCCAACTAAGTGCCCTATTTAGTGTGACCACTTTTATTAAGATAAAATCGAGTTTGACTGAGGATTATAGTGAATTAATTAAAAAAATAACCATTTAAAAATGTGGTCAAGTATGATAGTAATTAGTAAGTAACGTGGGCGAGTGTTTTTGGAAACACGTTAGATATCATCCCTCTTACAAATCAGAGAAGCTCAAATTTATGATTTTCCATAGCTTCTCACAAATCTAAAAATATCTCAAAATTATAATTAATGGACCAAAGAAAAAATGGTGATGCTTATTTATAGTATGTGTCAAGAGATTTACACAAAACCATATATCTCACATTAATATATAAAGATTTTAAAGAGTTCAAAATCATCCACGTGAGACTTAAGACTTTGAAATATCACAAATTTCAATCAAATGCCCATATATTTTGATCATTGTGACCTGAATTTATTTTTTTTTAACATCAAATATTATAATTTTATTACTTATCTTCAAAATCACACTTCTCTTTCTCTCTAAAATCGCATATCTATTTCATTACCAACCCTCTATCACTTTTAAATATCTCCAACCATTGAGAATATCCTCTAAATCCATGATAAAATAATAATAATTTGTGTTAACATTATAAAAACACTTGGGTCTGAAATTGCAGTTCAATGCCGTTGTTGCACCCACTATATTGTGGCTATAGTTCAAATTTTTATGTGATTTACAATAACAACAAAATTGCGAACCGATGCCACTGCATAAACCGCCACAACTGCAATATTAAATTTCTTAGCATACAAGATTCACACTATCCCATTTTATTTTGCTATATTGCTTTCTAAAACTTCAGAGCTTCTAATACTCAATTATGTGTAATTGCCAAGGGTGTAACTTCAGCCAGTGGTGTTGGAAGTGGCAAGTTCCTACACATGGGACATGAGAAATTCAGCCTAAACCAAGTGCCAATACAATCCTTATGAAAAAAGTGACCACAATCAGGTAAGAGGCGCAACCACTCTGAATCTTTATAGTCTGCTAAACAAATTGAGCAAAGCAGTGATGTTGAATCAGGCTTATGAAGCTTGGCTTGAGAGTACAACAACATGGGATAACTATTCAAAATGGTATCTTGTTCTTCCTCAGATACTTCAATATTCACTTCAGTATCTGTGTCCATGAAGATTATGGTTCTGTTAGAATTGCTGTTGTTGCTGCCAGCTCTAGATTGCAGGCTGTTTTGCCAGTTTCTGTGGTTACAGTAAATTGAAAACAGAGCTATGATCATCATCAAGATGATAAAGCCAAATGACAATCCAATATAATAATACGATAATATATTTGAGTTCTCTGAAGGGCTGTCAGAATTGGAAGTATTGTTGTTCATGGTTTTCTGTGTTGGGGGAGCTCAATTTCTATGACAGAAAAAAGGATCAAAGGAAGGATACAAAAGTGTACATTTTGACAAAGTTAATTATATTGCGTGAGTCAAATTGGTTATAATTTGCAAGGTGCAAACGTAAACAAAAGGAATAAAATGTCAACTTGTGGGGAGTTGTTATGTAGTGATGGTAGTGTCAGTACGTAAGCATTATGTATGCCTACCTGATGCTTTTGGAGTCAGCAGCTGGTGTAGGCTAAATGCATCTGTCATTTTTTAAACCGCCATTCTCTATTTAAGCAGAGTTTGTATTGTATGGGTCTTGTTCAGACCATATCTAAAAATGTTTAGATGGGTCGGATTCAACTTGAGTTGTATTTCTGATCATGTCTCTAAATAGAAAAGTTGCATCTCTAACAGTAGTTCATGGCCCAATAACAAAATGATGTTCAGTGCATCCAAACAAGTTACCTAAATAGGACGTCAGTCATGTCTTGAACACAAAACAAGAAGGGCATGAATCATGTTCGAAAATAAAGGAAAAAAGAAGAAAAAAAATACTTGGTGTAATATTCTTTGGATAAACCTAGGTATCCCGCACTACTGCATAGACTCCACTCCATTCCCTCAAAAAAAAAGAAAAAAAAAAGGGTAACTCTATTGTACTTACTTTCCTTTATATAATTAGATTTGACATTACTCAACAATTTTACTCGCCACCCATATTAGTAAGAATCATATGGCTAACAAGATTTTAGAAGTTGGATGAATTAACGTACGTTTCCATGCTGCATTGATTTATCGATGCACCTTTTGATGATTTTTTTGTTGTTGTGGCTGTTACTAGCTTCTGATGTAAACTGTCCTACAAAATCAAATAAATCATCGTACTTCTGTTGGAATTTCCTGACGATTTATCACATTCACGGTTCAAATAATATAAATATATCAAGAAATCTGTAAAAGAAAAACTACGATTCAGACACTAAAATTGGAATAACGAAGGTGTGCGCATATTTTCCTCTAAACATAGCTGCTGAGTTCCAAGTTTTTGTCAAACACCGGTAATAAATTTTCCTTTTTTTTATAGTGTCATAGTGCTTTCATACAAATAATGTCAATGAAATCACTGAATTAATTGATCAGCGTTCTCAAGTTCTGCACATCTTTACAGGGTCTTGCTCGTGTATGCACCTGCTACGCCAAGGAAATAAAAAGCATTCTTTAACCGCGTAGAGATGCCCGAGGGACAGCAGGTAAACCCAGTTCATCCTCAGTCTGTCAATGTCAAAGTAATCAATCAGGAAAAAATAACATAACGTTTAAATAAAATGTATAAACAAATAAGAGTAATTTACTACATAGTTCAGTTCAGATTATTCTATTAAACAGCATCCAGAATAGCTGGTCCATAAGAACTAGTAGACCATTTAAAAGAGGCTCTGAGTAACTATACAAAGGTTGACAACTAATAACAATGACGAATCCTTTCAATAATCAAAAGAACATCATTCAAGTGTATGGAACGTATGCACATTCTAACAAACTATACCATCAGAATGCAACCTCAAGCATCCACAGGTTATCTATGAGATTACAGTTATCACAAAAATGACACCAAGTATAGGCTGTTTCTTCATTATAACGAAGAAATAGGTAGATGATGCATTGAACAAGCCTTCTACTATCCAGTTTCTTATTGATTTTATTCAACTACTATAGCCAGTTTCAGAGCTTAAATAGCCTCGCTTCAATTTCAAGCAACTCTTGTACGCTAATTTTCAAAATTATGATTCCTTCATTTGTCTTTCAACCTTCAATTGACAGAAAAACAAGATTCAATAATCTTGGACAATATTGAACACTGTCCAGCACCTAAACAGCCTTAGCTACCATCTTTTCCTCGCTGCTTTAGAAACCAAAACCAAATTCTTCTATAAAAACTTTCAATCAAATTACCAACTTTGCCCTACAATCTAATTACCTAGGTCATCTATAAAAGAAAATTGAAAAACATCTTGCTAAGAACATCCCTACTCAAGAGGAAAAGTGTTTCTACAGTTCTACAGTTCTACCATGATGTACCCAAAATATCTCTATAAAGACACAATCACCTGTTATAAGTTTAACACCAAATAGTTTGCAATAAGACTTGAGCAAAATTTTCCCCCTTAAAAAGAGCCTCATTTTAAGTATAGTTATAAATTATAAATACAAAACCACAAAAGGACAAGAATTTTCATTTTGACAAAATAAAATAAGTGCAAAATACTATACTTGGGCATTGAATCTGCCATGTGGGGCTGCTGTTTGTCCTGTTGGAGCTGAAGGTAAGTTAAGTTCTGCATCCAAATCAGATTCTTTATCAGGTTGGAGGTAGGAGGGGACTCCTTCAGTTTCATTTTCCATGTCTGCTTCCAATGCATCAAGTTCTGTAATACCAAAACAGAAAAGAAAGATAATTTAAGACACTTAATCACCAAAAAAGGAGAATTCTCTAACTTGAAGGAGTGCTCATTCCATATAAGTGTATTGTATATTACGAAGCATCCAACCCACAAATGAAAATGCAACTGCTGACACTTCACTAAGAAGATTAGTTGACTTTTAATTCAAACTAGGATTCAAAACAACTAAAATAGCAATCATTTAGTTCTTTAAAAAGCAACAAAATCCCAATGCTAGTTACCCAACCTGTTTAGCCATGTTAGCTAGAAAGGTGTCCAACATACATTTCAAAAGCTCAAAGAAATTATTAACTCACCACCCATAAGTTCCTCCTCGTCAATGTCATCAGGAACACTATAGCTTCTACCCAAAGTCTCTTGGATTTCATTACTTACATCCATCAGGTCCATCATCTCGTCTTGCAAGTTCTACAAATTCGATCAACAGTAAGACCTAAGATTCTCAATGTTAGCTATAGATAGAAGCTATAAGAAAAGGAAAGACAATTACATACATCAATGTCTTGGAGTTTCACAGTTTTCATCATTCCCTTCAATTCCTTGTTTGCAGACTTCAAAGCTGACATCTAAAAGCAGGATGGGTGGCAGGAAGGAAAGAGAAATTTGTGAGCAAATGAATTTAAAATCTATATCTACTTGGCAAAATATTCTTCAAGGTCATTCGATTTCTCAAAACCTAAATATATACTATAATACTATAATGTTATAACGGAAGTATAACGCATAGCGAATAACATTGTTATGAAGAGAACCCTCCCGAATTACAAACCATTCATCCCCTACCTCTCATGAGGTAGGCAGCAGGTTCCAAACAGGGTACAGATAAAGCTCCGCCTCGAACCATGCCCCTTAAAGCGCTAACAAGACAAACGAATGTTTTATAGTGAATACGGTTACCCCAGTCAACTTCACTTAATATAGCATATAACATACAATTGGCATTGTCAAATTTGTAGAAATTTTACAAATAGTTACATGCATCCAAATAATTTGTATTTAAGAAAGAAAAAAAGATGAAAATCCCATCCAAATGACAAATATAAAACAAAAGGGTGGCACGGTAATGCAGAAGGCTCGCACCATTGAAGGGTCGAGGAAAGATCAAATAAACAAAGCAGTATCCCACTAGTTGGGAGGTTGTTTTCTTGATCAGTGAACGCCAGGTAACAAGTAAGCACCTACTTACCAACGCTCACCCTCAGAATAAAACATAAAACAAAAAACACAATTGAATAAGTTTCCTCTTTCAAAATCCACACTGCTAAAAAGCCTCCAATCTTAACACTTGCAATCAGAGAGGGAAGGATGAAGTTATGCCATAAATTATTTGATTTAATAAGTAGAAATTAGTTTGTAATACATGTCTTCAATTATGAATTAAACCATCGTCATATTTTTGTACAAATTGAGATGTTATACAGATGGATATATGAAGATTTCAATGCAATGATCACAGAAAAAACTAGGCTCTTGGATACATACAGTTTGTTGAGCATCTTTAATTCCTTCAGCAGCAAATTGAACTTGATCAAGATTGAATGTCTGATTATACAGCATGTCACGTTGACCTTCATACCTGACCAAAGGCATAGTAAATTGACATATGAAAACAGCTACATAATACTCACCTCATGCATAGTTTATTGATACATGAACACATTTAGAAATTATTTGCTTTGTTAAAGTCCAACTTCCAACATATTGAAAGTAAAAATGCCAAGTACTCTTAATCTTCCTCTTAGTTACCAATAGTCTTTTGAGTTGAGGACACATATTAGCTGCAAAATAACTGATAAAGCAATTGAGCGAATTAAAAGTAAAAATTCAAAGTATTCTTAGTCTGACACTGACTGACCAATTGCATGAGCATCTGCAGAATATACCCATTTTTTTAAGAAGACTAAAAATGGAAATGAACAAATGATAACACACCATTGATCTTTAAATTTTTTTTAAAAAAAAAGATGTTTCATATTATGCAACTGAAAAGTAAATGATATATTATCCTTTGACAGAATATACCCAATCATAGTGAAGATTGAAGATTCTGTTAGAATAGTAACCGGGTTTTGTCCTATTCTATATATGACAACAACCTCAAACCTAGCAATAAATTCCCATCTTTGATCAACAACGGAGACTTAATAATATGACGATTAAACTTAAACTGAGACAAATAAACTATAAACAAACGAAGAAAGAGGTACTGACATTCGCTTTTGTTTAAGAACTCGCATGGCTCTAGCTTTAACAGCTTCCTGAGCAGGACCAGGTCTTGTTTTCTTGATTTGTTCTTTGTATCTATTGAGTTCAACATCAAGCTTCTTAATCTTGTCATCCACCGAATCACCCCGTTTCGTAATCTGCAACATAAATACAACAATTATACTTCAATTTATGGCATAACTGAAATTACCAACCAAGCACTGAATTGTTTATCAACAAAAAAATCCAAATAAATTAGGTTAACTGACTAAATATATGAATATTAAAAAACCCTAACAAACCTATGTAGTGAAACATGCATTGATGGGGACAAAGAATAATAATATTGATTTGAAAATGTGAAGAGCAGCATGAAATTGAAGAGATCTGAGAGAGTTTAAAGAACCCTAACCTAGCGGCGATTGAATGAATTGATAATAATATGAAAGGGAAATTACCCTATCGTTGGCATCTTCAAGTGAAGGAGGGGGATCGTTGTTCTTTTTGACGCCGAATACTCTCCTCATCGCTATTACTGATCTAATTTCACTCTTTCAAAATTCAAATTGAATTGAATCCTTTGTGTTTGTGAGAGCACAATAGAATATAAGAGAAATGACCCAGACAACGCTGAGACTTTTGATTTTGGGTTCTGCTTTGCTTAACAAGATGATAACTATTACCAATTGTGTTCGTCACTGCCAGGGAAACTTCCTCCGTATATTCCTATTAAGGTTATATGTTTCTTTTTTGTTTAGCCAAATACTTATTCTACTTCTAAGCAGTAACATAATCATTGCTTTTGCTTTTTACCGTTGACGTTGGAGGCCCAACTCAGATGGCTGCTACAATATGCTATTGGGCTAACCCTATTTTGCTCCAACGGTTTTTTTAGTTATTTTTTACTCTTCACGCCCCCTATCATATTTTTCTTCCAAATACACTCCCTTCCTTAAAGTGAGTCGCACGTCCTATCTCTATTTTTGAAAATTAAACTTCGAAAATTAACAAATGCATAAATCTATTTATTAAAAAAAAATCATTATTCTTGCACCAAAAATAGAATCATTGGCCAGTAAATATCTAATTGTTATTGCTTGGTCATTCTAAATATATGTGTCATTCAACAACGTTTGAGATTGTTTTGATATCAACTTAATTGAATTTTAGATCATCTTTAATGCATGTGTCCTTCAACTTTAAAACTTAGAGGTTGTGTTTGGTACTAATCTAGTTGGACTACTTGACCGACCTAAAACAATAGAAATGGTCGACACTAGCACATGCTAACACAACAATGCTAAGCACACTAACCCATAAAGAAGTTATTGGATAAAGAAGAGCAGGACCAAATCAGACTAGCCCCACAAACTATATGAGTTGTGGTACGTGTTTCCGTTTCATATTATCTCGGTTATTAGCAAGTACGGAGAATATTTAGTATGGACTACGTATCTAAATTAAAATTCGACATGGGACAAATGAAAGGGGTTCAGCTCTATAAATAAGATGGATCACTGTATAACTAAAAATGGGACAGAGACAAACAAATTTTCACAAACATTCTCAAATATACTAAGTTAATCGCCGCTAGAGTTTTTTCCTACCCTAAAAATTGAGATGGCCTAATACTTTGTGTTATTGCACAAAACAATCATGAATCATATTGTGAAAAATAACTTTCTGACAAGCATATAACTACATGTCATTGTGTATATAATTGTGAGGATGATTTGAGAAATAATATTATAATATTCAATTATGACAAAATACTATTGAACACCGGCGCACAAAATTATATTCTCACTATATGAGATTTATTAAAGGAGAGTTTATCAGAAATATTTGAGTTATTTTTTTACTAGAATAATTTAAAATTATACTTTATTTACCTCTCAGCTAATATTAAATTATCATTGTCAATTTCTCTTTGAAGTCATGGATTAAGATTAAAAAAAAGATATTTATAGACTCATTTTAGTTCCCTAAAAAAATTGTTAGATCAAAATTGGTTGATGAAAAAAAGGATGACTTGTCCCTGCGTGAATCACCATAAAAAAAAAAATAATAAATAAAAAAATTGATCTTGATAATAATTAAAAAGGAACGTTTTCGACTTTAGAAATAATTTAAAAGACACAATTTAGTCTCCACAACATAAACATGTTCGGCATAATTTATTTTTCAATAAATCATCTCTTTTTATCCTTTTTATGCTTTAGCTTTCAAACAAAGTCACTCAATGACAATTATACTCGATCAAATATCACCAATACTTCACAATTCTAAAAAAGATCCATGACATATCCAAAATATGATACCAACAATATAAAAAAATAAAATGTAAGTTACTTAGTTTTTTATTACAATGATATATCTATGTAGATGATGCTTGTTTGAAGGCAAATTCTAACATGGACTATAGTTCACCTTAGACAAGTTTTAAAAAATATTTAAAACTTCCACGATCGCTGACGATGTCTCTTAGACGTAAACGTTGATGGTCATCTTCATTTTTATGATTGAGATAATTACTTAAATAATATCGGTTTGATAAAAATAAAAATAAAAATAAAGTTGTATCTCGTATTGAATCGATATCAATCAGGTCACCGTCTTATTCATAAAAAACAATGAGAGTTACAAACTATTATTTCCGAAGAGTACTGTCGATCGTCAATAGAATTTTTGATTATTTTTAAGGATTAATACATAGTGGACCATTTATAAAGATGGTTCACCAAAGAACTCACCTTGTTTGAAATGCTAAACAAGAAAAAATAATAAATATGCGATTTATTGAAGAAGAAATTGATTTAAGACTTTTTCTTTTGTGAGACAAGCTTGTCTCTTTTTAATTGTTGCATGGACTAAAATGTATTTTTTAATTATCGATGGAGATCAATTTGTTCCTTGTCTGAACGGTGGTTCATGTAGGGACGAAGTTGTCTTAATTTTTTTTAAATATACTAAAAATTATTTTTATTTTTCTCAGTTACCATATTGGGTCGCCCAAATTTTATCGGAGATTAAGAGTCCGTTTGTTATAGATTATTTTTAAAAATAATAACGTTCTTGAGTTTTTATCCGCTACAGTTTTTTTAAAAAAAAAATGAAAACAATCTAAAGCTACTTAAAATGAGAAATTGTTGAGTATCTTTTCATGAAATTTATTTTTACAATTAACTTTTTTTTTTAAACAAAACTTGATTTTCATTATAATAATAGACAAACACAAAACAACTTCTTAATTTTAAAAAAAATCAGAAATAAATAATCTATAAATTATTGAATACTAATTTTTTTTTATTATAATCATTAACAATGAACTCTAAAATCGCTAAAATCGGTCTTCACTCAAATATTTATAAAGTATCTTTTCTTTTTGAAAAATGTGTTAAAAATTATTATTATTATTATTATGTGATTAATAAATTTTTAAAATAAGTAATTATTAAAAACAATACGATAATTTTTTGGAATTGCAAATATTAATTTGTAGTAAATATATGTGTTGAATTGTTAATGTTTAGGATGATATATTTATCACTCAACTATTTAACTCTTTCGTTCCAACTACCAAATCTTGAAAATAAATGGTAGTTGGGATGTACTTAGGTGTGTTCATAGATTGAATTTTTTCAATTTTGAGAGAAAAAATCATTTAATCCAAACTCTTCGGTTTTATTATTTAATCATCCAATCCATTTAGTTTTAAAATTAAATATGATTCAACTCAACTAATTTTTATCGGTTTGAATTGGATTAGTTTTTTATTTTAATTATTGTTTACAATAAATTGTTTTGTATTATCTTTTAGGATAATTTTTTTTATGACCACATTCTATAGAAAAATACTAGTTACAAAATAGATTAATAACTAAAAGAAAAAATATCAAACACCATCAAGCAAATAAAATAGTACCCATTAAAAAATTTATATGATGTTTATAGTCTAAAAAAAAATACAAAGATACATTAAGTAAATATTTAATAGATTTTTCGTTCAACATATGGGTGCGTTTGTTTCAAATTTTTTCACGAAAAAATCTATTTTTTTAAGTCAAAAATCATTTTGTAGGATTTGAAGGATGTTTGTTTTAGATTTTTTTAAAATAATTTTGTTAAAAAAATTATTTTTTAGCTAAAAATGAAAAACTACAAATAGTAGTTTCTTGCATTTGCCCTCTTGCGATAGATGAGAGAGAAAAACGAAACACAATTAAAAAAAAACACGCAACTTAAGAGAAAATGATGCAATTACCCCTAAAACCCCAAATTGCCCTCTGTTGATTTTTAATAAGTTTTTATCTGTCAGTTTACATCAATTCATGTGTTTTTTTCCTTTACCGTGACCATTTTTTCTCTTTCCACAAAGTTGTAGTTTTCTAATTCCATGCGACACTCAGGTTTTCATGAATAAGTTTTGTTCTCTTTTTCGATTTTTCTATATGGTTCTTTTTTGGTTGTGTGTGTTTATTTATTGTTTTGTAAGAGCATTCAATTACATTGATCAAATTTTAAAATGTGTCTACGAAATAAGTTATTGTAATTTAAAAAAATAATTTTTACAAAATTGTATACAAACAAGTTAAAAATCATTTTTTTTAAATCATTTTTATAATAGTAAACAAACGTGAGTTAAAAAATCATTTTTTTTTAAATTTTTAAAAAATAATCTCTAAAATTATTTAAAACAAAAATCATTTTTATTTAACCTCAAACAAAACGCACGCACCAGAAAATATTTTCAGTTTGGATTGAATCATATCAATTTTTAATATAGAAACCAAAAACTGATTCAATCCATTTAAAAAAAGTGGCTTTTTTGGGCTTGCAGATTTTCGATTCAGTTATCGTGATGGTATATATTTGACTGGATTAAATATCAACACGTTAGATGTAACTACTAACCTATATAAGTATATCTCCAAAGTCCACATAAAACAAACTACTAATTTTAACACTTAAATATTCTCAGTATTTGGTCATTCGTCCTCCAATATATTACTGGAATGCAAGGTTTGATAATGTATTTTATAATGTCAAAAATTAAATTTCAATAAAAATGAATAAATATAAAAGTTGGATCAACATCCACCATTTTAATATTTTGATGATGGTCATTTAATCATACCGATTAGCGGAGGCCCACATCTGATTTAATCCTCAACCACATAGTTATATAATAACGTTGATTTTTGACTTTGTTTCGTATGAGAAGGAGTTGTTGCTATTTGACTTGAATAAATAGATATCAAATACTTCAACAAATAAAGACAGAATATTCCTATTCCGCGTTTACAATGAAAAAAAAAATGGTAAACTACGAAACCACTCTTGACAATTTGGGTGGTGGACAAGGACAATTATATATATATATATATATATATATATATATATATATATATATGATGAAATCACAAGTAGAATTCCACCATTTTTTATGCGTAGTCTTGAAAAAAATGAGTATCCCTGGCAAGGGAGAGTAATAATAGTAAGGATAAGATTGCTCTTGTGTTTTTGTTTGAGCTATTACTAACATGTTCTTAATGTATTTTTTATAATATATAAAAAAAATATTGTATTTGAAAAACAATTTTGAGATTTTTAAGTAATTTAATATACAACTTTAAAGAAAATATTTTTATTTTTAATTTTTTAAGACATGCTCATAAGACATATATTAATAAATGTGTTTTTGTTTCAATTGTTAAATTTGTTATTAAAAATAATAATAAAGCAATGAATATGCGTAACAATTTTATAAAATTGTGCTAATATTAATTAATTATTGTCATAAATGTATAATAAAATATAATAATTTAATAGTAGTGTATACATTGTTGTTTTTGGAGTAAAAATAAAATATAATAATTAATATTTACATTGATAAAATGAGGAGAGATCAAATTATATAACACATTTCATCTAAAAAAAATATATATTTATTTTTGAGACACATAGAATATAATAAATGTGTATGGATCCTCAAGAGAAAATGAGAAGGTGCATGGTAAAACAAATGTAAAGATAGTTAAATGAAGAGTGATATAAAAGATTCAAGAATTTAATAAAATAAATAAATTAATAATTAATATTGTAATCACTTACGATGATTAATTTAATGTATGTGTATACAATATTAATCATTAACTTAATTATTAACAATCAATATTTTTCATTTTATTTAATAAAGAATAGTTGCTGATTTTAAAGGAGCTTAATCACAAATATATTCAAATATGTAAATAAAAAAAATTCAAATATATAATACATAGTTTATTTTTGATAAATAGAACATGGTGCGCAAGTTGCAGAAAATAGTTGATTACTCTTTGATAATAAAATTGCTTCTGCACCAAGCAAGTGGCCAAGTGGACACCCAACTACCCTATTACTTAATAATACTCCGTAAAGTTTGATATCATCCAAAAAAAATTCAACGACCAACTTGTAAATCTGTTGTCATCTTAGTCCTCATAACTGCATGCCACTCCTTATATGAAGACCAAAGTTCAATCATTATAACCTTCTTTCATATATTTTTATTTTGCATGGTCAATATTGTATTTAACGAATTTCAGCTCCTCCATAGCATAACATATTCTAAGTACCAAAACAGCACCTTGATTTAATCTTTTTGCAAACTTCAATAAGGTAACTGCTTTTTACACCCCCTTAAAACTTTACTACCTTAACATTCATCATTTTTTCCATGGAGTATCTCTTAGTTTTGCTTCTTGTATTTTGTACATTGTTATATGTTACTTCTGCATTGAACTTTGAGGGCTTGGTTCTGTTATCACTCTTGAAGCATTGGACTTTTGTGCCTAATACCATAAACTCCACATAGAAACCCTCTGATTCCACTCCATGTTCATCATGGGAAGGAGTGGAATGTGATCATGCTTTCCATGTAATATCATTAGAACTAAGTAATTATTCTATTTTTGGTCAATTAGGACCTGAAATTGGAAATTTGGTTCACCTTGAAACCTTAGATTTGTCAATTAATGATCTATCAGGGGAAATTCCACTAGAATTAAGCAATTGTAGCAAGCTTCAGTACTTGGATATTTCAGTAAACAATTTCAGTGGTGAAATTCCTAAATCCTTGTTTAAAATTAATCCCTTGGAAGAATTGTATCTCAATAATAATAGTTTGAGTGGTTCCATTCCTTCTAGTATTGGAAACCTCCCTAAGCTATTTTCACTAGATTTTGGGCATAATTTGTTGTCAGGTACAATTCCTATGTCCATTGGAAATTGTAGTAAATTGAGTTTTGTGGTTTTGGACTCAAATCGATTGGAGGGAACTCTTCCTGAGAGTTTAAACAATTTAATAGATCTTTCTGATTTAAGTCTCAATTCTAATAATCTTGGAGGTAGTATTCAATTGGGATTGCGAAATTGCAAAAAGTTAAATTATTTGAGTCTTTCATACAATGAATTTAGTGGCAGTATTCCATCAAGTTTAGGGAATTGCAGTGGTTTAATACGTTTCTATGCTGCTAATAATAACTTAAATGGAAGTATACCATCAACCTTTGGTCTCCTTCACAATCTTACTATGCTAATAATTCCAAATAATCTTTTGTCTGGGAATATACCTCCACAGATTGGTAATTGCAAATCATTGGACATGTTGCATTTGTATACCAATGAACTTGAGGGAGAAATTCCTAGTGAATTGGGAAACTTGAGAAAATTGCGCGATATTCGATTGTACGATAACTTTTTGGTAGGGGAAATTCCACTTAGCATATGGAAAATTCATAGCCTTGAGCAGGTCCTTGTGTACAATAATAGTCTCTTGGGGGAGTTACCTATTGAGATGACAGAGCTTAAAAATCTAAAGAACATATCATTATTTAGCAACCAATTCTCTGGAGTTATACCTCAAACCTTAGGAATTAATAGCAGTTTGGTGCAGTTGGACTTTATGTTTAACATGTTCACTGGTACATTACCACCAAATCTTTGTTTTGGAAAGCAATTAGTGAAGCTGAATATGGGTGGCAATCAGTTTAATGGAAGCATACCTTCTGATGTAGGAAGGTGTACAACTCTCACAAGGGTGAGACTTGAAGATAATAATTTTACCGGGCTTCCTGATTTTGAAACTAATCCGAATATATCGTACTTGAGCATCAGCAAGAACAATATCAATGGAACCATTCCACCAAGTTTGAGAAACTGCACAAATGTCTCTCTTTTAGATTTGTCCATGAACAGCTTAACAGGTTTTGTACCCTTAGAGCTTGGAAACCTTTTGAATCTTCAGACTTTGAATCTTTCTCACAATAACTTGGAAGGTCCTTTGCCACATCAACTGTCAAAGTGTACCAAAATGAGTAGTTTTGATGTTGGATTCAATTTCCTTAATGGTTCGTTTCCATCGAGTTTGGGAAGCTGGACAACATTAAGAACTTTGAATCTCAGAGAGAATCGTTTTAGCGGTGGAATCCCAGCTTTCTTGTCAGAATATGAAGAGCTCAATGAGTTACAACTTGGTGGAAATAGTTTTGGAGGAAATATTCCCAAGTCAATTGGAGCATTGAGGAATTTGTTGTATGGTTTAAATCTAAGTGCTAATGGACTAGTAGGTGAGCTTCCTAGTGAGATTGGAAACCTGAAGAATCTGCTAAAACTGGATCTATCTTGGAACAATTTGACAGGAAGCATACAAGTTCTTGATGAGCTCAGGTCATTATCTGAATTGGAAATTTCATACAATTCTTTTGAAGGACCTGTGTCACAACAGCTGCTGAAGTTATCAAATTCTTCTTCATCATTTTTAGGCAATCCTGGCCTGTGTGTTAGCGTTTCATTAACTGATGATTCAAATTTCACAAGAAGCAGCTCTTTAAGGCTATGTGAATCAAAAAGCCACAGTAAAGTTGCAATTGTGATGATAGCACTTGGATCCTCAACATTTGTCGTGATCTTGTTTGGACTAATTTATATATTTTTACTCAGAAAGTCTAAGCAGGAAGCTATCATCTACGAGGAAAACGATTGTTTAGACCTTCTCAAGAAAGTGATGGAAGCTACAGAGAATCTAAATGATGAGTATATCGTAGGCAGAGGAGCTGAAGGAGTTGTTTACAAAGCTGCAATAGGTCCAGACAAAATTTTGGCAGTGAAGAAGCTTGTATTTGGCGAGAACGAAAGGAAACGCGTAAGCATAATGAGAGAAGTTGAAACTCTTTCAAAGATTAGGCATAGAAATTTGGTAAGACTAGAAGGTGTTTGGTTGAGAGAAAATTATGGTCTAATCTCATACAAATACATGCCAAATGGAAGCCTTTATGATGTTTTGCATGAGAAGAATCCGCCACAATCCTTAAAATGGAGTATGAGGAAGAAGATCGCTGTTGGAATTGCTCAAGGATTGGCTTATCTTCATTTTGATTGTGAACCTGTCATAATACATAGAGACATCAAAACAAGCAACATACTATTAGATTCTGAAATGGAGCCTCATGTTGCTGATTTTGGTCTTGCTAAGCTTTTGAATCAATCTTCTAATTCTACCTCAACACAGTCAATAAATGTTTCTGGCACACTTGGATATATTGCACCAGGTAAATTCTTTTACACCATCAATTATGATTAATGACGTTTAAAATCGTGGTTAATAATGTCGAGTTGATGGTTAATGAGTTGCGTCATCTTATCATATTCATTAACTATTGACTATACATAATTAACCAACCACATATTTGAGCTGCATTAACTATCCAAATTGATGTCGAAATTAGATGTCAAATTTGTGTATCAAAATATCACTTATGATAAGACAATTGTAACTCTTTGTTTGGTACATAACTAAATCTTTTATTTGCAACTTTTTTTTATCTTCATGATTATTATGTGGACTAACATGATTAAATATTGTTACATGACAGAAAATGCTTATACAACTGCAAAGGGAAAGGAATCTGATGTATACAGTTATGGAGTAGTTTTGCTTGAATTGATATCAAGAAAGAAGGCATTAGATCCATCATTTATGGAAGGAATGAGTATAGTTATTTGGGTAAGATCTTTGTGGGAGGAATCAGGAGTTGTTGATGAAATTGTTGATTCAGAACTTGCCAATGAAATTTCAAATTCTAATGCTAATGTGATGAAAGAAGTAACCAATGCGCTTTTGGTGGCTTTGACATGTACAGAAACGGATCCACGTAAGAGACTTACAATGAGAGATGTTATCAAGCATTTGTAGTTTGTAGATGACACTATATAGTTTTCTTAAGCCTTGCACAGCTTGCAAATTATGGCAACTTTATATATATATATATATATATATATATATATATATATATATATATATATATATATATATATATTTTAAATATACTATAGTGTATATTTTTTATAAACAAAATTTAGGGGAAGTGATGTTGCTCAAGTAGATAAAACATTGTACAAAGTTTTTGTGAGACATTTCCAAAATATTGAGTAATATATGTATCTATAATTGGTTATAATTGACATGATATTGTTGTTGGTTGTGTTCTTTGTGTGTCACAACAAGGTCATGAGTTCAATCAGCGTTTGTGCCTTCTTTATGAATAAATTCTTTTTTGAAAAGGCGCAATGGGTGCTTTCGAACCCGGATCATGCGCGAAAAGAGGCATTAATCAACCACCAGACCACTGCAATGCTTTAATCAATTATTGAATATTATATGCATATATCCTTTCCCGAAACAAAATGGCAAAACCAAGAATTGTACCTCTTTCTCAAGTGTCATTATTTTTCTATAAATAGTGTCACTTTGGACATAATGAAAACACAAAAATTTGGAGATTGTCATCCACTTTTCTCATCCATTCTTATATTCTAAAGTCGTCTTATTCTTCTCTAATGCATGAGTGAAGGATATAAACATTCTTTTGTAACATTCGCTGGTTATCTCATTTGCATCAGATGGGGGCGAATCGAACCTAAAGGGTAGTGTAACAACACGCTTTGGAATTTGCTACATATAATCTTCATCAACAACTTCACTATTATAGCCTTGCAGCAATTGACACCAAAAGATCCAACAGTTTTTGTGAATATATTGACATTATATATGTATTTCATACTAATTTAAATCGAATAGTTATGATTGAGATTCATCCATAGTATAATAAAATTAAATTATCTTAATATATAAATTAATTTTTTTAATTATAACTAAAGTTACATTTTTTATATTATTAAACTTAAGAAAAATGAATATTTGAATTTCTTTAAAATGTTTTATATTACAAGATATATTTAATAATACTTGTCAAACTGATTTAAAATTTATTTATAAACATGAGGGGATTTTTTATTTTTGAAAGAAAAACATGAGGGGATTACATGTTTGAAATATGCATAGGGTATTTGATATGTTGGGTGAAAATTAGAAGAAGAAAAAAAAATAGCTAAATAAATTTCTATTGAAATCAAAACCTAAATTGGTAAACGAATTCCCAAATTTCACCTTTTTTCAATTTCAACTGGAAGTTTTAAAAAATGAAATAAAATAAAAGGAAAACAAATTCAGTGTGGATCCAAATCTACGAAACAGAAAAAACAAAAACGATTTTGATTTTGGTGGGTGTATGCAAAGAAGAGAGCCAACAGTGCAACACTTGTTCTGTGAAGATACAGTTCCTTCAGGTTTCTCACTTTTCTCCTCTCTCTAAACATGCTGTCATTTAATTTCCCTCATTTTCTTCATATACTGTGATTCCTACACACATATCATGAATTCCGTTGAATCAAACCAACACCATGTTTCTCCCAATCCAAAAACCCACCCCTTCATATCAAAATTCAAAAAAATTACATTACCCTTATTGATTCTAATTACAGCAATTTCCTTAGGCTGTTTCACAAGAACAAATTACTATAAAGTTCATTACTTGAAATACTCTCTCACATCACAAACCCTTTTTCATTCAATTGGGTCATTCTTTTCAGTTTCACCCCCAAAACCAGTTTCTATTCCCTCCCATTGTGTCCTATGGATGGCTCCTTTTCTTTCAGGTGGTGGGTATTGTTCAGAAGGTTGGTCTTATATTTTAGCACTTCATAATCACACAAAAATTCATACTTTTAGGTTAGCAATTGATCACCACGGTGATCTTGAATCTTTGGAATTTTGGGAAGGTTTGCCGCAAGATATGAAGAATTTGGCATATGAATTGTATCAAACGGAGTGTAATATGAATGAGACTATTGTGATTTGTCATAGTGAACCTGGTGCTTGGTACCCTCCATTGTTTGAAACACTTCCATGTCCACCGTCGTTTTACCGTCATTTTAAGTCTGTAATTGGTAGGACTATGTTTGAGACTGACAGAGTGAATGGCGAACATGTCGAGCGATGTAATCGAATGGATTATGTTTGGGTTCCTACTGAGTTTCATAAGTCTACATTTATAGAAAGTGGGGTTGTTGCTTCTAAGGTTGTGAAGATTGTTCAACCTATTGATGTGGAATTCTTTGATCCTGTCAAGTATACACCGTTGGATTTTGGTTCTACAGCGAAACTGATATTAGGTTCTGGAGTGAGTAAGGGTTTTGTGTTTCTTAGTATCTTCAAGTGGGAATATAGGAAAGGGTGGGATGTGTTGTTAAAATCATATTTGAAGGAATTTTCGAAAGACGATAGTGTTGCTTTATACTTGTTAACAAATCCATATCATACTGATAGGGATTTTGGAAACAAAATATTGGATTTTGTGGAGAGTTCTAATATTGGAGAACCGGTTAGTGGTTGGCCTTCGGTCTATGTTATTGATGCACACATTGCACAAAGCGATCTGCCGAGGGTTTATAGGGCAGCTGATGCTTTTGTTCTTCCTTCGAGAGGGGAAGGATGGGGAAGACCTTCGGTGGAAGCCATGTCAATGTCGTTGCCGGTGATTGCTACAAATTGGTCTGGACCGACTGAATATTTGACAGAGGATAATAGCTATCCACTGCCAGTAGATAGAATGAGCGAAGTAATGGAAGGTCCGTTCAAGGGACATCTTTGGGCTGAACCTTCTGAGTCTAAACTTCGGGTTCTTATGAGACGGGTAATGGATAATCCCGCTGAGGCTAAAGCCAAAGGTAGAAAGGCAAGAGAGGACATGATAAGAGAGTTCTCACCTGAGATTGTGGCTGACATTGTTACAGACCACATACAAAATATCCTAGGTAGGTAAGAACTAAAGAGTTTCTGGTTCTGTTTTGTCCACAGCTTTTTAGCTCGAGTTCGGACTGGTTTTATGACTCACTCATAAGGAAATTGAGTTTGTAAGTTGGACATAGTGTAGAGTGTAGACTTCTCAGGAATTCATTGAGCTACAACAACTTCATCACTGGAAAGTAATTTCTTCAATAGTTAATTCTTTTTATTTCTGAGAGTTTTTGCTGAAAAGGCTTATGCATTATTGAATGAACATGAAACTGTTTTGCATGGAATGTATTAATCACTTTTGAACAATATATAGCTATTTAAAAGGGGATTTTGATCAGATAAATGGCATTGTTTTTGTTTTACTATTATGATCGACTTTAAATAAAAGTATAATTTCTTCCTCGTGGGATTATCTGATATACTTAAGAGTAGTGCTAGTGAAGCACAAGGACTGATCCTACAACAAAAAAATAGAATCTGTCTTGTGGTATACTTGAATGTGTCTGTTTCATGCTGTCATTGTTGAATATAATCATTTTGTGACTGACAGACAGACTAGTTGTTCTGGTAGAGGACATTAAGATGCGTTTTCTAGTCCTGTTTTTTGACGCATCACTCAATAAAAGATTGCAGCTAGGAGGATCTTGGAAATTTTTCTTGTGCTTGTTTGAACTTCCAAGATTGTGGTTGAGCCATAATTAACAACTTCTAAATGTTATATTCATAGATAGATAGGTATATCTTTTCTTAGTAAGCATTGGACATTTGAACTAGTCAGTTGTTGCATGCATGCTCATACAAAGTACGTACCCAGATTGGCTGCAGTCGGCAAAAGTCTATTGTTAGATGATGGAGATCGGATGGTTGTTGTTTGAACTTCTAAAATTTGATTTACGATACAATTTGACTGCATGCAATACATTTCGTACAAAGTACAACCATGCTTTCATGCCTAGTATTTGTTAGGAACTAAAAAGGGTGTCATTTTAAGGGTTAGTTCGAGGTTTCTAACTTGGTCTATGTTTTGTAATAATAACAAACATATTGTCCTTAAAGACTGATAAAAATGCTTCGTATGTGCAAGGAATCTTTATGTACAAGGGTCCATTTAGCTTGGACCTTTACATCTTTTGGTTTGTGCTGGACCATGAAATTTTGCCGTTGAATTTTTCACATCCTTACCGATATACCATACACCCTACACATGTAATCCCTCTCGGACGTGTGACCTTCCACATCACCTATCACTACCAAAACTTCATTCAAATTCATCTTCTTCACTTTTCTCTACCATCCCTCTCAATCTCTTTTCCAAAAAATTTAATTTCTTATAAAATGAAATAAATAAAATTAAAAATCTCCACCAATCTTTTTTATCAAACTCTAGATGACCTTTCATAAACGATTCTAATAACATCAAATTCAGATTATCACAAAAATATAAAATCCAGTATCATATAGTTGTTAACATTAAGATTTGCAATTCCAGTAACCCTTCTTTTTGTCCTAAATTAAAGATAGGGTCTATTCAATTTCTTTGATAAAAAATGACATTTTGTTCCTTCTTTGTTCTCAATGCTATAGACATGAGTTTTTATCTCTAATGATTTAAGAACAAAAACAAAATATATATAAAAAAAATAAAAAATAAAAAATAAAATAAATAAATAAATAAAAAGATGTGAAGAATGTCTTGCTGATGTTGCAGGTTGAAAATTCCAAAACTAGGAGAAAGAGAGAAAGTGATTGAGTACAATGAGAGAGATTGAGTTGATTTTTTTGTTTAAGTTCAAGGGATTATATTTGGTGTGAACTAACTTAAGATAAGTTTGATGAATAATCTAATCTAATGGTTGAAAAAAAGTATGTACAATTATTGATGGATGATACATGAATGCTGTTGGCAGAATTAATGTGAAAGTCAACAAGTTGATCTAGAATGAATGATGGGCTTATTAAGTGATTTGAAAATTCCTAATGAAGTTCAATCTACAAAGACCGGAAGGCCTCGTGCAAATCAAATGATTTTGCAAAGCCATTTTTTCGGTGGAAAAGACATTTGGCTCTCGCTTAAGCCTTTTCCTTATCTTTTTCCGACAGCGGCAGAAAATACTCAAAGTAATTGTGGTCTTGCGCAAATCAATTTCACGGTTGGTTCGTTCTTTATGATTCAACACCGACAAAAATTGTTTTTCCAACAAACGCAGTTGTGTTGGTTAGCACTCAACAACTCCTATTCAAATTATTTGCAAAAACTTTTAAGAATTTATGCAATATTCCTTTGAGGTAGTTATCAAAACTATGTATTAAAGGGTTGGCGTTAGCTATCGAAATTTCAGAAGATGAACATCAATTAGGTTTGGTGAACTGCAAAAATAATCTTCATGGTAGAATCACTATGTCTACGGGCGATACACCAATTACATTGTTGGTTTTACGTGAATTTTTTTTAACAATATAGAAAACCAATTGGTTTTATGGCAAGTTGTTTCTCTCGGAAAAGGATTTTATGAGTTTTCTTTTGCTTTTCTCGATGATTTGCACAATGTTCGAACAATTGGAATCTGAAATTTGAAACCTGACCTTCTTCGAGTTTTCTCTTGAACGATAGATTTCAATTTAGATTTGGTAAGTAACATAAATGCTTAATGTTGGATTTGTATCTACAATTTGTCTCAGGAATATTGGAGGCCGAAGATTATTTTCACAATTGTTTTAGGTATTGGCACCCTATTATCTCTTGACATTGGGACATTTTGCTCGAGTGTTGATCAATTTGTACATGTTACAAGAGTTGAGAGATCGGACTCAGATAATTTTGGAGAATCAGAAATTCTATAGACACTTTAAGAATCTGAGGTTCAACCAATTCAGGATCCTAAAAATGTAATTCATGAGGTCTTTGGTTCCCACTTATCTAATTTGACTAACACATATCATGCACAAGAGGATCATCAATATTCAAATATGTGTATTGTTGGTTCGTGAAATGATGCAGTGTTAAAGGAGAACAAAGTTCAAAACTATAAAATCTCTTCTTATTTGGAAGTCAACTCAAAGACTGTGATGTCAAGTATAACATATCCCCATGTTTTTGTTAGTGAGTATAATTTACATTAAAGGATTGCTTATGACTTAGAGATATTGCAGGATTTAAAAAAAAATATATGTTAGCGAACAAATCGTAGAGACGAAGAGAAGACAACATATATTAGTTTGCAAAATGACACTATTGCTAATGAAGAGTCATTTACATAGTTGATGTTCAAGGCAAGAAAAAAGAATATACCGAAAACACTATAGTATCTAATTTCCTTGGAAGGGACATAAAACCTAATTTGAAAAAAAAAATTATACTTTTTTCTCTTTCATGAGGTAGGTTTATGTCCTCCTGTTTTTATTTTTTTTTAATAAATTTTTAATTTGAAAAAAAAAATGCTGATGAAACACAAAATTATCTCTGCATATTGTTCCAGATTCTTCGAAAAGATATTGGTATGCAGCAACATTTTAAAATCAGCAAAAGAAAAAGTATTTGAATGGTTGCAAAGGTTAAGGACACAGTCGTGCTCGAGGGCAAACATCTTTTCTAAAAGTCACTCTCTTTCTAGTTGTATATGGCCCAATGTTATTCCTAAAATTTCTTTAAAATAACCTGCATTGCAGAAGAGAAAACAGATGGTGAAGCATTTCAGATCCTTCATAAATTGCTACGAGAAGTTGTCTTTTTCATCACTCTATGCATGAAGAGAACACTTGTACACTTTGATTAGCAAAGTTTGGTACCAACATGGATCTTAAAATGTAGGTTTGGAGCACTTGTCCCTGATCTATCTAGTTCTTTTTTAGCAGATGCCTTAGGAGTGCAGAGGTTTCGAATTTGATTTATGTTTTGCTGTCTTTTATTTTCCATTTATTAAAAGAAAGATAGTGAAACATTCACCTTTACTCTTATCTTATGACTACATTCTTTTTTTCTTTGTATAAAACCCCTGTGTGGCCATGTGGGTATTGTTTTAAATTTTAATTTACAAAGACTAGTGATGAAGAAAAATACCCTGGCGCTTGCTTGAAAAGCTTGGAGTTAACGAAAGACTGAACATAAATTCCACATTGGAAAATTTTTCACTGCTTAGTCTCGTTGGTGTATATTGCAAAAAGCTTTTTGGGGTAAAGACTTGATTTAAACCCCTTCTCAACCATTCTTTTATCAATAATCAGCAATGTTATGGATTTTTATGGACAGATGAGAAGCTGGAAAATTTTGATACACGGTGTGACAAACTTCAGAACAAGATTTTATTTCTTCGGGAGAACTAGCTTTAGTTGATGAATAAGGCACAACATTAATAACTCCGACAAATCAATATGGATTTCTTGCTTCAACTGAAAACACATTAAAGTTGATCAACATTGCTAAATAAATATCTGCCGGCACGTCTATATACAATTAATGTCTTCTGTCAAAAAAATTATCAAAATCGTGTTATTTATAGGTTAAGTCATCACAACTCATACACTTTCTGATAATAACAATCATTTATTATATTTCATGAAAATAAAATGGACAGATCCATATAAATACAGTAAATATCCCCCTTCTCAGACTGTCCCTATGGCCAGGAGGAGAATGTCCGTCGCGGTAGTTATCTGTGAATGTGATACGTTATTTTATGCATAATCATCCACGACAACTCTCATTTGGAAGCCCTAAATTTTTAACAGAGATGAGATTACTGGAGATGTGGAGCAAACACTGCAAGGATTTCCTTGTAGATAGGCTTCTTGAAATCCACTGCCTACACAGAGAAGATAAGCCAAGCCAAGTCATATGTTTTATGTCGTATACGAAACCAAATGTTTACTTGTTTCAAGCAGGTATTCAAAATGTTATCATAATCATATGTACTCACCAGCTCAATTACTTGTTCTGGTGATATCCATGACCATTCCCCAAACTCAGGTTTCTCAGTACCATCGCCCAAAAGATTAATTTCTTGATCTTGCCCAGTAAACTTGAAAAGAAACCTGCACATATCAGAGTGTAAAAACACGATTCAGAAGAGGCAAACAAAATAACTCTTATTCCATGCCTTTCCAATAACAATAATACCCTTCCCCCTGAACTTGTCCAAAGTTATACTGATTTCATATATTATTATATAATTTGGTTGTGATGTCTTTATGAGTTTTATTTTTCCAGAGTGAGCATATTCGAATGATTACCATTTTTGTGCCTGCCCCTTCCAATCAGATCCCCACTGAATGTTTAATTTCTCCCTGACTTTTGGTGGGAAGTCGTAAGTTAACCAGTAAGGTGCCTACAACAGAAAGCCACCAAGATGAACTTCGGTAAATACAGCAGAAAAGAAAAATGCTTTATTTTGTAATTTGTGCTAGACTGAAAACTAAAGATACTAGTGAATGGATCAATCAACATTGATAAGACTATGATGAATTGATGATATCTAGATGTAACAGAAAAGACATATTACCAATACTTAGTTAGGATAAGGTATCCTCCTGAAAAACTAGTAATTTTGCAAAACAAAACAAAACCTGAAGTAGAAACTGTATGACTGTAATGATTTAAATCCTTTACACCACTCATAAAATTATCAAATCTGAGTTAAAAAAGAGAAACCGGAAAATACATTCTCTAAATTAGATTAGATAACAAAAACACACTGACAGACTTTTATTCAAAGATTCATGCATCATACACCAATGAAAACTAGCAAAGTTCCATACATATAACACCTTCAGAAGGCTTTGCTTGCCGGATTCAGCTCTTCAAAGTCTCTAAAACTAATAAATAGTATATAACTTAAGATAGGATGTAGCTATCAAACAAAGATTTGTGTCAATCAGTTATTGCAATGTATCTATCTATCCGAAGAAAACGTGACAAAAGTTTACACATCTATTTCCCGTCGTATTTTATCCCAAATCCATGCAAGAACATCTTTAACAATCAGGGTAAAATAAGCATGCAATTTGTAAAATTCTTTTATTTTTTGAAATAAACAGAGGAAAGGGAATATCATTATTTATTTAGGGCGAGGCACTTGGCCATACAATATTCGCTTAGATCGAAATATGTCCTTTTAGGTTACAAAGCTTAACAGTCACCACAATGCTGACACACACACGATATGCAATTTCAAGGAACTATAAAGCAAGTAAATAATTCTATAATTTGTACCTCTGCAATCACTTCTGCTGAACTAACACCTGTTTCTTCTCTTAGTTCCCTAATAGCAGCATTTCTCGGATCCTCACCTTCATCAATACCACCCTAGATGATGCCACACTGAGATAATTAGAAACTTTATACACACCACTCCTTTTAACAATTAATAACACGTTGCACGAAGATATATAAAGATTAAAGAATAATTCTGTGCATATTTTTCATTACTTGTTTATTTAATTGTGAGAAAATTAATTACCTGAGGCATTTGCCAAGCATTGGGAATGTCTAGCCTTGAAGCTGCGAAAATCTGAATGAACAGAAATGATCAATTATTAATTTTATAAATATATATATATATATATATATATATATATATATATATATAGAGAGAGAGAGAGAGAGAGAGAGAGATTGAACCTTTTTGTGATTATTGATGAGACAGATTCCAACGTTCCTGCGGTAACCTTCGGGAGGAGCTTCCATCGGAGTAGGTGAAGAACGCGGGAGTGCAGAAAGTGGCAGCGAAGGGAATTTGACGTATTTGGAAGGGTATTTCGGGAAACAAAAATTGTTGATAGGAGAGTAGGTGAATCGGCATAAAGCCATTATTAGATCAAAGTAAAGAAGGCACTGACCAAACGTGAAAACGAAGTTACTTTGGGCTTATGCGTCTGGTCTTTTAAAATCTACTTGGGCTTGCTTTTTACGCCTCCAGTGTTTCAAATACACCCTCACTTTGTGCATAACCTGTTTTCTTTTTCCAGTAAAGAAAGGTTAAGATTGTTCCCCATGAAACTCTCTATACACATCACTTATTAATAAACATTTAATCTCTTTTTTTTTTTGTATAAGTAAAATTTAAAAATTTAGTGGTTGGTTAAGGTTTCTCGAGTTTTAATATTTTATTGAATAAAAAATTAATATTTATCCATTTATATTTTGATAACACATAAATTTGCTAAGACAGAAGAAAAAAAAAATACTCTACAAATAAGTTCATAACATCCAAATTAATAATATCAAATAAAAAAATATGTCTACAAATTTGACAAAGTTTAAGTAACTAGAATATTTATATTTCTATATCTGTAACATTGATGATTCTAAAATCATTGATTGAATTTGTCTATAACTCGATCAAAGATAATCTTCTAATTTGAACAAAATAAACACGGTAATAAAACAAAAAGAATCAAATAATGTTACACTTAATTGACAAAAAAAACACAAATAAAAAGTAGATCTACTTAATAATCACTTATTCTTATAAATAAAAATAGTTTGAATCTAATACTTTATTTTTAATATTTATTCAATGTCTTTTAATTTTCCAACCGGGACGAGGATAAACACTCAAAATCTCTGATTCTAACAACTTGTATGTTCTCCTTCCTCATCAAGCTCGATTTGCATGGAAAACGGTGGAGTTTGATCATCTGAAGCAAAATTTGATATTATTTCCCGCTTTTTTTTATAATCGATGATGGAGTTGATTCTCTTTAATTGAACATAAAAAAGTTAGTAGGGAATGAAGAGTAGGCATGCCACCCAAGACGGATCAATTTTTTTGTCCGCATTTGCACTCATTCATATTTATAAAATAATAAAATTTAAAAGTTATATTTATTATAATCAGTACAATAAAATAATTATTATTAAAAAATAATAAAATTACAAATATTATACTCATAATTTTCTATAAAGAAAAAATTATAATTTTAATATTTTAAGAATATTAAATATATTGAATATATATATATATATATTTTTTTTTTTTTAAAATGACAATAATATTATTAGTGGGACATGTTTGAGCGCGAGTGCGATATCAACGCTTCAAATATATTTTCGTTTCCAAATTTTAATTTTGAAAAAAACTTACACTTACATCTAATCTAAACGAATTTTATCCGTTCAAATTATAACGGATTTAGATGTATATCCATATATGTAGATTTGTCGTCTTAATATAATGAAGAGTATAAATTGAAAAGTTGCCGGAATTTGGGTTACTTTCTAAGTTTGGAAGTTTGGATACATTTGATGAAAGCAATTAGAATGATGCAAAATTTTATTATATGATAAAACAACAATAACTCTTTCTCAAAATAAAAATGTAATATATGGATGGAGTCTTTTGGAGCTGTACATCAACGTAATATTGTCCAATAATTATATGTGTCCTCTTTTTTTTTTTAATATTAAAAGATACAATTATTTATGCGATCACTTAACTTAATTTCAGATAACACTTCAGTCTTTTATCTTTTTTTTTTCTCCGATTTGATACTTTATTTAATTTTATTATAAAAATAACAAGAATGAAAATATGAGTTTATTTGAATATTTGAGTTATAAATTTGATGAAATTTGCATTATATTGAAGATGATAATTAATTTTATGAGTTTTGTTTAAAGATTTTGATGAATTTTTGTAAAAAAAGAATAACATTGTTAACATTTTAAAACATAAAAAGATCAAATTGTTTACATAAAATTAAATAAATTACCAAATCAAGAAAAAAAATATAAAGGACTGACGTGTTATCTGAAATTAAGTTAAAGGACCGCAGAAGCAATTATGTCATATTAAAAAGTGATAATAACTGAGGAGATAATGCATAATTTATCTTTAACATAAATGAATTTTTAATTGTTAAAAATAAATATTTAATTCTTTTATTTCTAAAATTAATTTTTTGGTTTTTATTAATTAACTAGTATGGATTCCGTGCTAAGCATGGATAATTAATTCGTTATTATAAAATTAATTTTTATTTTTTATTTTTTATTTATTCATATATTTAAAATAAGATTTTTTATTAATATATTAATGGTGTAAAAAAATCTTAATAAATAGAATTTATAGTTTTGATAAAAGTAAATTGAATCTATTTATTAAGATTTTTTTTACACCATTAATATATTAATTAAAAACTTATTTAAATATATAGAATAAATAAATAAAATATAAAATTAATTTTATAATAACTTGAATTATACATGTTTGGCACTGACTCCATACTAATTAATAAGATTATCGTTTGATTTGCTCTGCACCTAGTTCAAATTATAAAACTATTATAAATACACGCTACGATATCTAATAATCATCAAGTATCAATATCAAAATAATTGGATTGAGATAAAATAAAATTGTTGCTCAATTTTTGAGTAATATTACAACTATATTTTTTTTTTTGCAGGGATTGAATTAGATTATAAAAATTATTGCTCAATTTTTCAGTAATATTACAAATATATATGTCTAGACTATAAAATTAATTTGATTTTTTAATATCTAATAATTATTATTAATAATTGAAAACTTAAATTAGTAATTTGCTATTTAAATGAATAGACAATTATCATGACATAATTATTACTTTATGACATAGATGAATATGATTCAACTAATTAAATAACATGAAATATTATTTCCAAAAAAATTATGAAATATAAATAGAAACAATTAAAAAATTTTAGGTTTATAATTTGGAATACCGATATTAAAAAATTGTAGATTATAATAGAAAAAAATAAGTTTAGATAAATAAATTAATATAAAAACATAAATATCAGTTTAGGATAATATATATTTGTATATCATG